>OY292397.1:2516891-3116891 GCA_958496205.1 Idaea biselata
TTTTTTTTTTTAAATTAGAATGGAAATAGAATTAGAATGTGAAAAAAATCAAAACGTAGGGGCAATATATGGCTTATATAAGGTTTATGGCATAAACATACTTTCTCTAATGTCTTCATCCAGGGAGGAAGCAGTCGATTTCGTTTGTATAGAGAAAAGAGTAGGTAGAAATGATAGGTACTACCTACCTATCATTTCCCCTTAAATAAATAAAAAAATTAAGTTTGAGTTTACTTCTTGTCCATAGTAAACCACCCTGATCTTAAACTAGGTTTACACTTAGACCATCGTTCTCTAATCAAAGAGACTTACTCTATAAATAAACCACCTCTTTATTATCAAAGTAGGTTGTAAATTAAATGCGAAAAAGTAAACTTGTTTACATTTCACACGTAACACAATGAACCTTTGTATCACAACGACTTGGGAACCAGAATCGTTTCAATTGTGTAGAATTCACTACCAAAAACGTAAGTATGTATTCATATTTTCTTTTTTATTTTCATAACTCACTATCACTCCAGGTCAGTAAGTGACGCTGGGATCGATATGTCGCTACCGGTGCAGCAGGGAACAAACGGATCAGACGCGCTGTGCACAAGGTCAAATTACTAGATTAACAGTGTATCTACGTATTTACGTATCAACTCATGGTAGGGTTACAGCACCAAACTCCCCGAAAAATATCCGGTAAAAACAGAGAATTTTGCCTCCCTGCGACTCGATGCTCTAGGCTTAGAAGCTATTTGTCACATAGTATTTAGTCGTTAAAACGGATCGTAGTAACCTAATACTGCTGCTCTTTTGGATACCTGTAGGTACGTTACAACAAAAAGGAACAAAGTAAATATAACGCAGTCCGCACGGATTGGTTCGGTCCGCCCGTGGATTGGTTCGGTCCGCTTTGGCGCGTCATCCCCGATATCAAGTGTCAATATTTGGAATCACCAGCGATCCGTGGGAGACTATCGAATCGATTCGATAATGCCAGGTATCGGAGAGCGGCTTAATTGGGATCGAGTCGCCGGAGTGCAAGCGATAAATATAATAGATTTACTGCAACGTATAGAGAGTACATCTTTATTAACTCAAACACTTATAAACGATGTGTACCTACCGAGCAAAAACTGCTTCTAATCTGTCCGTTCTGTCTTAATAGCTGTATGTTGGCTAATTTGATGGTAGAATATAAAGAGTAAAATGTTAAGAATAGTAGTCCCAATTCAATATAATTTTCCTTCAGGATAATGACATCTAACTTGAAGAAACAGCTGATGTTCAAGTGAATATAACCACAAGATATTCGAAACTATACAATTTTAGAAATCATAGTGTAATAAGTATATCCATCTAATTAAAGTTCTTGTTACTACATTACATACACACACTGGGTTAATTAAATATTATTTTATCTCCAAAGTTTATATTCAATTCCGTAAATGAACGCCGAATTCTATTAAGTAGGTATATGAAACAAAACATTACGTTTTAATTTTTTGTTGTATCTAGATTATGTAATTACAAGAAGTAAGAGAAAAAACCAAACAAAAAAACCAGAATAATGACAGAAAACAGAAATGGTGTAAGTTTAGTGAGTGTAAAACATTATGTTGTCTCTACTGCATAAATATTTTAACTCTATTGCATAATATCGATACAATATTGATGAGCACCGCGTAACGTCACGTCACTGCTCGATACGGAAACAAAAATAATGTTCGACTTTTTATCGATATCTACAATTTGAAATATGAACGACAGAGTAAGTGTTTTTGTGAAAACAGCTGTTTTGTTTCGTTATTTCTGCTGTAAATTTCCGGGAAAATGTTTTTCTTTCTTTTGTAATGTTTTTCCGGCTGTCTATGATTGTCTATGTAGAAAAAATGATCTTGGTATCTATGTGTAGGAGTTTCTTTCCACAAATTTGACTTTTGAATTGTATTTAGGTATGTTATTTATATACCTAAGGCTTAGGGGTTTTTGATACACATATCAAAGGTACCTAAATAAGAAAAAAAACCGACCAAGTGCGAATCGGACTCGCGCTCGAAGGGTTCCGTACCACTATCACAATTGGGCACAAAACCCTAAAAGTGAACACTGAACCAACCAATCCGTGAACGCAACGCGAACGTTAGTATTAGGGTTCCGTTTTAACCCTGGGTACGGAAACCTAAAAAGATTAACATTCTCTATTCTAATGCGACCGTGCGACAATGCAATGCGATGTTGAATCCCAAACAAACATTCGTCGTAGTAAATCGCAAAGGGAACAATCCGGTCATTTTTCATTAAATTACTCTCGTTGCACAAACGTACGTTAGGTACTCTATACGGAACCATTTTGTTTGAACACCTTTAACGAAATTAAAATGTAGGAAACTTCGATTCTGGCATCCGTCGTAATATTCCGGAGTACTTTAGAACATAGTTTCTCAAACTTAGTTTGCCCATGCCCGCCTTTTAAGTACCTTTTTAAAAGCTTTTTATTTTTCAGGGGAGGAGTTTTGGATATTAGTTTTTCTTACCATCTGTTGCGAATTTCAACATTCCCACGATTTAATCTTTCAAACTATCCACGATTCCATGGCAATTTCGAAAAACCTTTTCTAATTTTTGAAGAAATGAAGAAGCTTTCCAAAAATTTGCAGCCGACAGGACTAGGGAAAGAAACAATTTAAAAAATAAATTAAGGAACTCTTTCTTAGTTCTTTTTACACATCCTTAAAATTTACATATGTCTATAGGTATTTATATTATATCCAGGATCAGCGGTTCAGACTGTGTGTTGATGTATAGTTCAGTCAGTGAATCAGCCAGGACTTAAAGTTGTATATGTATGGATGTGTAATATTATATTATAGTCGATAGATATAATGATGTGTACGCTATCTATTTATGAATGCACCGTTCTGCATTCGACAAGGACAAATAAAACTATTTCTGATAGTTCATAAACTATTATATTGCGTCTCTGCGACATTACAATGCCCTCTATTAGCGGACTAAAATATTATTTTACTTGAAATGTGTCTTTTATTATATTTTTGCGAACTTTTCGAGCGCAAATCGCCAGGCAAGATCTTCTAATGCCTCTTGAAAGTCTTAAACGCTCACAAAAGAACGTTATCCCCTTAAGTTGAGAACCTGTGTTTTAAAATAACTGTGTAAATAGCTACGTTCAAATTGTCACAAATTGAGTACCTAACCCTTTTCAACCAATTCAATTGAAATTTTGTTTTGAAAACGTTTCTCTGAAAGATGTTCCTTAATGAGTTTACGGACGACTCTAAGGATTATTTTATTACTCGTCTTAAAGATATTACCTTTTAAAAGACCGAACTGACTTTAAGAAGGACAGAAGTTAAAGCCGAATTCGGACACACTCAATGAAGGTGTTCGGAGTTTGAGAAAATTCGGTAATAGCAGGATTTTACCTACCTATCTACCTACTGCTAGGTACTAACTGAGTTTCCTCCCTTAAATTCTTATCAAGATTGTATTTTTAAAATGTTAAACCCACAGTGAGGGAATTAAGAATTAAATAAATATACCAGCTGCGCCCCGCGGTTTTACCGCTTATCCCGCGTGAATTTCGGAATAACAAGTAGCACTTGGTCCCGGTTGTTATATTCTATACAGAAACGAAATCGGTTCAGTGGGACTAATAACACTGGGTGAGTCACTTCTTTTCTGCGTACTACACTATACGACAAGAAGAAAAAGCATTGCGAAAACCGAAGAAAAATGTAATTAAGTATATATTTTCAAATGTCCTTACTTATAACTCCCGGCAAACTTCTAGAAAAAAATCGTGGATGCGCAAAGTCGATTTTTCATGGAAATCGCATGTAACATGTACTGCACGAACTTTCCCCTTCCACGTCAAAAAATTTCAACTAGTTTGCCGGCCGCTGTAGGTACCTCTAATCGTTTTACGACTTGATTACACTGAGTCATGAAATGAGATATTTTACCTGATTTATACACATTAAGAAGCAGTTGTTAAAACTATATAATTTACGTTTATTACACATTAAAAACATTAAATAAAATCTTAAGCAGTATCGTAGTACGACCGCGTTTCGTTTAAAATTAGAACACATATCGTTCTAATTTCTCATATTTGTGTGCTAGGTCTTTGGTTCATACGGATGGTGAATTTTAGTTCTTTTTTTTATCCGACTGCGAGGGACATCTCTTTGTTCTGTTGATAAAACAGTCATTTGAAAACTTAAATCTATTTGTTTCTGTTACAAACATTAAATTCACACACAAAACACAAAATATGTGTCTTTGTTGTTCATTTTTTATTATTTTCATATTTTTGGAACACATATCGTTCTAATTTCTTATATTTTATGCTAGGTCTTTGGTTCATATGGATGGTTAATGTTAGGTATCTTATTGCTATTATGTGTTCGCTTACATCTTCAGAGTGAACCCACTGTGTAATACAGTCATTTAAAAATTTAAATTCTAGAGTTTTCTTCGGGTTTCGCGATGCTCATAATTAAAAAATGAGTTTGATATCGTGTTAGGTTCTGCTATAAACATTAAATTCTTCTAGTATAACTGTTGTATAACAACAACAAAAACACAATAATACTAAGGTACTTATTTTTGTCATTTCCTTATTTATTATTTTAAGAATTTGATTATAAAAAGTACCTTTGAACTAATTAAAGTTTTGATTTACAAAAAGTTCCATAATTTTAAACAGAGTTGAACAGCCGCGAGTTTAAGATGAATGAGCTTGTAACCCCATAATATCACAACTAATTCTTATTTAATATTTTGTTTTAAAGTCGCGTTCTGTGATCGGTGGATATTTTTACACAAAATGTTCAATGAACCAAGGTTAATGACTTGGATTTAGTAAGCTTTTTGAAAGTCGATTCCAGGCGATTCTTTAGGCTTACAAGCATAGTTCAAAAGCTATTCATTTTTATTTGATTTTTCAACGACTTTTTTTTTAACTTAATATAAATGTTTTGTAATTTTTTTCACCTTATAACGAGACAAATGATAAGTTTTGTATGGTGTGTAGGAGCGGAGATATAAATGACTAGCTGTGTTCCGTGTTTTCACCCGATTAAGTCCCGATTCCGTGGGAAATAAAAAAAAACCTTTTACTCTCCTAATTTCAGCTCCGTTATCAGCGGTTTAGGCTGTGCGTTGATCAGTCAGTCACTCAGGACAAAGCATTTAATAGACAAAGATATACACTATAAGCAAGTCCTAACAATAGGCGTCTAACTTAGTTTATCGATGGAGTTAAGTATTTAAGCTCTACCTATCAATAATCTGCTGATAGGTATCTAATGCTACGTTCATGTTATTAGGGACAAATACCGCTGTAGCTATCTTGAACTAGACAACCGCTTGTAAAGACGACTGATCCCTCATAATAACCTATAACAAGGTTTAGTTTGATACAGTCCGATTAAGGAGGAATTCAGGCTACAGATTCGAAATCGGTCGATAGCTAGAATCACACTACAACAATTTATTACAGATAGCGATTTATCTGCGCAGTCCGACTCCGCAATTTTATTTATTTAATTAGATAAACCTCTAATACCTACTTTTAAAACTGCACAAAAGGACTGTGCAGATTTCGCACTATAATACGTCATGCTATTTTAAACAATCGATGGACATGATTAACTATTATTGCTCCTTTGCAAATTATAGAAACAGTGTCAATTATGACGACTGTAATTTAACACATGATCACAAAATGTAAACCCTCATTAGTTTCTTGTGATTTCTTCTCATTGAAAGGTTTGTACCGAAACCACACTAAATTCGTAACTTTAAGCCGTTTAAAAATGTCAGAGTAATCAATCGTCTAATTGAAATGAATATTTGAATATTGAGTATCGCTATTATAAAATTTAATCACTGTAGTATGTACCTATCATCTTATTCCCAGTGGCTATCCCTATGCCGATGCGGTGAGCATAGCGCCGCAGTGCGAAAAAAAGATTAACTATCAGTAGGTATGTAGGTACCTATAGTTATCTAACTATCGGTCGATGTAAAGTGTGTTGTCTGCAGACGCTGATGGACATGGATAGATATATTAGGACGATTGGACGGGTCGGATTAGCAACATATTACACGTATTTGTGTAAAAGGCTTACAGGTAATAAGGTATACTAGCGAGCGATACGATCTGGCTTCGCTTGGAGGTATAGAAGATGGGGCAACATGAAATTGCTTGAAAAATCGATGATTTCTCATAATCACGATGATGGTTATCGGCCTATTTTGACGGCCTCTGTAGCGCGTTACTGCAATGCAGAAGGTCGCGGGTTCGATTCCCGCTAGGTACAAGTATTTAGGTATGGTTAAAAATAAATATTTGTTTCTGGTCTGGGTGTTTTCTATGTATTTACAAAAAAAAGTAAATTATGTAGTATATCCGCTGGCTAGTACTAGTACCCAAGTATTACAACCTTAGTTTGGGGGTAGATTTTGCGCTTGGTCATGTCATCATGCAATATTTACAATTTATTTTGGTATTCATGCTTCAGAATAACGATGGATCACAATCATCGGTCTTTGTCTGGTTGCATAGAAATGAGCGAAATAGAATTACATGAAAAAAAAAAAACGATGATTTCCAGTAAGAACTATGATGGTTATCGGCCTATTAACTATGTGGCGGCATAGTTTACCCGCCCCATAAACTAAAACAAGAACAGTTTCTCGAAATTGTTTACAGTTTCACCTTCTCGTCTTCCTCTAAAAAAGTCGTTGAAAAGCGGTCGCAATTCGAGCGTCAAATAAATAAATAAATAAATAATAATAAATTCTGTGAACAACACACAGCGCCATCTAGCCCCGTGGTAAGCGACTAAGCTTGTGTTACGGTGACTAGACAACGGATATAATACTTATATTTATTTTTCTTTTGTAAATACATACATATTATACATAGAGGGACACCCAGACCAGACACAAATATTTATTCTATAAGCATAAATACTTGCACCCGGCGGGAATCGAACCCGCAACCTCCTGCATTGCAGTCGCGCTTTCGCACGACGCGCCACAGAGGTCGTCTCGGAGTTTAATATTAATTACAGTGCGGGCGAGGTCGCGACCGCTCGCTCCTTTGAATATTTTACGGCGGGATCCCTTCTTGCGGCCGGTTAGCGGCTCGCGGCCCGGCACTATAGAGATAAAAATACACACTTCCAAAATAGAGTTAAGCAAATTTTGCACACAATCACAAAATATTAGGAAATAACAGAAAAAAAGGGTTAACATAAAATTGTTTAACGTATGACTTTTCGGCCTTTCGTTTTCCCAATAATTCAAGTGGACCTACATTATCTACTTATATTCTCTTTATACTGCAAAATGATATTATTATGGCTATACACTATACACAACATGTATCATGTATCGTTCATGTATACATAATCCTACTATTATTAAAAACGTCAAAGTTTGTTTGTTTGTTTGTTACTCTTTCGCGTAAAAAAACAAGTACCGATTGCGATAAAACTTAACTAAATGGCCTCCCTGCCTGTAATAATACACAAGTAACTTTTTATTCCGATATTCAAGCGAGGTCGAATATTACGTAGCTAGAACCGCGAGGCGCCGCTAGTCTACTATATTACTGTCTGATACAATTCTCCTTGAGCATTCCCTTGTTTCAGATAGTTCAAATGCCACCAACGCGAACGCGAAGGGCTCACGATGCGATGTCAACACAAGATCCTTTAATCCCTTAAGCGCTCTTCACACCGTACGTCCGCCTGTCACGTCAATCAGCACACCTATGTATATTTCCTATTATTACATCGTCTATATTCATAAATAGGAATATGTAGGTCAAATGAGATTAAACTTTTTAACCGACTTCAAAAAAAGGAGGAGATTCACAATTCGACCGTACGTATTTTTTTTTTAATTCACAGGATTTGTTAACATAGCTCTTTTTTACCGGGTCTCAGTTTCCCCACACCTGAGACTATTGTTACATAGGTAAACGCCGAGGCACGAAAAAAAATAACAGTAGGTACGCATAAAAATGTAGGTAACTAAAAGTGAGAGAATTTCAATCACTTATTGTCATTTAAATCGATATTAAGTATCTATATCAAACCTTTTCCAAGAAAAATACTTAGACACTCACAAGTCACAACTCTTTCGATGTATTTACTTTTTATTTAAAATGGTTTTATCTCTATGCATGTACAGGTATTATTCGGATCAACTGTATCATTTGATACATGTGACTGAAATTTGAATATTTTTGCTCTCTTCTGTGAAGTGGTCAGAGAGAGACAGAGAGATTTGTGGGTGATGTGTCAACCCTTGACACTTGATCTCGGAGTATAAAAGTGTTTTGTGATATGGAGCACGTTTTCAAGTTAGGTATTTTGAACAATATCCACCGATTGATGGTTGTAATAATCTGATTTTTTTTTAATTTTCTTTTTCTCTTTAAAAGGCTTTGTCCTGATTGAGTGACTGATCGACCAACGCTCAGCCTAAACCACTTAAGGTAGAGAGCTAAAATTTGGAGAGTGCTCTTTATAATTTTATGATATAGGCATGTATTAAATCAAAAACAAAATCTGTGAAACCTTCAACTATCTAGCTATCACGGTTCATGAAATGAAGCCTGGTGAAAGACGGACAGACGGGACAATGGAGTCTTAGTAAAGGGATGTAGGTAGTCTTTACCCGACTGCGAGTAATTTATGTTTTTACCGATGTATGTGAGCTGTGACCATATTTTTGTGATCTCCTTTGGGTACGGAACCCTTAAAATGTATTCACATAGTTTATTAGCACGATTAGTGTTAAATCCTATAGGTAATCTAAAACAGGCTACCTACTTTGTTACGTAAGCTACCTACTCGTACGTTCGGCGTTTAGTTAAACCATCGTGTACGCAGAATGTAAAACGTTAGCAATTTACAATTTCCACATGAAACTCACGAATACGCTCGCCGATAAATCTCACAGTGATTTGTTAATTTATTTCTGTACTAGCTGCGCCCCGCGGTTTGTCCCGATCCTTTGTAAAAATGGGGACCTATAGTAGCCTATGCCTTGGCCAAGGACCCATCTACGTCATATACTAAATATCATCAAAATTGGTTATTTCTGTACTAGCTGCGCCCCGAGGCTTCCCTTGTGAAAATTGGGACCAAAAGTGGCCTATGTCCGTCTATCTCGATCCCTCAATCTCTATACTTATCAAAATTCAGCAAAATCGGTTAAGCGTTTTAAGCGTGAAAACGTAACAGGCAGACATATAGACAGAGTTACTTTTGCATTTATAATATTATTATAGTAGTAGATGAACTGTCAATTCTGTAGAGAACTCATGGCCATTTCACTGCGGATTCCGCGGTGAGTTTTCAAATTGCACTTCCATGAATTTTATAGATAAAAAGAATGCGTGCTAGATCGGCAGCTTGCGTCGAGTTAAACTAAAGTTAGAGCGTTTTAGAGAAAATCCAAGATCGAAGAGTGTGAAGTGATGTTCGAGTATTATAGAATTTTAGAAAACGCCCTCAAGGACGTATTTTGCTTATAGGCTGTTTTTTTGTATATTTTTTCTGTTTATTGTATTTAGTTTTAATTGTACTATTTCTTTATGTACTGTTTTGTTTTTCTTTCTCTGTTCCACCATCTGTATTTTTTTTCATTTGACCAATAAAAAAATGTGAACGAATTACTACTAAGTTCATACAAGTAATATAGTATAGGTACATTTACAAGTTTACATTTTACAAGTTCTTTAACACATAATACATTATTTACTCTACTGTTCTACCGATAGCGGTAGGTAGGTACATTGTTTGATTTATTCCCCCAATTCCTGAAATTTCATCGATCATTGTATAATATTGGACCCGAAACCAATTAACCCCTAAACTACCCAGACGGAAACCTGGGATAGGGAACAATGTGGATACACCAAGAAGCACGCTAGTAGGTAGGTACCTAAAGGGGGTAAATGTAGGGGTATGTCAAAGATATTTGAAATTACATTGGCGTAGAGAGACTATTGACAAACTTTGTTTGGAATTTAAACAAATTTTTCGGTTTTAATCGCGTGGTGCTCGTTTCTTTTAGCATTGTTTCAATTCAACGTTTGAGACTTTCGAGATATGTTATCGAATTGTAATTATATTTTAGCCTCTTCTACTCTAATAGCCTTATTAATAAACGTGGAGTAAGGTTAGAATAGTGAGAACATGCTTTGTCTTTTTTAGATAACGAAGAACTTTCGAAGTTGACTGACAGAAACAAAAAGTGGTAAAATTATTCCGACCTTACTCCACGTTTATTAACAAGTCTATAAGAGCCGAAGAACTAAGGGACCTAAAAAAAAGAATTAAACAACAAAAAAATATTTTCTATTTTCGTTTAGTTTTTGTCTGTTTGTAAGTTTGTTTATTTATTATCTACAGCTACACAATAACCTGCTGACCCAAATGGAATCTGCAATATTGAGAAGATTTTAAAAGGTATTATCTACGTAATATAATGATTCTAATATAAATCTCTATGTATTAGAAACATAATTATTCTAATTCACATTCTTCTATAGATAAATAAGTTAAGTATAATTATATTGTATTATTTAAATTAAATCTCTTTATGGTACAACGACAGAGGTATGTGGCATGGGTACAATAGGGGTATGTATGCATGTATTTACTTACAAACCTATGTATACGGCATTATTTTGGCAGTGGTCTGACCCGCATCAGATATCTGAATGCGACGACCGCAATATCGGTATCTTGGAGATGTCTAGATAAGGAAGGTCTTGAGTACCTAAATGCAGACCACCTAACTATAAGCTGGATCGGGCGATAGATTGTTAAGACCGTCATACGTGAGTTTTACCTTCAGCTTCGCCTGACTAGGGACCGTTTTGCACTTTCTATTCATCCGATTTAAACACATATCAAAATATTTAAATGTGTCCTCATAATATTAACGTAGGTAAGTTCATAAAACTGGCATAATAACCATTATAATATAAACAAAACAAATTAATGAGATCCGTCTTATCTCAGGAACCCTATTCAATTTTTCATAATCACCGCACCTTTACGACCGCGTTCATTCGGTAAGGATGATAGCATGCGAGGTACAAATGCGGGCACCTGAAGACGGAGGGATCCTGTTACATTTTCATACTAGTAGCAGAAATACATAATATGCTAGATAATATACATAATATGCTAGATAATATACATAATAATATGCAAATCTACACATCTTTACTAATATTATAAAGAGATTTTTTATTTATTTGTGTGTGTGTGAGATTGTTTTTAACTTTTAACCGACTTCAAAAAATACGTTTTTTTTGTGTCTACAGACAAGTTTAGTTTTAAATCTATGTTCGCCCTAACAAGCCTCGTATCATTTCTGACCCATCTCATATTATAAAAGTACACACAATATGATTTGCCATTGTGTTGTGTAGCTAGCCTAGTTACGCCTCATGGCTTTACACGTTCCCTTATAGATAATATAACTACCACAGATTTATACTTTTTGTCCAATTCAATTAACAGGACTAATTTAAATACTTTATTATGACGGCCTCTGTGCCGCATCGGACGAAGGTCCGACTGCAATGCAGAAGGTTGCGGGTTTGATTTCCGCCGGTTGCAAGTATTTATGCTTCAAAATAAATATTTGTTTCAGATCTGGGTGTTTTCTATGTATTAGATGTACGTATTTACAAAAAAAAGTACAATAACTATATGGTATATCCGTTGTCTAGTACCCATAATACAAGCCTAGTGATTAGATTGCGCTGTGTATATTTATCTTGCAATATCTATTAATTATTATCTTAAAATTAAAGTCATTTTTCGGTTTCGACGTTTCAAAGACGTTGCCTCCTGATCATGGGTAGACCGAGGTGCAATTTTTCTCATCTTTCTAAAGGCACACGTAACAACTAAAAAACATAAGTGAACAAAGTTAACAAAATCATTGCAAACTTGTATCGTATCTCTATGTTATTGTTAAAATAGGGTTGTCCATTTCAAGGGTTGTCAACAGGGTCGCAGTCGTATCACCAGGACATTAACAATAATATGTATGAAGTGTCAGTCAAGTTTATCGGTGCCATTTGTTGTCCCTCGGCGCAGATACGGCGAAACCCATAGACAATCGCAGTTTTGCAGTACCTACGTACGATTGTGCGAAGGTAGAGTCCATGTCACAAGTCACAAAGGAGGTTGCGTAAATGCGGAGTTGTATTCGTTTCGATACGTTGCTTTTGGGCACAAACGAGTCCAGTCTAATCTAGTACTAGACACATGCGCGATCAGATACTAAAAGTGGTATTATTAGCATAAGCTTTTAAGTACCATTCTTGATATCAAGGTACTTTTATTACAGAATATTGAATTAATAAATTTATCGATTTGAAGTTAGTGATGATTTATGATGACAAGTGTTATTGTTATTTTAGTGACTTCACTTTCAATAAATATTTTAACTAGACGATAGTTATTTGGTAACTACTAACTTTTTAGAATAATTAGTATCATTACACCTCAGTCTACCCGTGACTAGAAGGCACTGTAAATTACTAATCTTCGTTGTTTGAAAAATGCTTAACATAATAAAAGCAACGCAATTGAAATCGATCTGTTTAATTTCATAATATTAGCATCGCAAAAACCAAAGAAAAAAATATGACTTCACTTTTGTCGATTGTCTCTTAAATCATTGAATTCAATATTTTATGTACCTATGTCATTTGTTGTTGCTTTGATAAATATAATATATTATAATATTTGCTATGATTCCACAAAGCTACCAGTCTATTCCAATTGACTGCCGCGGGCCTTCTTTTGTGAAATGTATTCAATCTGCCTAGTCTACGGTAAACAACGAGGACGTGTTCGCTCGCACACATTCGTGTCGTCTTGAGGGACATATCGCTTCGACTCGAGGTGTGAACTCGACGCATAATATCTGAATTGTTATCGCCCTTTTGACAGTGTAGGGTTGTCACTAAAAATGTTTTTTATTCGCACATTTAATTCGCATTATTTTTTTAATCTGTAGATCTGTATCAATCTGTTAAATATATCTGCCTATTAAAATGTAATACCAACGAATAAAACTGTCGCAATCTTTTAAAAGAGATCAACCTTTACCCGCGTAAGTTCAGTCAGTTAGGATTTTGAATTTACAGGCATAAATGTATCTACATATAACAGCAGACTAAAATATCTGTTATAAAGTTTGTATGGAGAAAAGAGTAGGTATCCTTTCGCCTCAATACCTTTTCAAACATTACGGCCCCAGCCACAACCCTAAACATCTTACATTCATAGAATCACAAACACTTACGGCACACATTCGCAACAATACCTGTCAACACAACACACGTTCACATTTCCTGTGTGCCACTCCGCATTAGCTAAACAATGTCACAAGTGATGTGTACGCACACAGGCGCAAGTAATATACCTACGTGTATACGTACGTACGTATTTAACATAACACTAATGCATTCCGCACCGAAAATGTTCGCAGGAGACGATATAAATGTTGGCATGTCGCGGTTACTTACTTTAAAATTAGTTATTTTTTCATTCCTACTCGTATGGCCAATGGCCGGAATTGGCGCAGGATAGAAGTCGAGGAAGAAAGTAAAGGGGACCTTTGCTCAGCAGTTGGGCACAATAGGTTCATTTAAAAACTCGTAGTATTGTTTTGTTTAGTCGATAAGTCCTCTACTTAGCAAATTCATTAGTTATTTTTCCTACTCCTATAGGCAATGGCCGGAATTGGCGCAGGATAGAAGTCGTGGAAAAAAGTAAAGGAGACCTTTGCCCAGCAGTGGGGCACAATAGGTTCATTAAAAAACTCGTAGTTTTGTTTTGTTTAGTCGATAAGTCCTCTACTTAGCAAATTCATTAGTTATTTTTCCTACTCCTATGGCCTATGGCCGGAAATGGCGCAGGATAGAAGTCGTGGAAGAAAGTAAAGGGGACCTTTGCTCAGCAGTGGGGCACAATAGGTTCATTTAAAAACTCGTAGTTTTGTTTTGTTTAGTCGAAAAGTCCTCTACTTAGCAAATTCATTAGTTATTTTTCCTACTCCTATAGGCAATGGCCGGAATTGGCGCAGGATAGAAGTCGTGGAAAAAAGTAAAGGAGACCTTTGCCCAGCAGTGGGGCACAATAGGTTCATTTAAAAACTCGTAGTTTTGTTTTGTTTAGTCGATAAGTCCTCTACTTAGCAAATTCATTAGTTATTTTTCCTACTCCTATAGGCAATGGCCGGAATTGGCGCAGGATAGAAGTCGTGGAAGAAAGTAAAGGGGACCTTTGCTCAGCAGTGGGGCACAATAGGTTCATTTAAAAACTCGTAGTTTTGTTTTGTTTAGTCGAAAAGTCCTCTACTTAGCAAATTAATTAGTTATTTTTCCTACTCCTATAGGCAATGGCCGGAATTGGCGCAGGATAGAAGTCGTGGAAAAAAGTAAAGGAGACCTTTGCCCAGCAGTGGGGCACAATAGGTTCATTTAAAAACTCGTAGTTTTGTTTTGTTTAGTCGATAAGTCTTCTACTTAGCAAATTCTTTAGTTATTTTTCCTACTCGTATGGTCTATGGCCGGAAATGGCGCAGGATAAGAAGACGTAGAAGAAAGGAGACCTTTGCCCAGCAGTGGGCACAATAGGTTCACTTAAAAACTCGTTGTATTGTTTTGTTTAGTCGGTAAGCTACTTAGCAAATTCTCATGTTTAGATCATGAATCAACCTCAACCTTAACAGTAGATATGACATTAGAAGGAAGACAGCTGAAACAAGCCACTGAAGTAACGCTAAAGTAAAGCTGATCATCAGAGAATAATCATTATTATTATTAATAATAATAATCATCATTTATAAGACTTTACTGAAACTTTACAAGAAATCCCCAAAGAATAATTTAAAACACATTATTTTAAATAATAAGTGTAAAAACTTGTTAGACACGCTCATAAAATGCTTGAAAAAGCATTCAGTAATATACCTTAACGTCACGAAACTCTAGTAATTTCAAGATGTTTTCCAATTAACCTAATTAGAAAGAGAAAAGTTTTACTGGGTAGCAATGAAAATTTCCACTGTTTTGTAATTAAGTAAGTGCGCTCTTGAAGGAGGAAACATTATTGGGAAGCTTTTTTACGTATTTTATTTACTCCGAGGTTTGTTTTTTATGTTTTACGGGTATGTTTTTTAAACAGCTTTAATGGATAATACGGATTCTATCTGCAGTTTCTTTTTATTAGAATTAGTTGCAAGTTAATTGAAATAGAATGCCTACTTTTTTGGTTTTATCTAGATATCTTAGAAAAACAACGTGCTATTAGTCACTTACCATCGGAAGAGACGATCATTTATAAAGTCAAATTGCCTTTAGAAGGCTTAATTTTAAAGTAAAATTTAGATAAAAATAGATAAAATTTTAATAATATTCGAAGTGCATAAACCAGCACTCGGCTATCATAGATAATTTAAAGGAAAAATACATGTAGTACAAAAATACAATAGAAACCGGGTCTTGAACCCGCACCTTTCAGTTTTCATGACCAAGTGACTACACTTTACGTTCGTCTACCGGCGCGTCGGTTGTTGCTAGTATCATAGTTTCACAACAACATCGCGGTTACTTATCCAACAAGACACGAATGTTCAAACCTAATTATCTAATTCTCAAAGTTAAGCCCTAAACAAACAAACAAACAAAGATCCAAATCTTTAGTTAAACAGGGATTACGTAACTAGGGAAGGATTAAATAATAATACGAGTAAGTATAGGTACCTAGCTTACTTAGATCGTTTTACAGTATGTAATCTAAACGTATCTGTTTAGAGTAGACCGTCTCTGATTAAATCAATAAGCAATTAACGGGGAATGTACGATTTCCATCGAATTAAGTAGGTGGCTGTTGTTTCCCGCGCGAAATCACAGGGTTGCCACTTGCAAATTGTCAATCTGACTAATGTTCATTCTATTTAATTTATTTTTTTAGTGTCGCACTTCTGTGTAATAGCTTATTCAATTAATATAATCCATTAGCCGAATAAAATAATTTAACAATTTTTTGGAAGATCTTTAAAAGCTGTGAAAACTTTTAAATCTTTTTACATTAAATTGGCAATTAGTTTAAATCCATTCTAAATCATGTACAAACCATTTATCATAAACGTTATTGCTTCGCATAAGGATTTAGATGTGAAAACTTATTTTAGAAAGTGTTTTATTTCATAAATCAAAGTTTAATATTCTAAGTTTTTATAATGAAATCGTAAATTGTTTTTGTGAAGCTCTTTGTAAATAATGGATTTTATAGCTCATCAGCTGTAAAACAAACTTTATTACAGTTTTGACTTGAAAACACAATTTATTATCTAAATGAAATATTTAAGGTTGCTTTCCAACGATAGGTAAAACAATACCTGTAGATGAAATATTTTGAGTTTAAATAAAACATTTCTTGATAAAATAATGCTTTTCCATAATTAAATGGACTTCATCAATCAAACAACATTAGAGGTTCAAATTTTATCTAAGCACACTTTAAATTAAAAAAAAAGTTAGTAATAAATGGGTTTTAAAACTATCGGACTGATTTTAGCAAAACTAAGTATATTAATGCATTAATCATAGAGAGAAGCAAGGTTTTTGTAAAATTGCAGAAACGAATCTATCTATACATAAATGTAAAAGAAAGTCATGTTAGTAACACCGTTTATAACTCAAGACTGGCTGAACCGATTTAGCTAAAAAATTGGTGGTGAGGTAGCTTGAAACCGGAAGAAGGATATAGGATATCCTTCTTCCGGTTTTGATCCCGTAAATTCCGCAGGACTTCAGTTACAGGGGTGAGACTGCGGCGCGCAGCTAGTACGTAATAAAAATATCACCACTCACGTAATTTGATTTTGAAGTTTAGGTAAAAAATGAGAGTTCAAAGTTATGTTTACGACTACCTACTAGGTACCTACTACTTGGAATAAATCACGTTCCCTCGCCAGTAATGTATAAGTTCAAAGCTGTCATTCGTCATGCAAGTTGACGATTGATGGAACACTTCAGCTGTAAAGTTGTAGTCGTGGTCTCGTCGCCTTAACTCGTCTATAACTCGACGCTTATAAATGGTTCTTGTTTAGTTTACGTAAATTGATTTAGGTTGCAACACGATTGGCTTAAGTGGGAGTTCGAAAAACTAATTTGACGACGTTGTTTTGTATATGAAACTCATTAATTAAGACGTTTAAAACGTCCCTCCTGAGTGCTTAGTATAAGTTAGACTAACTGCCGAATACAGAAACGCAACTCAAAATTCGAGTTCTACTTCTACTCAAATTTAAATTTAGGTGCTGCTTAATTATTTAAGTACGCCTCAAATTTTAAGATGGCGTTTCTGTATTCGACTGTAAGTCTTTTAGTGCGCTTGAGTTACAAAAAGAATCATTAATTTTTATTTAATTAATAACGAATAAAATGAAAAAAAGTCGATTTTCCTTTCTTCAACGATCACCAGTAAACAGCAAGTTACAAAACATCCTACACTCTATATTTAAATAACCGCGCGGCGGCGCGTACCTACGTCATATCCGTCCATGACGTCACAGATACGTGACAGCCCTAACATTTCCGATGCGACAAATCGCGAGCGTGAATCACCTGCGGGCGTTGCCGGTACAAGTGTGTGAGGTGCTTAACGCGGGGGTGTTCAAATGGATAGCATTATTCTGAATGAGAAACCTATTTAGAAAAAAAAACTGATGTTTGATTTTTGAATAGGCTTTTTATTTTAACTCATTAAGTAGGTACAATTTATTAAACTTTAAAATAAGAGCACAATGGACACGTCTTTTTATTTGGTGAATATTTGGCTTCTTTGGTAGTGCCTATGCTTGGAATCTTTACGCATTAATACCCCCTACCTACTTACGACTTTTCATATGTTCAATAGCATATGAAAAGGCTGTAATGAAACCTACTTTTCACGTGTTCAGGTAATTTATGTATTTTCAAATAAATCACTTTCATTCAACGCTAATCATTGAAGCTTTTAAGGTTAAAGGTCTATATTATTAATTAATCACGCCTATTCTTAAGTTTAACAGGCATACCTTTTATCCGACTGCGGGATGTGAAGAACGTATTTATTGTGTGTAAAAAGGTACGTACTACGTATGTTTGATGTTTGTTTGTTTCTTTAACATTATAGATCAGGATTATTATGAGTTTTATAACCGTTTACAGCATATTTTAAATTGGCAAAATTTGAAATTCATTAAATTTGCACAGTAATCAATCCGAAAGTTAACGTTTATGTCGAGTCTATACCTACTGTTATAGTCTATAGATACTCTATGGCAATTTCGAAAAACCCATTCTTATCGGAACTCTTTCTCCAAATTTTAGTTCCCTATCACCAGCGGCTTAGGCTGTGCGTTAACAGACGACCTCGGTGGCGCGTCGTGCGAAAGCGCGACTGCAATGCAGGAGGTTGCGGGTTCGATTCCCGCCGGGTGCAAGTATTTATGCTTAAAAAATAAATATTTGTGTCTGGTCTGGGTGTCCCTCTATGTATATTATGTATGTATTTACAAAAGAAAAATAAATATAGAGTATTATATCCGTTGTCTAGTCACCGTAACACAAGCTTAGTCGCTTACCACGGGGCTAGATGGCGCTGTGTGTTGTTCGGAAAATTTATTATTATATTTATATTATATTATTATAATCAGTCACTCACTCAGGCCATAGCATTTTATAGATATAAATCAGGACCGTCACGGGTCATTCAGGACTACCGTGGATAAAAATCGTCTTGCAATCGGTCGATAGAAAAATCTTAAATCTGCTACCGAGATGAGGAAGCTTCAAAGGTTGAACTAAAGCTCGTAAGTAAATCAATTACTATGCCTGTTTGAAAACGGTGTGAGAACGATCAAATTGAGGCATTTGGGGCTTCGAGTAAACGTATTTAGCATTTCGACTAATACGTTAGTTAGACTGAGAAGCGGTTTATTGAACGTCTCGATGACTTGTGCTCATTATTGTTTGTGGTGAATGAAAATTGTATTACTTTGTAAATATTAATCTAATAAATCTTTGTTATTGGCATTCTTTCTTCAGGAAAATCTGTCAAATCGTAGTCTACAATTTAATTACAAGAGAGTAAAAAAAAATCCGTACAATAAAAACTGTGAATCAAAACGAATGAAATGCGGTTTTTTACTGAATTCATCTTCAGATTGATAACCCAGCTGTTCAGGGTGTTGTTCCGAATGATGATTTGATTGATTTTATGATTTCCTGATGATTTCGGAAACTCATCCCTTGTTTTTATTTTCGATGCTCTTTTGTTTTTACTATTTCGATTGTCTTTTGTTTTCATTTCGATCTTCTTTTATTTCTGTTTCGATCGACTTTTGATTCTACTTCGTTCTTTATTTTTGATCATATGTATGTAACCTGTGTTGTTTCCTATCCATATATTTTACATTACCGGGACGGATGAGATCTTTGGGTTAGTCGATAGCCAAACATAAACATCGTATAAGCATGTATTAAGTCCCAAATAAACACAAATATACAGCCAACCGTTGTAACATCTCCTCTCTTCATTTGTCATTCAAGTTCTGTCCCCGTTTCATTTAAATGCAAGCAAGAATTACTTATGAAATTTGAAACTGAAAGAGTGAATTAATTTCCCTTCTTCGTATTTTGAATAGCGTGATTCAGAGACCAAAGTTTAATTCATTAAATAGAATTTCTGTTAAGATGCCTCTTTACGAGTTGTATGTTTGAAGTAGATTAATAACACTCATGATATAAATTTTACATATGGGGCTTTACAAACTTGTTTTTAGGTTTACCTAGACATTAAGGTGTAATGATGTTCCAACAGAGTGACATTATATTTTATTCTGTTAACCTCTTTATATTATTAGATTTAAATAACCTGTAATATTTTTTTATTTGGGGAATTACCTAGTTCTGTATTAAGATCGACTGACATAAATTTATCAATAAATCTCTTTAAACTTTAAATATTTATCTGGGTAATGCAATAAGTATACTACATGATGATATATAACTAGATGATACAAAAATATTATTACTATTCATGTACCTACCTAATTGTCTATTAGCTATCATATTGTAGTATTTCACCTTTTTTTTACTCATTTTGCTACCACGACATTTTTTTTTGTATTTTATATATTTTAATAATGCGCATCCTAACAACGGAAACAAAATATATTGAATTTTAGCCAACTCAGTGCGTGTCAAACTCGTTGGCTCGTCGAGACACGTAAAGGGGCATCTTAAATAGAATTTGTATTAATGCAATAAATTGTTTGCTTTGTGAATTTTGATTCGAAAATGTAATTACGTTCGTTATTTTCAATTTTGAGGGCAAGAGAATTGTGAGCTTACATAGATTTTGTAAGGTGTAAGCTCCGTAAAAGGTTAGCTCGCAGATCACTTAGGAGAAAAGGGCACGGATTACGGTGAATACCTACTTTGTCTTACTAATAACAAAGACGTAGACTTGTGAAAAGTGTGTCGTAGAGCATTGAGGTAATATGTACTGGTACTAGAGGTGATGTATCAAACATAATAAAACGTTCATTTTATACGCGAAATAAATTTAAAAAACCGGCCAAGGGCGAGTGGCACTCGCGCATGAAGGGTTCCGTACCATTATCTATACAAAAAAATCTTGACATTACGCAACGGTAGCATACCGTACGTGGTAAATAGCGATATCGTTGTGTTTGAAATGTAATAATCACTTTTGTTGTATGGAAGCCCTCCTTAAATATTTGTTTTTGGTATTTGTTCTTATAGCAGCTACGTCATCCGTGAAAATTTCAACTGTCTAGCTATAACTGTCTGTTTGTCACCAGGCGGATCATGAGATATAGTCTAGTGACAGACAGACATACAGTAGAGTCTCAGTAGTAGGGTCCCGTTTTTACGCTTTGGGTACGGAACCCTAGAAAGCCGCTGCAGCGCTGACAATATTTTTAAGTCTATCGTAAAAGTGAAATGAGCATCGCTGTGGGCGCTAATAAATGATGATTAAAACATAATTGAGTTTGCGCAGTAGCATTACCGCAGTGGCTGTTTACAACAGTCTTCCTTCTGATGTCATATCTATTGTTCGAATCCGACTCGCACTTGGCCGTTTTTCAATTTCTTTTCAAAACATCATTCCATTTTAAATAACGAACATACCTACGAGTAAGTACCTACAAACACCTTTTCTTTTGTCTCCACCTATTCGACACGGATTCCTCCTGGCCCCAGGGTTATTGATCCTCAATTTTAATATTCTATGCGCGCGCGCAGCTTGGAGCAGGCTTCCTGCACTGTCACCCGTCAGGCCGTGACCTCGGGTGGGAGAGCCGCGACGTGACTTAAGCGATGGAGATTTTATAGTTTTATAGAGATTACATTTCAAAAGTGTTATATGTTTTTAGTAGAGATGGGCCGACTAGGGGTTCTGCCGACTAGCAGACTAGCCGACTAGTCGGTTCCAAAATTGCCGACTAGTCGGCAATGCAAATCATTATAATTCCAAGGCATTTGGGTTAATCATGATCACTCGGCGATTGTTGGTAATTTTTGAAAAATTCGCACTTCGAAAGCCGATAGTGAAAATTCCAAAAAATCGTTGAAATAAAAAGAAAAGTTGAAAGTTAGTTGATGTATTAAGCTATGACATGTTTTGTTTACGTTTTTCTGACTTCCCACCTTCTAAACTGTACAACTAATTAAATAAATATTGGTTTTATTGCACAATTGTTAGTTGACGACTAGTCGGCCCATCTCTAGTTTTTAGTGTTAGGTACCTACTGTACACTTTAGGGTAAAATTTTGTATCAGGGTCGGGTTGGGTGCGGGTCCGAAAGGGTTTTTATAGTACGTTTTTTAGTTTCAGATTATATAGCCTGACGTTTTGTATCCTTTTATTTGACATTTTTTTCTTTGGAAAGATGTGTCAAATCGTAGTCTACACTAATATTATAAGGAGAAAAGATTTGTATTTTTTGTGTGTGTGTGCGTATGTGTGTCTGTTGTAATGAATAAACTGAAAAAACTACTGTGCCAATTAAAAAGAAAATATACCATTAGAAAGCTACGTTCACCTTGAGTAACATAGGTTACTTTTGATCCCGATATTCCCAAGGGATCGAAACTTACGCGGGTGAAACCGCGGGATGCAGCTAGTATATAATAAAGAGTTAGAATACGGAGCGCGGGCGATAGTGGAACGATTATGGTTGCCCCATTTTCGAATGACTAATGTGCATTAGCTAGGCCTAGATAACGATCAATAGAAGTAAAGCAATAGGTATTTTGCATTACAATATGGGCCATTTTGATCCAGTCTTATATTCGACGACCTCTGTGGCTGTGCAATGCAGAAGGTTGCAGGTTCCATTCCCGCCGGGTGCCGGGTTATATCCGATGTTTAGTCACCGTAACACAAGCTTAGTTGCTTACCACGGGGCTAGATGGCGCTGTGTGTTGTTCATCGAATTTATTTGTTTTTTTTTTATATAGGTACGGGTCGCATTGAGATCCTTCTCCTTTCTTTTGAAGTCGGTTAAAAAACAGTGAAACAACACACAATTAAACAACAACTATTTATTAACATGCGTGTGCGTAAACAACCGTGACAAATAGTTCAAGAGTTAATCGGGAAGTGTCCATTACGTGTGACGTCGCTCGTGCCGCGTTAATTGACTTGAAACCTCCGCGGCTCTCCGACTATGCTTGGCCACGCATTTTCGACAATTAGCACTGACTGCCTAGAGACGTTGAGGGAGCAAATCTGATGAGTTTATTTGAGGCAATCTTTATGAAAGAATAAATAAAACCGGCCAAGTGGGAGTCAAACACGCGCACAGATTTTCGATTTTGAATCGCGTTTATTTTATTATTTCTAGCAATTTTCAACGCCCGACGAAATTTCGAGGACTTTACAGTACCTATCTACCTCCTGATCACGGGTAGACTAAGATTATTTTATCATACTTTCTCATTGTTTTATTTTTTCTCAACTTGGCGAAAACTGAAGAAAATCTGAGTAAATAGACATCAAAAACAAAAATAAAGTATGGTGAAGCAAAAATAGTTAAAACCCGAGTAGTTTGATGTTTTGAACAGGAATTCGAGTGACATCATAAATGAGCATTAGGAAGAGATTTCTTTGGGAATTCCCGAGGAATCGGACTATTTTTGGTATTAAACGATTTATATCGCTTGTTTTAAAAAAATATGGCTCCTAGATAGGTACTATGTTAATGAATAATGTTAAAAGTTTTAGTCCCGACACCTGCCTCTCTTAGTGTCACAAAATCACAACACAATGTGCAGGGTGCAAAAAGGATGCTTTTTGCACGCTGCACAAGCGGTGGGTGGTGACCCACCGCTCTTTGCATGCGGTATAAAACAAGCTTTTAAGTTAGTGTTAGTGACACCCATTATTAACCGTGCATTATTGGTTGCCTGGAAGAGATCGCCGTTAGGCGATAGGGCCGCCCATTGTGGCACACTATTTTTAAGTTTTTCTTTAAAATACTTGTATATTTTATATTTTGGTACAATAACGCGTCAACATCATCTCGGCATAGAAATATTTGAAGGATACCTTTGCGTAGTGCAACAACGTAGGCTAAAAATACATTAAGTCGGATTCTTTATTGTCAATTTGATTCACGCTAATTATCTAGTCATAAAAATTGTGAAACACCATTGATTAATCTAATATTAACCGAGGCAGCAGTTTGGCACTAATGCCATTAGGCTAATTACACTCGCTGCAAATGTTCCGTGATTCATTATTAAATTACAATTAATAATTAAATGACGTCAATAAAACTATAAAATAAAATTGCCGTGGGGCTACACGGCAATTTATTTAGAATAGGGTTACCCCATCTCTTCCCGTGGGTGTCGGAAAAGGCTAAGAAGGGATCTGAGGGAGACTAGCAAGCGTTAAGTTCTTTCTGCGTGGTAGCGGGTAAACTGCTTGGCTAGGAGGGTTAGTGTCAGGCAGGCGGCCGGTCGCAAAATTATTGCCAAATCTATTTGCAGAAGGTATTCAGAAGGTATTTAGAGCGGTGTTGGTCTAGTGGTAGATACCCCGGCTTTCATTCTGAGAGACGTTGGTTCGAATCCAGACCGACCGCACACCAATGTCTTTTTCTTTAAGAAAAAGGTATGTGCGCTAATAACATCGCTATTACGGTGAAGGAAAAACATCGTGAGGAAACCAACATGTCCTAGGACTCACCACGGTCCGAAGACATGGGATATTCAGTGTTTTCTATATATCATATGTATGTATTTACAAAAAAAAAGTATAATATGTAGTATATCCGTTGTCTAGTACCCATAGCACAAGCCTAGTGCTTAGTTTGGGGCTAGATTGCGCTGTGTGTAACGCAATATTTATTTATTTATTTATTCTGAATGATGAAATGATGAAATGATGACTTACCTACTATGCCGATCAAAAATAATTTGGGGTTTAGCGAACCCTGGGCTCCCGAGAGGGATGCAATGCAACCGGGAACAGCGCTCAGATGAAAAGAATAAAACTATAAAATGAATGCAAGTCAAGAATTTTAAAAACGCGGTTTTCATTATGAATTGCTAGTGCATTTTAGAGTTAATTTCACAAAAAAGTTTCGTAGTCTGTGCGGTACCTACTAATATTTGATACTATTTGATAAAGTTGCTTCCAGTAATTGTGTCACTAGTACCTATCTAGTAATGTTAAGAGGAGTATCAACGCCAACGACCTTGAAACTGAAAATCCCTGTAAAATATCGGAAACAATGTCGCCTACAATCTGTACACAAAAAAAAGTTCTACGACATTCCGTCATGAAATAATCAACAATTTTCGATGCGCCCGACATGGATTTTCAGTTTTTCAGAATAGGGCCCTTAATCTTGATCAGAGGGTTTTTCATTATAAACAAACATCACAAATATTATTCTATTCGATATATTTGATAACTCCTGAGTGCCTATTCTTTAGCTAAAAAGTCTTAACATCAACATCTACAAACAGTCACAACATCAACATGTTCAACATCGTCATCATGTTTTTGAGATTTTGACGTGTAATGTCTATCAAATCAACATCTCAACAACAGTCCAACATTTTTTGGAAATTTTGCAGAGTTTTGCTAAGAGTAAGAGTTAGTTTCGTATCGTTTCGCTTTTGAAGTGTTAGTAATTTCTTGCAAAATGACCAACAACTGCTGACCGCTGTTGAGAAAAATCTAACCATGCTGAGACGATATTGACACGATTAGTTATAGAATACGTGCTTGCTAAGTAGCTGCCAAATGTACTTCCGCAGCTATTTCGAGCAACATGGAAACATCAAAGTGGGTTGACGAAATTGAAAAGTAAAAGACGTTTAGTGATCATCTATCATCAGCATCACTACTACCTACAGGAATTAGTGTATAATTCAGAGAAATGTACCATAGAAACGCTTTGTCCTAATAAAATTTTGAATAAATTTAAACAGGTACACAGATTTTTATTCTGTTTTCACGATGTTGTATTGAAATTAAAGACATTTACATAAATCACATCTCAGTCTATCCTGAAGAAGGGACCTGGAAAGGTCTCGAAACGTTGAGCGTTGTAACAATGCTAAAAGTAATAAACCGAAAAATGTCTTTAATTTCAAATTTAAATACGGCAGGTTCTTTTTCGCACTCACTTAAAACGACATAAGTAGGTACATCCCTTGTTTCAACCTCAAGGTAAGTACTTTAGGTACCCTCAATTTTTGTAGCCATAAAAATCAAGGAAGGCGCATCTAAAACTACTTGTTACTGTTACACATCACTGATAGGTATATTTTAAACTACCTATTTATTGGAAATAATATTGATGATTCTTAACGCAGATTATTTAGAGCAGAAGATTTTGATCATCATCTTTTATTTCGTTTTCCATTATTTGTAACACTTCCACTTTATTCAAAGGTTGCCTGTAGAAATCTCTTTCAGAAATAAGACCATCTAAATTGTGCAACATAATTTTAAGCTTTTTATTATTACTTTGTGTATTTGTGTCTGTTGTTTTTTTTCATGTATAATTATTATGTGTTACAAATAAAGCGATCTGTCTATTCATGATAGCCCTTCAAAATCAGAAGGACTAAAGGTCTAAAGGTATATTTTCACAGAGGCAACAGTGTCGCAAAAAGACTATGTAGTATAGGTACCTACCAACTGGTAATAATAAATTATCTGCATCTGAACATCTTTGAATACGACGACAATAGAGGAGAAACTGCGTGCTTTCGGCAACAATGTTACAAAGCTAAATCGACTACATTTTAAAGGTACTAGGTACCTACCTTCCTTACTCCGAACTACAGTGACCAATGAATCAATGACCTGAACTGAAATCCATCTAGGTATATACATATTGTATGTTTGTAGGATAGAACTATAGGTGCCCCCAATAACTGGTGCAATTACATTGCGACCATTAGTAGGGTTGGCATTTCGGAAAACAGGTTATACCGACCGTGGTCCCGAGAAGACTGACCCTGATATCATTATTATTAGACCCGTGTTTAACAATAATGATGGACGGAAATCGTGTAACTTTAAAAAGTGTGACACCACCTTCACTCACTCCAACTCTCGTTCTTCTTCTGTGCGGATATTGATTCCCATCTTCTAGTGGGGTCAGCACATGATCTTCTACCCTCTGTCACTTAAAATATTAAGTTTGAGAACAATGACCCTCAAACTCATCCCTAGAATTTCCTCTTCGCATAACAGACGGTAGTACATTATCTTGTCTCGATTGACTGTCACATCAATTGTCACTCAACGCATTGGCACCTATTAGATATTTGGGCGATTTATGTCACGTTCGTACAGCTACGTAATGTGTGTGTAGGTCGGTAAGGTAATGTTTGTAGAGAGTAGACCGGTTGGATACAGGTAGCTAGTCATCATGTACTCGAATCAACATAAGTTCATTTACTTAGATAGATAGGTAAATGATTTATTATACCAAAACATAAATTGCGCAAATGTTACAGAGAAAAACCTAAATCCAAGATTCTGCTTCCGGCAAAATATTCTATTTTCTTAGACAGCAATAAACTTAAATTAACACGATTTGTTAACATAGTTATATTCATAGTAGAGATGGGCCGACTAGGGGTTCTGCCGACTAGCAGACTAGCCGACTAGTCGGTTCCAAAATTGCCGACTAGTCGGCAATGCAGATCATTATAATTCCGATATATTTGGGTTAATCATGATCACTCGGCGATTGTTGCTATTTTTGGATAAGTTTGTACGTCGAAAGCTGTAGCGAAACTTCGAAAAAATGGTTGAAATAAGAATAAAAGTTGGAAAAAAAAATGGAGTTGAGGCATAATTATGACATTTTAGATGTTTAGATGATGTATGTAAGCTATGACGTGTTTTGTTTACGATTTTCTGACTACTCACCTTCTAAACTGTACTACTAATTGAATAAATATTGGTTTTATTGTATAATTGCTAGTTGCCGACTAGTCGGCATAATTTGCAGACTAGTCGGCACCTGCCGACTAGTCGGTTGAACTGCCGACTAGTCGGCTTTCCCGACTAGTCGGCGACTAGTCGGCCCATCTCTAATTCATAGTCATTTTTAGAACTTCGAGTCTAGATCACCATCATCCGAGCGATTTTCCCGGATGCATCCCTGTCGAGAACCGCGGGTCCGCTTTCCTACTTTTACGTCTCCACGTATCGGTAGCAGTATTTTGGACAAGGAATCAAGAGTATTTTTCCCTCCAAGAGGTGTATAATAATCACACCCTTTATTAATACTAAATACTATTCAAATTATGTAAATTATTTACCAGTTGCCGTAAAACACCTACGTGTTGCGTTAGGAACATAAAACGGAACAATTATAGGTACCTACCGACCTATAGGTGGCGATGTCCAGACGGTCCGGAGTCGTTAGCCGTCATAAATTATAATTTACAAGCATAACGATGGGTTTACGGTCAGACGGTAAAGATATTTAAAATTATATACTGCTATAGAGAAAACATCTGAAATCTGTCATTAAAACACTTTGATTCCGAGTAAGTTTGTAATTACATATATTATCTATTACTTTACTATGGGTTACTATATACTACTGCATTACTATTTAGGTCATTATGATTTTAATATTAGTGCACAAAATTATAAATAGCACCAACTAAACCCAATGCCTGCTGAAGACGTGGATCGGTAACTAGAGCCCAGAAAAGTAAAATACTCTGTATTTAATAATGAGATTATACAAATATTTGGTTTAAAGTGGTAAGGGATGTAATGGACAACGACAAGTGAATTTATAATTATTATCGTACCATTCAGGACCAGAAAACTGCCTTTAGTGGCTAACGGTAGATGAGTAGGTATAGTATTTGTCACATCCCGTCGATGGTGGTCTATTCTCATCATAACATTAAGATGTATTCGGTCGGTAGGTATATTTTAATATAATCTTATGTGGGTATCTCTATGAGAGTAAAGTAAATAATAATGAATAAATAAATATTGCACGACATTTATTTATTTACATTATTTTGTATTACTTTCTTATATAGGTATATATGAGAGTAAATAATTAATAATCGCGCTTTTATATAAGTAGTGTTGAACCAAATCATTAAATATCTTTGTAGACACTGGCCAGATTTTACTTGTATAATGTAATGATTTATATTAACAATATTTCATAATTAATCACTCATTTACCTAATAGATTCGTTAATTAAATTAATAATCTGTTTACAAAACTAAAATAAACAAAAAAGATGTATATCGCGTTAGATAAGCGTATTAACCATGTTACTTTGTAGTGTATAAAACCGACTTCAAAATAGGACAGAATTACACCTACATACCTACAGTGCCACCAACTGATCTGTTAGTTAAATAATCTGTAGTTGGTAGCCAAACTAACATCTGGATCTACCCAGTCAAACTACTGAATTTCAGATTACATACATAGCAGATAAGTCGGCGGCACTGTATGTAGGTATTATTTTGTTCTTTTTCGAGGTCGGTTTTTTTAATATTTTGTGATTTTTGTGCACTTTCGACTGCCTCAAAAGATCCCGAAAATTGTAACCATAAGCTACCAAAACTATTAAAATTATTGACACCAATAACATCAGTATAGATACCAGTAACGATTTAAGAGATGAATAGAGTTCACTCCTGGAATGACCATTCCGTCAAAATATACCTACTATAAATCTCAACGAGCCACGAACTCAGTGGCCGGTATGCAACTCTCTTAACATTCTTAGATGTTTTAAAATGTACGAGAAATAGTAGGTATGCATAGTCTAAAAGTATACGAATGGAATTTACGTCTCTACAACATAGACACAGTCACATTACCCACAGGTATATAGGTACCCTACAAAGAACAAATCGTTCAATTTACTAACACGAAAAATCAAACAAACAGTTCTGAAACGTATTGTCACACCGGCTATTGTCTTGAAATGCTTAAAAAATAACATAAAATGACGCATAGGTCATTAGCGACTGTATCGTCAACCCACCAGTTTGAAAAGACCTACCATTTTCCAATTTCCTATACGTTTTGTTTACTTTACCGCGGATTAGCTTTTCAAGCAAAGATATCCTGATCCCAAACAAAAAAGTTGCATTTATAAATTTTTGGACAAAGGATCATCCAAGTATAAAGTTTTGTCCAAATCCGTGTAACCATTTGGCTTTGAAAACGAAACAAATTAAGACACTTTCTTATCTATCTGTGTTGAATGCGATCGGATCGAGAGGTCTATTAAAAATGGCCAGTCAGTTATAAATAGTGTTGTCAGTTAACAGTGTATTGGTAGTCGGATGAGTGCGCGGGCGCAATGTGGGACAGGGGATGTCAATCTCGGAACGGTGACGGAACAATTGTTTGAAACTGTCAAATATGTAATTGAAATGTAGAAAAACATAAAAAAAAAATTGATAACGAGTATCAACTTCTATATACGGCAGGCAGTTAACAGCCAATCTTAAGAACAACTAAAAAAATCTGTTTAAAAAAGTGAAGATTTTACTAACACAGGACAGAGGCCTCTTTTTAAAGAACTTTATAAATACCTACCCAAGGCCGTATACAGAAAGAAAGCTGGAAACTTATAAGCGCTGACAAGCGCTTACCAGCGCTTGTCAGCGCTGGTGACCCGCGCAGGAAAATGTATGAACCCGCGCCGATAAGCACTGATCGGTGCCGACAAGCTTCAAGACGCGCTGCGCTGGTCAGCGCTGGGCTGCTGACGTCATAACATCGTCCGATGAGTCCGACATTCTGCCTCAACCTGCTTCCTTTGTGTAGAACGGACCAGCGCTGATAAGCGCTGGTAAGCGCTTATAAGTTTCCAGCTTTCTTTCTGTATACGCACTAATAGGACACACAATAATTGTTATGGTGTCGTATATATATACTTATACTTTATTGTAGTAGACGAAGATGCTTACCTGTAACAAATGAAAACAAATACATTAGAAATCAAAAAAAATGTAATTAAAATCTAGGTATAGCACAAAGGGGGGCTTTATTTTTGAAAAACTTTATTTTCCTCGCTATCTTTAAATAAAACAGTTTTCTAATATTTATTTATTTAAAATATACTAATCTAGACATAAATAAACATATCAAGTCATAAATTGCTAGGCTTTATTATATTTTCATGTTAAGATTTGATGCCATTAATGAGCCAAACCAAACACACAAACGACTAGGCAACGACATGAAGGCAAATATTATTTTCCGAGTCCTTTTCGCGCTCGAGAAACTATTGGAACACAGACCTTATGTCATTGTAGGTAGAGCTTATATTTTAACACACTAAAGTTAAACATTTCCAGTAATTACCGCTAGGTATTCAGATTGTCAATTTTTCACGTGGTCTTCCTCTAACCGCACTATATTTGCCTAATGTCAAACGACATTCACTTAACCTACTTTTTTTTTCATTGAAATGTCCAAACCACATCCCATTACTATTACATCACTACCCAAAGAGAGTTACCTACATTAAAGTAGAAGAACGAACATTGAGAACTTTTCAGTTTTCATTGACAGCGAGTTGCGTTGCAACGACGCTGGATTTCATCACTAAACTAATTTTCGAAGTTGGTAGAGTGTTTCCTAAGATGACCGAAAACTCAGATTCTCAAATACCTGTCAAAACCACATATTCTACCTCCTGCATTCTATCCTAATCTTAAGTTAAAGTCCGGATCCCGTGTAAGAAAGACATATGGTATCCTTGTATTAAGTTTCACCAAAATCTGTCTAATAGTTCCAGAAATTTGATAATTTTAGTATACTTAGGGTGTTTTGTTGTAAAGGTTTCTGTGTATGTATGTTAGTAAGCGATGGTGTTATTATTAATAATTGAACATTATTATTTTCATTTTTATGGTCTTTATAGGGATGTTGTGCTGTTGTGTTTATTATTATTTAACGAAAAACTAAAATGAGTTTATGATGAATCTTTATTCAGATGGAAAGAAAAGTTTATTGGCTACTTCTCCAAGCGTCGAACGCTTTTTAAAAAGACATCAAAGTTTTCCGAAAGAAAAGTTCAATCGTTTTCTCTAGATATTTATTACTTAAGTGTCTTTACGAAGAAAGCATTAAACATTACCGAAGGAAAAACATGGGAGAATATCTTAATGAAATTTTACAACGTTACGGTATGCGGTCGTGATATGTGAATACAGACCTTGTGTGATTGAATTTAGAGCTTCTACTGTGAGTAGGAAATGTTGTAAACATAATTTGATCCGACGTGGTGTCGACGCGTGACGTTAGAACATGGCATGACATATTACAGCTGTACGGGTTGCTCTACTAAAATATACAGAAACATAGTTATTAGAGTTAGGTATGTCTGTATGTCACTTCGCTTAATACTACTAATCCAGGCTTATCCGTGGCTACTAATTTTATTCATGTGAAAGATTGTGTTTGTAAGTTGGTTGGTACCTATCATGTGTGTCATTATTACTCCTTCATTACATCTGTACGGGTTGCTCTACTAAAATATACAGAAACATAGTTATTAGAGGTAGGTATGTCACTTCGCTAAAAACTACTAATCCAGGCTAATCCGAAGCTACTAATTTTATTCATGTGAATGATTATGTTTGTAAGTTGGTACCTATGTGTACCAACTTACAAACACAAAAACTGTAACGTGTATCGCAAAAACTATTTATATTTGTTTTCAGTATAAATTCGTTCGTATTCGCATATCTATCTGCAGTTCTTGATTAAACATAGGTCTACAAGAGAACAGTTTTCTTCTCCATTAAAAACCCCCTAAAAACAAAAACATTAGTCGACGCGTGTTAACTTTAGATATAGCAAAACTTTTCCCTTTCCGTCGAAAATTCCCGGTACCCAATGAAATTATTTCACACTACGAACAAATTATGCAACTGAATGCAACAAAAAATTCATAAATTCCAAATGTTGACCAACACCGAACAAAAACAAATATTAATTAAAAACATTAAAAAAACAACAGAAATACAATTCGAAACATAAGCAATAAATAAAAAGTTTCGTCAATTTTTGGGGGTGTGGAAAAAAGCTATATTGACCATGATTCATAGTATGATTGGGACTGGGAAATTACGTAAGGGTAGGGGGTGGCGAAATGTAGCTTTATTGCCGATATTAAACCTCTAGAGGTGACGCGAGTGTTTGCACGAAAAGTAAAACACCGCGTAATATTTGGTAGAGTCCTTTTCGCGAAAGGATTCTCCTGGTAACAAACCGAAGTGAAGTTATGCTTTGTCTTCTTAGTGAATTAACATTTGACACTTAGCATCCAGATAAAATTCTTTTTTTTTTAAAACGTATTACTGATAAATGTCGTTCTTTATGATAATAATGTTTATGGTACCCATATACAGAGCGTTGTTTCTCAAAATATTGTTTCGTTTTTTCTTACAAAGTCTTTGTCAGGATACTAAATGGCTTGGCCATGTCGCCACCCCGGCCGGTCGCGGCCGGTTGAGAAGTGCTGACTCGACATCATCGTAAAGGGTGATATGCGTTCAAATGGCCTTACTACACGGGTTGCCGAAGATCGTGCGAAGTGGAGACGTAAAAGCATGAAAGCGGACCCCAGGCTACCAGGAGCCCTCTTGGCAACCGGGAATATAGTTTGGATGATTATGGATTATTTATTAGGAAAACGGGTTTCCGTAATTTATTTAAAAAGGTAGCATATTAAAACAGTCAGATAAATAAATAATCTGACTACAAATACAATTTGAAGACACTACTGACTAATACAGCACGAGCGTGGCGTCTGGCGGACTTCTTTTGTGAAATGGACTCTACAAGTAGTGTGTCCATATTTTCTATTTACTCATAATATCAGATTGGCTTTTTCTGGGCAATAAATGTAATAAATGTTTTATTATAATTTGGTAAGTTATTTTTTGTATACTTAGAATGATTATATTTATTTAATGAAACGTTATAGAGCATTATGTATTTGTAGGTAATTTCTGAAAATAATTTCCATGTTATTATGAATCTAAATATAGTATATATTGTGTCTAAGAAGGAACTTACTAGTAACTAGACTATATACAAGTAACGGATTAGCGCTTTAAATTTTAGAAATTGCAAATTAGAAAATTAAAAACTTCCAGAACTTTCTGGAAAATGCAATATTTTGGAAGGATACAGGTTTACACATTTGAATGAGGAAGCGCGAGCTCGTCTAAGCTCTTAAGCCGAGATTCCATTTGACAAGTCTTGTATGCAACTTGTACGCAAATGTGACGTCATACGTTGTAATTACCTCAACGTATGATATGTGACGTCACTTTAATTCCATTGACGGATGTGAGCCCCACAACCGTCAGTAGAACAAACTGACTTTGGGGATGTGCTGATGTGAGCCCCACATTCGTAAGTGGAACAAACGTTTGGGGGACAAACCCCCAAAGCTTCGATTACCTAGATGGTGGGTATTCTAACAACGACGCGACGTTCGAATTTTGATCCATCTTTTTAAAGGTATGTAAGTAATTTCTCGAACAGTTTGACTTTGGAACTGGTGAAGCTCGTCAGAGACGAGTTTGAAATGGATCACTATCGTGCGACCTTCTAGTCTCTAATAGAGACCAGTTCAGTTGTATGCTCTAAAGATTTGTCATTTGAAAGTACTTATTACAATAAAATTACATAGATATACCTACTAGGTATTGCTGCTATGACTTGTTGTTTTAAATTCTAAGATTAATCTATTAATAGTTAGTTAGGTACTTGAGGTTACTCGGTAATTGTCTGAACTCCGTGTTCACACGTTTTTTGTGGTTATTTACCCCTACTCTCACTTTTCGCTAGTTCTATGGTGAAACTGTTATTTTTTTATCATAAAACTTGGTATTTAGGCAACTGTACCGTATTGCATAAATTAGGATCGTATCCGACCGTACTTTGTCGACTATCTTGTGACGTTTCTTACAGTCAGAACAAAATGTTTTTCATGAAAATATTTTGAGAAATGTTATGACTTATTGTTTCTGTCTAGATGATAGATACTATACACAATGAAAGTACTTCTATTCCTACCACTTGGACATAGATACACAAAACATAGTATACTTATAACTATGTTTTTGTGTATCTTTAACTTTAAAATAATCGGCAATTTATAAGTCACACCTTTTATAAGGCTATGTAGACTAACATAATGTTAGGTTTATTTAATTGATGTGGGTAGGATTTGAGAAAAAAGAGAACACGTGTTCGGGTTGTGGTGGATCGAGACGGATTCGATCTGGAAGCGTGGTCTGGGGTGGTCGTGACGAGTGGACTACGACCATCACCTGGCATACGAGAGTGTGATAAATGACCTACTAAAACGAACTACACTGAGTGAGATTCATGAGTTGAAATAAAAGGATTTCTTATTGTAAAACGTGAGTATCATTGCCTAGTTCTATAACCTAGTATCTTAACGCCTCATGCTTGAAGTCCTACATATCAGAGGTGGAATGATTAAAACAGCAAATTGCTGTTTGCGCCCACACAATTCGCCCGCCATTGGCGACGAATCGAATATCTACATATTATTTTTATTTATTTTTCATTAAAACGCAATTATTTAGCTTAAATATTGTTGTGCCTAAGCAATTTATTGTTTTAATATGCTCTAATGTTGAAATGTGTTGTAAATGTTGTACACTTTTTGAGATTCTATTGGATTAGATATTAATGGAAAATATCACCACATTTTTACTGTCCTAAAAGAACAGTTACAGGTATGCGAAATATTGTGTATTTTTAATCAATAACGGTATTCAAAATTCATCAATATCAAATATACAAAAATATATCGACTGACAATGCCGATGCGAATGGATTAAAATGAAATTTAATACTGTGAAAATATTCTTTTATCCGGATAACTGAAGGTATACAACACCTGCTAGTTCTAAAACAGTTGGAAAATATGAAATGGTATATATGATGCAAATAGATTAATAATGTAAAAATATTGTTAAATTATGATAACTCAATATATGCAAATACCGTTAATTTCAAAATGTTAGAAAAATATCAAACGGTTCTTGCGATGCGAATGGATTTACCCCACAGTAAACCTCTGAAACACAAAAATATGAATTATGCCATCGACGTCGAAAACATTGACGTCACGCCTAATGATCGTGGGCCATTTTATTAACTCCTAACTTTTGAATTAGTAGATAATCACTTAAGATTACCTTTGTAGAACAGTTCTTGTTTTTAGTTCTCAATAGTATGAACCTGGTTAAACGGTTTCTGAGGTATTTTATGAACTTTTACACAGATATTTAATTTCGAGTTCCAGAAAATGAAGCCGGGTGACGATGGTGCGGACCCGCTGCGTCGACTGACGACGCCGGATGAGTGCCGCAGCAGTCTGACCGTAGGGCGTCGCAGCAGACAGTCCGAAGAGCGCCGCAGCAGGCACTCCAGAGGGCGCCTCAGCGGGCAGTCTGAAGGGCACCGGAGCAGGCAGTCCAACGGGCGTGATAGTAGGGAGTCGGAACGGCGTCGCAGCAGGGAGTCGGAACGGCGTCGCAGCAGGGAGTCGGAACGGCGTCGCAGCAGGGAGCCGGAAGGACGCGGCAGCAGGGAGACCGAACGGCAGCGGAGCAGGGAAATGCGAAGGCAGACCTCACCAGAACGCAGCAGGAGTCCATTGCTAGTAGGTGCAAGGGGTCGTCGCGAACCAAGCCGGTATAGTCCTACTTTTTCGTCCAAAGACGTCATTGAACTTTTGAAAACTCTCGGGCAAAGTAAGTCTCACGTGCACACGCTGGCAAATTCCCATAGTATTAATCATAAGAATATTCTCCCAGATTTCGATCCCTCCTCTAAGGGACAGAGAATTGACATTTGGATAAAAAAGGTCAATGAATGTGCCAGCGTGTACGACTGGGACGAAAGAACTACAATCCATTTTGCAATGCAGAAGCTCCAGGGTCTGGCCAAGACCTGGTACGAAAGCCTCAACTCTATATTATTTACGTGGGCCGAATGGCAACAAAAATTACTTGATGCTTTCCCTTTCGAACAAAATTATGGCCAGACCTTGGAGGATATGTTAAAGAGAAAAAGTAAATTTAACGAACCTCTAGAAATATACTATTACGAGAAATTGGCGATGATAAATCAGTGCGATATCCAGGGTAAGCGTGCCGTTGATTGCCTCATACATGGTTTACTTGACAGAACCTTGAGGTCTAGTGCGAACGCTCTCCGGTGCTCTCAACCTGAACAACTTCTGTCATTTTTGATGTCTAACAAAGATATTGCCCCTCAATACGATAGAAGTAATAATTTTAAGGGAAGATCAGTCATCGAATTTAATTCTAGGAATAAACAGGATACTAACAAGACCTTTAGTAATCAAATAATCTGCTTTAACTGCAAGGAGAAAGGCCACCCCGTAGCTAAGTGTCTGAAACCAGTCGTCCAATGTTCTAAGTGTCATAAATACGGACATAAGCTAGAAAACTGCATGGTGCGTATCGAGAAGCCCGATGATAGAGCTTCTATTTTGCCAAAAACAATGCGTATCACTGCATCTAAAGGTAGTTCCAAATTTACAAAAGATTGTATAGTTAACGGAGTTCTTTTTAAATGTTTTATCGATTTTGGTAGCGAGGTTTCTCTGCTTACTGCTTCAACAGTCACTGCGTTATCCTTACCTATTGAGCAGAAGTCCACTCCTATGAAAGGATTTGGGAACGATATTGTGTACTCCATGGGTAGGATTACGGTTGATTTGGTAGTAGATGGAATTAAAGCTACAGTTCAATGTCTAGTGGTAGACGATGCATATCTAGACGTACCGCTTCTAATAGGGCAATCGTTCACAGAACAACCTCACATACTAGTTTTAAAGAATGCTGATACCTTAAAATTTTACGATGTCAATTCTGAATTACCTATGGCATTTAGAGATGACATAGATGAACATTCGCTTAAAGTACTTATCATAGCCGATGTAGAGATTGTTGGTCCAGTTTCAGTCAGGGTTGTTGTCGAGTCCATGGTCGAAGGGTCTATTCTTTTGAATGACAGAATCGTGGGAAAACCGGTCGGACAAATAGTGATCCATGGAGGTGTCTACCGTGTCAAAGGTGGAGTGAGCAATATTTACATTACGCCGTTGAGTAGCAGCGCTATTATATTCCAAGGAATGACTATAGGCAGAGCTAGGAAAGCTCAGGTTGTCAATCGTATTTTGGCTCCATCTGGCCACAGCGAACGAATAGAAACTAAAAACTTAGACGAATCGGATGTTCAAGTCGGTAGTTCCATAGACTCTCTTCAAAAGGAAAAATTGATCCAGTTACTGCGTAAGTTTCGGCACTGTTTTGCATCATCTCTAAATGAGTTAGGTTGCACTAATGTTACTGAAATGAGAATCGAATTAAATAGTCAAAAGCCAGTCGTCTACAGACCTTATAGGCTCTCTCATAAAGAGCGAGAACAGGTTCGAGAGATGGTTGGCGAGATGCTTGATGCTGGCATAGTCAGGGAATCTAGTTCAGAGTTCTCCAGTCCTATTATACTTGTTCGTAAAAAAGATGGCAATATGAGATTATGTGTGGATTACAGGCTTTTGAATTCAATAACGGTGAAAGAGCGGTATCCCATGCCGATTATAGAGGACGAGATTTCAAGACTTTCTGGCCAATCGTTTTTTGCGACTTTAGACCTAGCATCTGGCTATTACCAGGTACCGATCGCCGAGAGTTCCAAAGCCTACACGTCATTTGTCACCCCGGATGGACAGTACGAATTTAACCGTATGCCATTCGGGCTGGCAAATGCGCCGGCGGTGTTCCAGCGTATGTTGAATAGAGTACTGGGTACGTCTAGGTTTTCAGAAGCAACTGCGTACATAGATGATATTTTGATATATGGTAAATCTGTGAATGAATGTCTCGACCGATTAGAGAAGGTGTTGTGTCTTATCGAGGGAGCTGGTTTAACTCTCAATATGTCGAAGTGTACATTTCTCCAGGATAGGATCTCCTATCTGGGATATGAGATTAGCGGCGATGGCGTGAGACCAGGAGATAAAAAGGTGCAAGCAGTCCAAGACTTTCCAATCCCTACTAACATTCATTCAGTGCGCCAGTTCCTCGGTTTAGTAGGATATTTTCGTAAGTTCGTTAGAAACTTCGCGATCTTAGCTAATCCTCTCAATAGACTACTGAGGAAGGAGGCAGAGTGGACATGGGGCCAGGAACAGGAGGAGTCTTTCGCCGTGCTCAAGAGAAGTTTGGTTCACAGACCCATACTAACAATCTATGATCCTAAAGCCGAGACGGAATTGCACACAGATGCAAGTAAGGTGGGGATAGGAGGTATTTTGCTTCAGCGTGCTCACGATGGTGACCCTTTTCGCCCCGTAGCATACTACAGTCGCCAGACCTCGCCGGAAGAAAGGAATTTTCACGCATATGAGCTCGAGACTCTTGCAGTTGTCTGTTCGCTTAGAAAGTTTAGAGTATATTTAATAGGACAGAATTTTAAGATAATCACCGACTGTAGTGCTCTGCGTTCGACATTCTCGAAGCGGGATCTAATTCCGCGTATCGCCCGATGGTGGTTATCCTTACAGGAATTTAATTGTAGCGTGGAGTACCGTGCCGGTTCGAGAATGTCGCATGTAGACGCATTGTCGCGTAATCCAATCAGTAGTTCGGAAGATTTGTTAGAGACAGAACCATTACCAGCTGTAATGACCATCACTAGTGAGGACTGGCTGCATTCTCTTCAGTTGGGAGACAGTGAGATAGGGCGAATTAATGACATATTAACTTCGGATATGGATGCGGATGGGTTGAAGTATATTAAGGATAATTATGTTATTAAGGACAGTAGAGTGTTTAGGTGTTTAGATGGAGATCCTAATAACTTGCGCTGGGTAGTACCAAAAGGAGCAAGATGGCAGATTTGTCGTATGAACCACGATGACATCGGTCACTTCGGGGTAGAAAAGACACTAGATAGGATTAGAAAAACGTATTGGTTCCCTAAAATGTCGAGATTTGTTAAGAAATATGTAGAAGCTTGTATCGAATGTGCTTATTCAAAGAAGAGTACTTCAAAGGACGGGCAACTGCACCCAATAACTAAGGTGGAGATACCGTTCCATACCTTGCACCTGGACCATCTCGGTCCGTTTGTTCGGTCTAGGAGAGGGAACTCTTATCTTCTGGTTATAGTGGATGCATTTACCAAATTTGTGTTTATTAGACCTGTACGTAACACCAAGACTCAAACAGCTATTCGGGTGTTAGAAGACATTTTCTATACTTTCCGCAATCCCGATCGTATCGTTAGCGATAGAGGGACGTGCTTTACGTCTTATGCTTTCAAGAATTTCTGTACCGATAAAGGAGTCAAACACGTTCTGAACGCCGTCGCTAGCCCTAGATCTAATGGTCAGGTAGAGCGGTACAACCGAACCATAGTTAATTGCTTAACTGCTCAAAACTTAAACAGTAATGAGAAGGATTGGGATGACAAAATAGGTAGGATACAGTGGGGCATGAATAACACACGTCAAAAGACTACGGGTAGGACTCCATCTGAAGTAATGTTTGGATCGAGTATGAATTCCGAAGTAAATCCAAAAATGAATGAAATCGTAGACGAAACACGCGAAACCACTAACCTAGAATCTGTTCGTAGTGAGGTAAAGGATAGGATTGATACTGAACAACAGAAACAAAAGGAATATTATGACAGAAATAGACGCCCAGCCCGTACATTCAAGGAAGGAGAATTAGTTAGAATATCTAAAACCTCTTTTAACAATGACGGTAAGAGTAAGAAACTTTTGCCCTCATATATTGGTCCGTACAAAGTTGTGGAGGTTCTAGGAGGCGATCGCTATAGGCTAGCTGCTATTCCTGGGTTTAGCGGTGCTAAGAGCAAACGTAAGACAACCGTAGCCGCTGACCGCATGTTGCCCTGGATACACGTCGCCGCACTTAACATTAACAACGAAAGTGACAATGATGTTAGTCTTGAGTGCGATGATGATCAAAATGAACGAAATACATCCTAACAAGATGATTTAGCTATTACAAACTGCTTATTTGCCTAAATATTTTTCCTAGAGAGGTATACATAGACATACAATTATTTTGGAACATGTTAATTTGATATTTCAGTAATGTCTGTGTTTAGTAAGCGAAAATAGGCCAAGCTAATTATAATTTTAGATCATGAAGTCACTTGACCTTGATATTATGAGTGATGTAATTTAATTTTCTAATTGATTGGATTTATAGAATTGATGAAATAATTATGAATTAAGTAATTGGACAGTATTAGTAGTGGGAAGGAAGGGTTCACGAAAATACTGTATGGATGTGTGGCCCTTGTGAGAAGGATGGGTTCACAAGTACACACATATTATTATGTTGGATAAGATTGCTGGTGAGAAAGAAGGGTTCACTAGTTTTCTTATGTTTTGGATGAGCATATCTATGAGAAGAAAGGGTTCATAGATAGACTCATAATAATGATAAGTTTTGTATATGTATGAGAGATTACCACCTACGAGAGTTAACCTATACAAAATTAGGTACTTCATAAACGAAGATTAGATTTAGCGTAGGTACTCGTAAGTGGTAATCTATAAGTTTCGTCCTAGTGTGTTGTATACCTAATTATTAAGTTGAAAATATAATTTAAGCTGAAATGAAAAACATCTTACCTATCTATATACATATAACATTGAGTTTGTCTACGATATAAAGAATGTAATTGCAAACAGAATTTAGATTTTTAGTGTATTTTTATTTATTCTAATCAACTATAGTGTATTTGTATTAATTTGTTTTTCCCGTTCTTGTCTGCTACAGCCTGAGCACGAGTGTTAGGTTATGCATCAGGGCCATGATGACTGCGTGCACGGGGTCGTGCACGGAGTCAGGATGGTCGAGTGTTAGGTTTATTTAATTGATGTGGGTAGGATTTGAGAAAAAAGAGAACACGTGTTCGGGTTGTGGTGGATCGAGACGGATTCGATCTGGAAGCGTGGTCTGGGGTGGTCGTGACGAGTGGACTACGACCATCACCTGGCATACGAGAGTGTGATAAATGACCTACTAAAACGAACTACACTGAGTGAGATTCATGAGTTGAAATAAAAGGATTTCTTATTGTAAAACGTGAGTATCATTGCCTAGTTCTATAACCTAGTATCTTAACGCCTCATGCTTGAAGTCCTACAATAATAATTTCTGTTCACGTCGCAATACGTCGACACTAGTAATAGCTAGATGTGTTCAATTTCTAATAAAAAATTACATGTATTACCTAGATTTTTCTTCTGTTTTTTCGATGTTGGATAGAAATTTAACTTATTTTTCGGTTTTAATCGCGTGGTGTTTATTACTTTTAGCATTGTTTCAACGCTCAACGTTTCGAGACCTTTACAAGTCCCTTCTTCAGGATTAGCTAGTTTATAAATTGTAATTATAGGTGAGTTTAACTGGAGAAAGGGTTGAGTGTTTGTTTATAACTGAATTTCTGACATGCTAGTAGTAGTTACTCATTATGATTTAGTAAATTCTACTATGAACAAACCGAGATAGCCAATATCGATATTAATATCAGTACTAGTCTGTTCTAAATAGTAGATGCTCTATGCCAATTTGAAATATCAATTTCCGAATGCCCTTGAGATTATATAACTCCAAATCGGTCACATCTAACAATTTAAGCTTACTTAGGTACCAATAAAAACTGCAAACATTACAACACTATTGTTCATGCTCCTTAACCTTATTTTTACGAAGGCTAAACAAGAAATTGAAGGTAACTCGACGACAACGATACAACGTTATCACCTGTAACTACGATTTGCTAAACATCATTATCCATCGACGGTTCCCCTCTGAACATTCAGTCAAATACACCTAAGAAACGGGCGTTGCATTGAGTTCAAGGAAAATTGTAGTGTCTTTGTGGGTGATGATTTGTTGACGATTTCTCTAGACAGGCGTGACCTTTGACAGAATAAGGGCGATCGCACTTTGCAGATTTCACACTCCGACAATCAGAATTGAAAACTAGCTGCATCCCGCGGTTTTACCCGCATTAGTTCCGATCCCGTGGGAATTTTTAAAAATCCTTTCTTATCGGATACCCTACACCACATAAAGAACATACTTTCCAAATTTCAGCTTTCTACTATCAGCGGTTTAGGCAGTGCGTTGATCAGTCAGCCAGTCAGGACAGAGCATTTTATAGATAAACGAGGTTGTAGATTGAAATATTGTATAACTAATTCATACTATCAAGTATCGATTGATTGTCAAGTTGCCAGTCAGAGTTCACCTTAAGAGTATTTTTCTAACATAAATAAGCATGTAAATACCTTCATAATATCTACCTACCTACCCATTGTTTAACTGTCATTATATTCATTGTTTCTTTCATGTAGGTAGCTACGAATAGTTTTTAAAATTGAAAACCGTCGAAAATAAGCATTGACAATAACTAATAGCTCGTTTACCACGGTGTTCTATTATGTTTTCTGTGCTAGCGGACGAGTCCAGTTCGAATCTAACCAAAAAGACAGAAACCGGCCCAGGAGTGGCCAGTCTATGTGTGATATGTTGCATAGAAAAGGTCCTGGCGCGAAGGTCCTGGCGAGTCAGCTGGCGCGTAACTTTCGAAACTTTCGGAACTTGGGTGGATTTCCGATATGTTCGTCTGAACTATAGATAGTACAATCCCCGAATTACTAATTTTTGATTGAGGGGATCGCATATACTTTAAACGGTTAAGAGGAATAATGGGGTGCGTCTTCGTGGATTGCACTATCTGTAGCGGTATTTAAGTATACTCATATATCCACCTATATAGGTACCGAACGTTGTAAACCTATCTATGGTGGTAAGTCATTCTTACCAATAAGTCCACACAATCAGTCTAACAAAACGTTATGGTGTCAAGTAGGCGAGTAGTAGCTATCTATGCGCTTAGCTGACGTTTTGCCTTCCGTTTTAAGATTAGAATAACCTTGCAAACTGGCGGCGCACGATTCGTCCATAATACCTTATACTGGTATGTACACGACAAACTAGAACTAATTCAATTCTAAATAATTCAATTCTTTTGCTGGATAAGAAATGATATATACAAACACATACACACCTTAAGAGGACAATCTACCTACTCTTTCTCCATACAAACGTAGTCGACTGTTTCCTCCCTGATTAACATACTGTCAATGTCAACATAATATTTATGTTTATGCCATAAAACCTGTATCTGACATGACCATGCCCCTACGTTTTGTTTTTTTTTTTAATTTTCGAATTAGAATACCTAGGAAAAAAAATCCAAAAATTAGAAAATCCAAATCGCCGTTACTTTTAGAAAACAGCAGATTTTTTAGTAAAACATAACCTTGAAATTTCGAAACTTAAGTTTGAATTTACAAAAGTCTTAGAACAGAAGTTATTCGCCTAGACGAACGGGGGTTCTCTCTAGAACAACGGGGGTTGTTCAACCCCCGTTTCGGTTTAAATTACAATCTCCTGAATACACTGTTGTTAAAATTGAAAAAAAAAAGAGTAGGTTGTGTGTCGAAATGCTACCAGAATTATTGTGTACCGAAGCTAAATGGAAGTATCTTTTCTTTCAATTGTAGGTCGTCCGTCAGTTACTAAAAATATTAAACAGAAAATAGATACAAACGTCAATAATACGAGCCGTAGAGTAAAATTTATTAGCACTGACATACCATAGCACGCGAACAATGCTGTTCCAAAGGGAAAATAAATAATTCACCGAGTGAAACGTAATACGAAAAATGTAACGATTGCCGTGTGCTCGCTGTTATTTAAAATTATTGTAGCTAGCAACCTACGTAAGCATTACGTGGAAAGTTGAAATACTATTCAGAACCATTTTTCTGTTATAGGTTTAAGTTTTATTCTTCTTTCTTTCGTATGATAGTGTGGCTCACCTGGTGTTAGAGTTTCAGGTCGATCTAAGGCCTCTAACTTGACCTAACGACTGCTGTCTGAGATTACAACCGGAATCAACTGCTTAAGGGCCCTGTGCCGGAAAACTGAAAATCCATGTCGGGCGCATCGAAAATTGTTGATTATTTTATGACGGAATGTCGTAGAACTTTTTTTTGTGTACAGATTGTAGGCGACATTGTTTCCGATATTTTAGTGCAGTTTCCATACAAATATGTCTAAACGTATTGAAGCCTATCGACATTTTAGCCAAATCAGACATTTTTTGTCTAAAATTTGGATACGCTTTGCACCAATAGGAGGTTCTTGTCTTAAAACTACACCAAAATGTAGGAAACAATGTCACCTACAATCTGTGCACAAAAAAAAGTTCTACGACATTCCGTCATGAAATAATCAACAATTTTCGATGAGCCCGACAGGGATTTTCAGTTTCAAGGTCGTTGACGTATAAGGCCTCTTCTTGAGCTTTTGGAGCTGTTTGAGGAGCTCATTGGCCTAGCTGTACCTGTTGATCCTGAATGGTCGTGCGGGTTAAGCAACGCTTAGGGCGATTTTTACTGAGACAGGTGACCGATCATTTGTGTGGTAGTTATATTAATTTTCAAGAAACTAAATCGATCCTTAAATCATTTCCAGATACTAGGAAGTGGCGTAGATGAAAGGCGTTTACTTTAATTAGAAGACAGACGAGAAATCATTTTTGAACTAGCTAATCTATTTGCGCGCCTCTTCAGTCGTAGTTTTTCAGATGCAAAGAAAAGGGATGACAAACAATTAGGTAACTAAATCTAAACAGTAGATATGCCATCAGAAATAGTTTGATAGCGGCCATAGAGATAATACCTACATAATATGCAAATATTTTAACTACTAGGTACGTGACAAAGTGACACTACCAGATTGTCCAGACTGGTACGGGAGCAATGAAGCCGCTCACCACTCGTTCCTCAGAAGAGGAGCTTACGACAACCTCGCTGGGGCCGGTAGAGAAGCCATCTACCACATATCCAGTGTGGTACTGGAGCTGTTAATGGCACGCTCACTTCCCGGCTTAACTCCATGTGCCTACCGAGAGCGTATAAACCTTGGACAATAGACGGACAAGCAAACGCAGTTCTCTAATACCTATGCATATATGTTATAGCGTCCCCAGCGATGACCAGCAAGGGTATAAAGAAAGGGGTCCATTGTACCGTCAGGCCAACCCAGAGGGCAACCGTCAGGGATTAGTTCTAGACCGATCGTATCCCCAAATGCTAGATTCGATACACAACAGACGGACACGCAAGCCTTTCCTCTATTACCCATGCATATATGTTATAGCGTCCCCAGCTATGACCAGCAAGGGTATAAAGAGAGGGGTCCGCTGTACCGTCAGGCCACCCTGAGGGGCAACCGTCAGGAATCAGTTATAGACCGAGCGTGTCCCCAAATGCTACAACACACGGACAGTGGAGTCTGTACCGTTTTAACCCATTGGTTACGGAACCCTAAAAAACCATTTGATGGAATCGAAACAATAGCAAATTAATAACACCCACCTAGCATTAGAAAGTAAGTACATGCCTTAAGTTATTCAGCTCAGGCCACTTCACTTAATAACACCGTCGGGACTAAAACTGAGGTATAGAAATCATAGCGTCGCCCCGCTGAATAATTATTAACTACAAATTGTACAGCAATTTGAACTAAATTACACCCCGTAAATAGTAATTACCCTAGGTTTTACTGTAAAACCTGTGTCGTATAAAAATTGAATTATAAATTTCACGATGTAGGTACGTTGGTATTTCAGCTTGAGTTTTCACAGGTTAGATCTGGCAAATAAAACAAAAAAATATTGCACGATATTATATACATCGCAGTCCAGCCCCAAACTAAGCACTAGCCTTGTGCTATGTGGGTGCTTAGACAACTGATATACAACATGATATCCTTTTTTTTAAATACATACATATAAACACCTAGACCAGAAAGTAATATTTATTTTTAAGCATAATACTTGGCTATGGTTGCAATTCTCTGGTTAAATCAGGTTTTTTTCGTTATTAAAACTACCGCTTGCCTACTACCTACCTATCAGCGTTATATTTACAAAATTAATCGACGCGTTTGCGATACGAAACATTTAGGTACTCGCAATATGTTAAAAGCATTTAAATTTGCAAAATACCTTAAATGTGTTTTTAACACTTCAAAATTGACACCTACTCACGAACCATAGATTTTTTAAACCAATCTACTAAAAATTAAACTCATTTTTCGGTTTTAATCGCGTGGTGTTTATTACTTTTAGCATTGTTTCGACGCTTACCGTTTCGAGACCTTTACAGGTCCCTTCTTCAAGATTGATTGGAATAGTTTAATTTCTATCATACATCGCGAAGACAGAAGAAAAACCCAATCTACTGGTGCGTTGTTGGTCTAGTGGTAGATACCCCGGCTTGCATTCCGAGAGTCGTGGGTTCGAATCCAGGCCGACCGCGCACCAATGTCTTTTTCTTTAAGAAAAAGGTATGTGCGCTAATAACATCGCTCTTACGGTGAAGGAAAACATCGTGAGGGAACCAACATGTCCTAGGACTCAACACGGTCCGAAGACATGGGATATTCAGTGTTTTCTATATATCAAATTATTATGTATGTATTTACAAAAAAAAAATGTATAATATGTAGTATATCCGTTGTCTAGTACCCATAGTACAAGCCTAGTGCTTAGTTTGGGGCTAGATTGCGCTGTGTGTAACGTCGTGCAATATTATTTAATTCTAAATTAAGATAGTAATATCTACTTTACTTGGTTGGCTAAGTGCGTTATCATCTTCACAGTAGTGTGATGATACCCATCGCTTTGTGAGGGGACAAAGCGCGACTTGACCGCCGCTTGTATTTGCGGGCGAGATTCGCTGGCGCCAAACATGATTTTGTGCATCATAAAAAGAACACACTCTCCAAATTTCAGCTCTCTACTATCGCCGTTTTAGACTGTGCGTTGATCTATCAGTCAGTCAGTCAGGACAAAGCATTTTATAGATATATTCGCTATAGCTGAGTCCCGTGGTTCCACCCACGTAAGTCCCGATCTCGTGGGAATTTTCAAAAGATTACTATTAAGTTAAATACATATTCACATATTATAATTAAATCCCAAACAAAACAAAACCCTGGTTATTTCATATTTGATATACAATACTACGTTTAGCTTCAGCTTTTTTAAAGCGCTTATCTTATTCGACTTAAGAATTCAAATAAAATAAGTCACATGCAAGCGAACGTTCTAGTTTTTTCTACTAAAGTGGCTTCGGAATGCTAAGTAAGTTTCGTTAAGAATTTTACTTCCAACTTGGCTTCGATGCAGTATTTTTATAACAATCCACTTTGGTAGCTGGCTAGGTAGTAGGTACCTACCTAGTTAATTCTTCGTTAATCCTGTTACATGCAAAATGGAGTTAAGTACATTTTTCCATTTTTAGATTAAATTGAATTATTGAAACGGTGGTACTCACCTGTAATATGACAATGCAAGTTTAATTTAAACAGTGCATTATAAAAATCTAGCAGCACCTCCGCGGTCTCACCTTCGTAAGCCCCGATCCCGCGCCCGACCCCTATATCCTTATCCTAGTTCTAAGCTACCTCCCCACCAACTTCGCCCGACCCCTATATCCTTATCCTAGTTCTAAGCTACCTCCCCACCAACTTCGCCCGACCCCTATATCCTTATCCTAGTTCTAAGCTACCTCCCCACCAACTTCGCCCGACCCCTATATCCTTATCCTAGTTCTAAGCTACCTCCCCACCAACTTCGCCCGACCCCTATATCCTTATCCTAGTTCTAAGCTTCCTCCCCACCAACTTCGCCCGACCCCTATATCCTTATCCTAGTTCTAAGCTACCTCCCCACCAACTTCGCCCGACCCCTATATCCTTATCCTAGTTCTAAGCTACCTCCCCACCAACTTCGCCCGACCCCTATATCCTTATCCTAGTTCTAAGCTACCTCCCCACCAACTTCGCCCGACCCCTATATCCTTATCCTAGTTCTAAGCTACCTCCCCACCAACTTCGCCCGACCCCTATATCCTTATCCTAGTTCTAAGCTACCTCCCCACCAACTTTCAGCCAAATCTGTATTAAACATATTAAAGCTCTTAAGAGTGATTAAGAACTGTCAAAGTGTGCCAACATAATAGCAAATTTCTACATATTATGGAAATGGACTCCAATGTACGATTTTCGGTAAAATATTTTTAAATTGATTTAGATTTAATCTAGTTTCTGTCAATAAGTACCTACATAATGAAATTGCAAGTTAAATTAAAAAACACCATTACGAGTATATATCCAATTGATTTGGCTAAATATATTTTTAATTATTCAAATGCAAACCTCTTTTGGTCGCTCTTTACGACGGACAGAGAATGCGACTACCGGGTGCAAAAATTGGGTAGGCTCTTCTTCTTCTTCTTAAAATGAGCGATATAAAAGTGTTAGCAGGAAAAGATACTTAAGTTAAGTAACGTATCAGTTATGAGTAGGTATTAAATATGTAAGTAGCTACATGTCTATCTGTTGATATTAATACAACAGACAGGCATATCATGACTCCGCAATCGATTGTCTCGATAATCTCACTATTGTTTAGTTTTTTTCCTAGATTTCCTAAACGCTAAACCCAGGGCCGAACTATGTACGTCAGTACGTACCTACGAAACTACAAAATTCACACTTATGGGGCTATTCTAATTGGTGTGTAATCAAATCAATCATTTCACCAAAAATAGAAATAAACGTTTTCCTTTTTCCAAAAGAAATCAAAGAGATTTTAATACAATTTTGAAAAACTGAAAATAGTCGTAAGGTTATTTGGACCTAGTATTTTGTGAGCAAGGGTAGGTTGAGGGTTGAAAAAAGGTTTTTCTCCTTAAGATCTGCTGTTTTGGTTCCTTGTTTTTGTCATTTTTTTCTTCAGAAAGATGTGTCAAATCGTAGTCTATAATTAAAAAAACAAGTATAGGCTTGCGTACTGCGTCGAACCTTTCCGTGGCCAAATGCAATTTCATCATAATAATTGAAAGCAAATTGTTCTAAATGAAACGAGTCGCTATTTTTCCAATGCATTTTTAATAAAGAAAAATATAAGTAGGTATTTACGTCAGTAATAGCTTCGTTTTAATGCTTCGTGCGACGCGTGATTTAGGTACTAGTATTATTTATTGGAAGGTACCAAGGTTTAGATGATGTGATAGTAAAATAATAGATTATATATTATAAAACCGGCCAAGTGCGAGTCGGACTCGCGCACAAAGGGTTCCGTACCATTATCAATACAACAGATTTTGTTTTGAAAGGTAAATTGTGGTTTACGATTTATGACGTTTTAAAAAAAAACTACTTAATAGATCTCGTTCAAACCAATTTTCGTTGGAAGTTTGCATAGTAATGTACATCATATATAATTTTTACTTTTATCTTTCCATTATTTTAGAAGTTACAGGGGGGGGGACACACATTTTACCACTTTGGGAGCGTCTCTCGCGCAAACTATTTAGTTTAGAAAAAAATGATTTTAGAAACCTCAATATCATTTTTGAAGACCTATCTATTGATACCCCACATGAATAGGTTTGATGAAAATATTTTTTTTGAGTTTTAGTTCTATGTATGGGGAACCCCAAAAATTTGGTACTTTTTTCTATTTTTGTGTAAAAATCTAAATGCGGTTCACTGAATACATCTACTTACCAAGTTTTAACACTATAGCTCTTATAGTTTCGGAAAAAAGTGGCTGTGACATACGGACGGACGGACAGACAGACAGACAGACATGACGAATCTATAAGGGTTCCGTTTTTTGCCATTTGGCTACGGAACCCTAAAAAAGTGGTCATAAAAGTAAATTAAATTTTATAATGTGAAAACATGCATATTAAAGAAATAGAAACAAGTTTAAAGTCAGGAACACAGACTCTTGACACGCAGGGCGCTGCTAGTCGGTCAGTCGCCAACAATAGAGCCCGAGATGGCGGCGGCGTGTCTGCGCCGCCACTCGAGACGGCTTTTCCTCGTCAAGGGGTTTTTCGGAGATGGGGTCCAATGGGACCACCCGCCGCTGGAGCTCGTCGACGTTAATCCGTAAGGTTTCCGACGAGCTCCGGCAATAGCGGCGAGAAGGATACCGTGGGTTTTTAGTGGGTATACCCTGACCACCTACCATCCTCGGCCAGGGGGACCCCCACCCACCGGGCCGCTCTAACTATAATATGATGTAGATTTACCAATTTTTTTTAAACCTTTTTGACATAAAATGAAGTTATTCTTGTGTTATATTGTTGACTAGCAGCGTCCCTCGGTTCTACCCACGTGATTCCCGATCCCGCAGGAATTTGTAAAAATCCGTCTAAGCCACTACCTAGGTACATATCATAGACAAGACACCCTCAAATTTAGAACCAGCGATTTAAGATAAAAGACAAAAAAATAACACTATAGATTTTTCAATAAACGAGGAGTATGGTCGGAGTAGTGAAAACATGCTTTGTCTTTTTCCGTGACAAGAACTTTTCAAAGTTGACAGACAGAAACAAAGAGTGGTAAGATTATTATTCCGACCTTACTCCACGTTCATTAATAAACCTATTAAGTAATTTAGTTTACCCCGTATTCGAATTTTGGGAAGGATTTAAGAGGATAGTCTCCATTTCTCTTTTTCCATACAAACGTAGTTTAAATTTTCCTCCCTGGATAAAGACATTAGAGCAAATATGTTTATGCCATAAACCTATATCTGTCATGACAATGCATCTACCTTTTTTTTTTTTTTTTTCTAATTAAAATAATAATAAAAAAAAATAATTATAAAATGAAAAAAATAAAAAGGTAGATGCATAGTCATGCATGACAAATATAAGTTTTATGGCATAAACATATTTGCTCTAATGTCTTTATCCAGGGAGGAAAATTTAAACTACGATTGTATGGAGGAAGAGAATGGAGATTATCCTCTTAAAAAAAACTAACATAAAATCATAATAAAATAAAATAGTACCAACCGGTAAGTAAAGTAGTAATCCCTCGTAAGTAGTAAGGATACTGTCGGAATGTAACTCAGTTGAAAATTATTCAAACAAAACAAACGAAATGACTCTATTTCCGTACCAGCGTCTAGCAAATCACATTTCAAGACACGAAACCATTTTAGCAATACGATTCGTAGACAAAGCGGTAGACACGTAAATTGTAGCATTTCAATTCATAGACTATGCCACAAATATTCTTTAAGGGCCAATAAATTCCCAATAGCGTGACAGGGATAGCGCTAGCGAATTTCAGATGTGTAAAAGAAGAACGTAATTTGCGACTATGCACAATTTAAAAGCGTCAAATCAAACAATCGCTAATTAAGTACATAATTACAAAAATCTTATTTTTGTAGTTCAAATCATATAAACTACGTAGTTCATATACAAAGTTTTACTAGTATTGGCAAAATATTGACTAACTGACTACTACTATTTATTTGTAAAATTTAGAGGGAATTTTGTGATTACTGTGATTATAGTATTTATGCTTAAAATAGTATATTTTGTTTCTGGTCTGGATGTTTCTATGTTTTTTCGATGTATGTATTTACAAAAAGTATAATATGTAGTATATCCTTTGTCTGGTACCCATAGTACAAGCCTAGTGTTTAGTTCGAGGGAATATCGAGATAAAAGTAGCCTATGTGTTATTCCAGGTCTCCAGCTATTTACACACCGAGTTTCATTGTAATCGGTTCAGTGGTTTTTACGTGATTGAGTAACAAACACACACACATACTCATAAACTTTCAGCTTTATAATATTAGTAGGATTATTTTTTACACATTTCCATAAACAGTTATTTATTTATTTACTAAGTAGAAGAACGAAAGAAAAGAAGAAGAAAAGAAAAAGTAGAGAACATAGTGCAATGCTAGCGCCCCCAACTACGTTCTCTAAGATCCTCGTACCGGTGTCTTATTTGCACGGATACATTACGAGATACGTGACTTGACCACGGCACACGGCATGCGGCACACAATGTCAACTCAAGGTAAGAAACATCAACTGCTGGAGATTAGAAACGCGTTTTAGAAAGATTTCTTTTTGATCTGAACCGACTTTGAGACTTGAATTCTATTTCTCTTTATAATATTAGTATAAATGTAGATGAAGCAACTGCGCCCTGCGGATTCACGCCTATACCCGATGTAGGCGTGAATCCGGTCAAGGGCGAGTCGAAGGGTTCCGTACCATTAACAAGCTGTGAAAATTTCAACGGTCTAGCTATCAAGGTTCATAAGATAGGCTTGTACTGTGGGTACTAAGCAACGGATAATCTACCTAAAATACTTTTCCTTTTGTAAATACACACACATGGAATAAACCCCGAAACAAATATTTATGGTCGGCGAAAATACTTGTTCTCCGGCGGGAGTCCGCAATCTCAACATTGCAGTCGGGTATTCACTCATTGCACCACAGAGGCCGTCTATCTATATGAGAATATCAGGACAACCTCAAAATGAAGGACTATTATCTATTTTAATTCTAAGTCTTAATGAATAAATTAAATAAAGGCACATCCATATATTATAGAATTAAGGATAGTTTATTATATTATAGTAGTAGTTATAGATAATTGGTATTCTGCTCATTAAATGATTTATGATTAACCTTCGGAAGGTAATGCATACAGATTTGTACGTTATTAATACCTGCTTGTTTTCGCCAGTGTAAGTTAAGTAAAATATGTATTTGCAGTACGTTGCTACTCTTTATTTCGCTCTCACATAAAATAAAGTCAATCACTCTAGCACCTTACTAAAAAAACGATGACTAACTTTATGTATCGTTTGTCTTTTACTGTGACATGAAGTTTCAAAGTTAACAGACATTGACAAACGTTACATAAACTTAGTAATCGTTAATAAGTTACGGGGTAAGTATCTACTTACATCTCGTTTTAGCTCCAAAATCAGGGAAATTTCTGGTAATGAAAAATCTATGAAGGCGTAAGTATTTAAACTTGTTTTTATACTTAATGACTGATGGATCGACGCACAGCCTAAACTGCAGATGGTAGAGGGCTGAAATTTGAGGAGTGTGTTCTTTACAATGTAGACGTCCGCTACAAAAGGATTTTTTGAAATTCCCACGGGATCAGGGCTTACGCAGGTAAAGCTAGTTTACATATATACTATCTATACAAATTTAAAAAGAGGTCACGTTGGTAACAATTATGTATGCGTATGTATGTATTTTCCGGGTAATCTCTTAAACCACTGAACCGATTCCAAAAAACCACTCACCAATAGAAAGCTACATTGTCGAGGAGTACCATAGACTACTTTTGATCCCGATATTGCCACGGGATCGTGACTTATTTTATTACACGTCGCAAAATTGGTAATAGAAGACGATAATCACGTGAAACTCAAGTAACTACCTATTCTATTCTCCCTAGGACGTACCAAGTAGCAACACAATGGCACACATAGGTACCTAAATTCGTGCATTATTCGTTAGCAAGTCAGCCGGCAATAGGTAGACAGTAGGTATTCGAGAGCGCGCTAACTAAAACCAATTAACACAACGCACGAGACGCCCGACACTGTGTCGGCTTACTTGGCGTAAGTGAAGTGTAGGTACTTGACAGTCGATAGCAAATGGTAGGGGTAAAGGCTGTAACAGACTACGCAGATGCGGTAAGATATCTGCATCTGAGCAGATATCTTTCTTTATCGCTCTCTATACAATGTCTATGAACTAACACACACAGATATAAATATGGTATAATATTTTATCTGCAGACAGACACAGGATGATACATCGTGGATCAATCAAGTCTATCTATCTAATCTATCTATAAACAATCCGTACCAAAAACACAAGTGTACTCAGTTTGAAGGATTCTGATTGAATGTATCGTCTCGTATATTATCGTATCTGTTTAGTGTGAGCCTTGATCAGAAAATTTTGTTTTTATACACAGATAAAATATTATCGTATATGCGTAGTGTGTGTGACACGCTTAAGGATCGGAATAGTTGATAGTAAATGCTCGCGTTGCATTGTAATTTGAAGAACTGATAGTACATGTAGAAGCATTAATGTAGTATCTTTAATTATGTATGCCTGAATAAAAATAAAAGGTACATACATTTTAAATAGCGGCCGTATTTCTTTATTTGACGTCACCTATCTAAAAACACTTCAGTTATCTAAGAAAACTTAGACTAATGAGATAAATCTAACGATATTTGTACCTAGTAGTTGTGCATATGGTTCTGTTGGGAATAAAGAATATTACAAACAAACATGTTAAATACATACAAAGAAAGGTGGGGGAAAAATAAGCCTTACAGTCGAGTAAAAATAGTTATAACTATTTAAATTTCTTAAAAAATAAAGCCTATGTGGGTTATATTTTATTAATTCTCTCTTCTGTCTTGATTCTTGAACCGATTATAGCCATTTGGGAGTAAACTATTTTCGAGATATTTGGAGATGCAAAACAGCCAAGTCACAAGAGTCAAAATTGTGGCTATTTTATTACAACAACAGTTCACGAGGTTAGGAAGCAATGGAAAATTCCATGTTTGGCCCTGTTTTTCGTTGACAATACACTTAGCAACACATTTCTTCAACATCACAACACTCAGCAACAAATTTCTTCAACACTTCCTCAAAATCTTATATGGGTTTTTAGTAAATATGTTGCCAAACCTATCCAACAGTAGGTAAGTACATTATTTAGGAAAAAAAAAACACTAATTATAAGTAACATACATCAGTTACTTACAAGGTATTCAATTATCACTAAACTTTAGCTGTTATTTCTACTAAACTTGTGACGTTAATTTTAAAGTGGATATTAAAACAAATCGTTCTATTTAGTTGTACCATGTTAGACCTATAACTTACAACACTTAGCGCACTGTTGCTAAGTGTTTCGAATAACACACAGCTTTAATTTCAAGGTGATATGGAGAGACAAACTATTTCATTATTGCATACAGAAAGCAGCGGTCAAAATGTAACGGTCAAAACGTATGTCAAATATTTCGAAAAACTTAGTTACAAACAGGGAGGATGAATAATCATTGATTCGCCGTGTCATGTGGGGCCCTAACTAGTATGACGCCGTGAGGCGTAATAATTAGCCGATTTTGATAAATTTTGGTATAGAGATAGATAGTACTTTAGAGAAGGACATAGGTCCATCCCGAATTTCTGCGGGATCAGTGGCAGCTAGTTATTAATAAAATCGTTTAATACCTTATATATGGTTAGATTAACACATAAAATAATTATGCGGTAACTATTTGTCATTAAAAAAATCTTGAAAACATAAAACAATTTAAGTATTACATAATAGAGCAATTTTGGCACAATTAATACGATTTCAAGAGCACTTTCTAGCCGTTACGCTAGTCATAATGTCTGGTTAATTGTCTACTAGTTAAGTTAACTGCAATTTTATTTAAACTGTGATTGTACCTACAAATTAGATTATAATTTTATATTTCCCGGGGGACTGACTAAGTCACAAGTTACATGTTACAACAGTCTCGCGACCATGACCGTTGTGACATGGTCGAAACGTCGAGGTAAGGAAATTTAAAAGTTAAAAATTACCCGATTAAGATCCGGGAAATATAAAATCATGAGTTCAAATCGTGTTAGTTTAAAAAGTAAAAATTTGCAGATTATGTATTTGATCTATCGGGGTAAAAAATATTAAAAGTAGTTTTGCACATTCTGCATAGAATTTGACACAGTCGGTTACGTATCATAATAACTACAATTCATCTGCACTATATTTAACTTAACTACGGTCGATTGGACTACAGTTTAACTCAACTACGGTCGATTCATATATGTTTGTTTAAACTATTGGATGACTAACCTACTGGACGACTCAACTACGGTTTATTGAACTACATTCAATTTACCTACGGTTGACCGATTTACCGAACAATTTAACTACTATCGTTATATTATCGCGCGTTTTACTCTAGCTTAACTACGGAAAAAAGCATTCGATGGACCCCGACTAGGGTAGGTTAGGTTATTATTAGAACATGATTACGCGCAGCGCTTTGGCGAGCGAGCGTAGCGAGCGTGCCGCGGCAGCGGTCGCCAAAGCGCCTAATACTACATATAAATAAAAAAAGCGTAATGTATAAAATCAAACTTTATATGAAATAAACATTTTAAGTACTATATTATAACCTTTTTTATTTATAGTATTAGGCGCTTTGGCGACCGCTGCCGCGGCACGCTCGCTACGCTCGCTCGCCAAAGCGCTGCGCGTAATCATGTTCTAATAATAACCTAACCTACCCTAGTCGGGGTGCTCTGTTTTGCTTTTTGTGGACCTAATATTTTAATAAAAAGCGTGATATATAGAAATCGAACTTTATTTGAAAAACACTTAATTATACAAAAATAATGGGGGAAGGGAAAAGGAATTCAGGGAATTTATTTTTATACTAGCAGCTCCCCGCGGTTTCACCCTTTCACTCCCCCTCTTTGCGTTTTCAATAATGTCACAATATTTTCAGCCATAATTACTATATTTATATCAATTTCTACTGTCACATAAAACGTAAGTAAATGTAATGTGAAACAGGATTGACACATGACAATAATATAACATGTACATCATGTCTTGCGCTAACCTCATTTTATTAAACAAAATCGGCGCGCAGTAGTCGAGTCGTCCGTAGTTGAAAAATCCAATAGTTCAAACAACCGTAGTTTAATCAAACTTAGGAGAGTTAAACTGTAGTTCAGGCGACCAATATTCGAAATGACCGTAGTCGAGTCGACCGTAGTTCAGTTAAAAATAGTGCAGATGAAAATAGTCATTATGATACGTAACCGACACAGTCACAATAAGCTGGGGACAGAAGGACAGACAGACATGACGATACTATAAAAAAAAAGTATAATATGTAGTATATCCGTTGTCTAGTACCCATAGTACAAGCCTAGTGCTTAGTTTGGGGCTAGATTGCGCTGTGTGTAACGTCGTGCAATATATTTCTTTTATTTATTTATATTTATAAGAGAAAAATGTGACGGATCACTTTTTAGAAACTTAGAATAACCTAGTACCTACTGATAGAGCAATTAACTACTAGGTATCGAACATTTTATTATTGTATACCTTCAAGTCTATGAAAGGTAGATGTGAAATTTAAGTAAAGGCAATAGGCAGGTAGGTAATTTAAATAGTGGCCGAAACGTCGCAGAAAATATAAAGAAATCAAAAAGTTTCGGCCATTATACCTCCACTGAGTCCTTACAGCCTGGTACAAACTACATCTTTGGCAATTTAGACCACTACAAGATGTTTTATTTCTATAGGCGTCGCGTCGGTCGTCCGAAACAGTTGTGTTCCTACTGTTATTTATTATCATACATTTTTGACACTGTATGTATAGTTAAAAATTCCCATGTAGTTTTTGAAACACGTTTGTTGTATGGGAGACCCACCCTCTTAAATATTTGTTTTATTTTGTTTTTAGTTTTTATTTGTTGTTGTAGCGGCAACCGAATTACATCTTCTGTGAAAATTTCAACCGTCTAGCTATTACGGTTCATGAGATACAGCCTGGTGACAGACGGACGGACAGACAGACAGCGAAGTCTCAGTAATAGGGTCCCGTTTTTACCCTTTGGGTACGGAGCCCTAAAAAGTTGCACTGCACTGTTAAAAAGTTTATCGACAGTGTTGTCGATAAACTTTTTAAATTCACACGATTTGTTGTCATTTGCAGCCCCCTCGCGACCAAGACCATTGTAACATGGTTGAAACGTCGAGGTAAGAATATAAATAATAATACGCGATAAAGACAAGGGAAAATGTAACTATACTGTCGATATCCATCTAACGTTAGACTTCAAAGCTAACCGGGCAGACGCAAGTAGAACGTCATTTATCTAAAGAGTTTAACACCATCTCGAACAACGAAACTTAACAATTGTATCAACATTGGGAGTATTTTCATAACGTTTTCATTTCGATTTTACGATCGACAAACGTAATATTATTCGGTACGCAACGAAATCATCATTGTTTAATTATAACGGGAAAAACAAACAACAGTAGGTACATTGCTGTACCGTCGAATAGTCAATTCGAGTACGGCCAACTAGACGGGCAATGAATGCCGCATCAAATTTTCACGGTTGAACCTTTGTACTTACTGCTATGTATTCTGTGGCTCTACCTACTCGTATAGTAAAGATGTGCAATGTCGTATATTATACATGTAAACAATACGAAAATATATACGGTCGAATTGAGAACCTCCTCTTTTTTATGAAGACGGTTAAAAATGAATCTTTGTTACATTTTTTTATTTATTTAATACAAATTTAAAACTTAAATAACATTCGAAACACAAAAAAATACTAAGATTTGTCTGGTGCATGAATAAGTGCGGTGACATACCTTTGTGTTTGTTGTTTGGTGCCAAATTCTGTAAGGAAACCTAACCTATTCTAACCTATCCTAACCTTCATAAAGGTCGGGAGTGTCGCTTGATAATTCGAGGTTGATTTTAAAAGTTTAAGGTCTCGTTTGTTTAGAAATATTTTATAGGTACTTACTCTTATGCTTGTAATAAACTAAGAAGATTCTTACCTGTAACAAATTAAAACAAATACATTAGTTAGGTCTTTCAAATTAATAAATAATGCAATAAATAATTCAAAATAAATCTACGCCTTAATGTTACAGTTAATATCGAGGACCTAACTATAAGAGTCAAATCGACATGGAAAATGGCTTAATTAATTTATAGGACCTCTTGTGTATTTTAATTTTATCGTAGTAAGGTTTAAAAATAGTTTTTGTCTTGGAATATGTTGATAGGGATGAAGTTCATAATATATTTTCATACCCCAAGTTATTTGGGGTTTAGCGGACCCCGGGCTCCCACCAAGTTCTTTTTGATGTAAAAACATCCACTAAGAAGAGGTTTTGGGACTTACACGGGTGAAACCGCGAGACTCTGCTAGTACACTAATACATCTTCAGAAAAACCTATTAAACCCTAACAGATGCCTTTCTGTATCTTTGTCTCACAAAATAGCCTAGCCGTAAATATTTGAATGCGCCCTACGGCTATAGAAGCTGCTGCTGTTGCAAAACGGTCCAACTGGCTAACTGTCCCATATAACTTCGATTGCAGTTGGTAACTTAAAGCCCTAAACTTGGACCGATACGGAGCGAAACGTACCGAAACTAGGGCAGGCAGAGGAATAAATACGTTACGGCTAGAATTGCAAGCGCAACTGGAATTGTAGAAACGAGGCTGTTTCATGAGACACAACTGTCTAGGTACAATGGTGACATAGGTAATTGGTTTGTATTACTGTAGCTAGGTAAACTTAGATTAGATCGTTAAGAAGAAAGTCTACCTACTCTTTCTCCATACAAACGTAGTCGACTGTTTCTTCCCTGGATAAAGACATTAGAGCAAATATATTTACGCCATAAAATCTCAACTTTAAGAGGACAGTTAAGAGGCAACTAGAATTTTATTGTAGAAACAAGGCTGTTTCATGATACACAACTGTCTAGGTACAATGGTGACATAGGTACCTAATTGGTTTGAATTACTGCAGCTAGGTAGGTACTTCGATTAGATCATTAACAAGAAAATCAACCTACTCTTTCTCCATACAAACGTAGTCGACTGTTTCGTCCCTGGATAAGGAAGGACTATAGAGCAAATATATTTATGCCATAAAATCTCAACAGTACAAACGGGCTTAAAAGGAAGGACAGTTGAACTGAAATAACGCTATATCAAATTCAATTATACTATTGAAGTTTAAAGCGTCATTCATCGACTTCATCTGTGATGCTGATGATTGATGAATGCTATTGTAAATTTATTTTTACAACAGACGTCACAATATTGACAGCGCTACAGCGGCTTTTTTCGCGTAAAAGGATCATCAAATATGTTTGAGACATTACCCCTAGTACTAGTACATAACTTACTTATAGAGAATGATTAACAGATGACTAAGTTACGTAACGTTTGTCACCGTCTGTCAACTTCGAAACTTCATGTCACAGTAAAGAACAAACTAATACATAATTTATGCAGTTGTTAATCATCGTTTATTAGGTAAGAGGGTAATATCTCAATGTTATTAGTAGACAACAAGCGAGATAAAGTACTTAATTTGTTATACAATAAACCATTTTACTATGTATTTATTATCGTTTAAGAAGAATCGTTATTTGCAGTAGTTTATGGTAAACGAGTAAAATATGACGTCAACTCAACCGAGCGAAGGTTAAAGTATGTAAGTAGGTAACTAAGTTAAACTCAAGAAACTGCCAAGACACAGATTGTTAAACAAAAGTGCACGTATTATATAACTCAGTCATGTCAACTTTGCAATAGCTCGTTAGATATTTGTCGAAAACGGTTTAACATTTACGGAGCCAAATCTTTACCAAAAAACACACAAATCTTTTCTCTTTATAAAATAAATATAGATTATAAGAAATATAGAAATTCCTATAGTATCGTGGCTTACAAATAGAAACCTGAGGGTACTTTTAGTAAGCAATATCATTTAATCAATTAGATATAACGTCCTTCAATAAAAAGCCAATATAATACGATAGGCTTACATTTCGCCGTGCACGGTGCATTCAAGAAATGCCTTCAGAAGTGGACATCAAACACTCGAAACACAATCGCAATGTCTACATTTCGATATTAAACTGATATCGTAACTGGGATATAATGAACTAGCTGTGCCTACGGTTTTACCCGCGTAAGTCCTGATCCCACGAAATTTACGGGATCAAAAGTAGCATATGTCCTTCTCCAAGGTCCTATCTATCTGTATACTAAAATGTATCAATTTTTTTCAGTAGTTTAGGCGTGAAAGCGTAACAGACAGACAAACAGATAGAATTCGCTTTCGCGAAAAACTTTCGCATTTGTAATATTAGTAAGAAGTAAGATAAATTTTGAATGAAATTGCACACAGCGTCATCTAACACCAAACAAGGCAACTAGTCTTGTATTATGGATGTTATTTGACACTCTTTGATAGTTTTTGATATTTTTGACGGTTCTAAATCAGGTTTAAGGGCTTAATCATGTTTAAGAATTGTAACACTTGCAGGCCATAGTTAGTAACAGTTGTTTGTAGTGTTATTTAAGTGCTCTTGTGTAAACACGTATTATAGGTACCGTAATACCTTCGTAATGAGGGCGTAGTTATAAAAGACAAAAGTATTTATAAAACGCCAGCCAAACTGTAGTCTTTAGGTACGTAAAGGAAACAAAAAAACAGGAAAATGTTATTTTTGGCAACATCTGCAGTTGACCTAGCAAGAGGCAAGAAGATATTTCTTTCCAATTTTTTGGACACAATGAAACTTCTTCGTTGCCATGCAAATACCTTTTTTTTTTTTTTTTACCAGGGGAATCTAATTAAGACCGTCGGGCCGCACCCGGGGGAGAGCGGCCCGGTGTGTGGGGGTCCCCCCGGCCAAGATGGTGTGCGGCCAGGGTATACCCACTAAACCCCTCGGTGTCCTTCGCGCCGCAGTTGCCAGAGCTTGCCGGAACCTTTCGGATAACTTCGGCAAGCTCTAGCGGCGGGTGGTCCGGGTGGACCCCGTCTCCGAGCCCAAATGGGCAAAACCCTCTCAAGAGGCGGCGCGGACACGCCGCCGCCATCTCGTGGCTCAGTGTTTGGCGACGAACTCCCCCGAGTCCGCCGCCAAGAGCCGTTTAGGGGAACCAGGGATGTCCGGACACTCCTGGTTCCCCTGCGACGGGTGAGGTCTGTGGCCCCGTCGCCGACCACTTTTCGGCTGCAGGGGATAGGGCGAGCGGCAACGACACACCGAAACTCCTCTTCCCCTGCAGCCCCACCGCGTCCGCCATCAACGGTGGCGGCCCCGCCGAGGCCGCGGCAGATAGGGAGAGCGGCAACGCAACACCGACACTCCTCTCCTGCCGCGGCCCCGAAACCCTCAGCCGCGAGCGGCCCCTCCTCGGGTGGGTTCCGCTTGGTTCACCGTGGGTGTCCAGGCCACGGCTACTAAGCCCCCCCGCCACGACAAGGCGGGAACCCTTCGGGGGGGGCCATGCAAATACCTATGAAATTAAAGTTAAAGACATTTTTCGGTTTTAATCGCGTGTTGTTTCAACACTCGACGTTTCAGTCAATCCTGAAGAAGGGACATGTAAAGGTTTCGAAAAATGTTTTTAAATTCAATAAAACATCGCAAAAACAGAAGAAAAGTCTATGAAATTAAACTCATTTTCATCGGTTGTAATTGCGTTGCTCTTATTATAAGCATTTTTCAACGCCCGAACCCGACGTTTCGAGGTCTTTTAAGGTTGAGATCAATGTCTGAACCCAACAGAACCCTAAAGCGACATTCGTTGCAGTCTGCTTGTAAGCTTCGTGCCAACAATTCCTGTAGACTTGCCTCGATAAAACACATTAAGAGTTATAGACACACTGCGCTATTCAGATATCGTACGACAAACCCTGCTTCCTTGGGATATTTGTAACTGAACCATTTTGGATTTAAATTTTGCTACGGTTTTCACGTTTTGTCAACGGCCGACGTTACGGCCCAACGGCGTCGGGCGTAAATGCAACACGATTAAAACCGAAAAAATGAGTTTACCTAATTTCAGATTAGATTAAGTATTCTTATAAAAAAATTGAATCCACAGGACATTGACATTTTTCCGGATCTTATTCGCCTTTTGTTATCATAAAGTCTCCTCGCGACCAAGACTAATTATAACAAGTCGATACGTGAAGGTATGAGTTTTTTTTCTTCAAAATTTACATAGGTACCTACTGGGTACATAGTAGGGAATGCAAAACCAGACGAAAAAAAAAACCGGTTATTTTTTCGGTTATTTTTTTTTAATAACCGGTTAACCGGGTTTTTCGGTGAAATCGGTTTTTAAATAAGACTTTTTTGCCTCTATTTTCAAACTGCAAAAACCATTCACATTTATTATCCTTATTTTAATTAATGAAAATAGCCTTACTACTTATACTTAATAGCCTTAAAAGCTTACTAAAAAAGCATAAAATTATGGAAAAAAGTTTAATTTCTTTAGGGAAATTCACAAATTTAAGTAATCAACAAAAAAAAATCGGCAACCCACTGCCTACTTATAAAACAATTATCAAACAATCAAAAGCATGAATAAAAGTATTATAAATGCAAAATCAAAATTACACGTCCTGCATATCACTTGAACTTTGATGAACAACATTATATTGTTCGTTTCGTTTTATAATTATTGTTGTGAAATTATTGTTGTGTGACCTGACTTTCTGAAGAAAAATGTTAAATATATAAGGAAAGGCACCGAAAGTCAGATCGTAATTGAGAATTAAAAATAGAAGGAAATGAAAAAAGATAAAAAAGAACATAATCAAAATCGATTTATAAATAACCAATAGAATTTGTTTCTCAAATTTTCATGGATTTTCGCTCAGGTATAACTTTTTATTTTTAGTTCTACGACTAAAAGTTACTTAACAAAAGTGGAAGATAATCTTATTTGCAACACAAAATGTTAATTTTTTTTTGTGAGACCTATATCTCCTCAAATAAACCATAAAAACCATTTGAACCCCTTTTTCCAAGATGGCGGCCGTGGCACAAGAGCCACAACCCCACAAACTAGGACCAACCAAAAAAATGTAACATTTCAATGGACTATAAGCATTGTTTTCAAAACTGATGTTTCAAATATATCTTATAGTTAACCGTCCAAGAAAAATGAGGATTTTGCAGTTCTAGCCTACTGCAGAGGCTTAACAAGCGGTTTAGCTTAAAGATTACCCACACTTAGTTATTGAAACCAATGTGAAACAATCGTCTAGTCGCTTCACTGCCTGTAATAAATAATCAAATAAGCTTAAAAGCTAGCATTGAAATCGTGATGTGATTGAATATTGCAAAATAGCCAATTGTACAGGTAAACAAATTAGCTGAAAAGCTAGCATTGAAATCATGAAGTGATTGAACATCGCAAAATAGCAAATTGTACTGAGCTATACTAACAAATAAAATTTCACTTGGTACTTACAAAAAACAACCACAAGTCCACTGAATTTCACTTGAATATTGTGAAAAATAAAAGATAACCTCAAATCATAACGAATCAATCAAACCAATGCAAATTTTGACATACCATGCAGTGTCGTCTGGCTAATTAAATCACGCAGTGTTGCCGTTTACAGAAAAATAAAATTTTCTAATCGATTACTATCGATTTAGCAGATATTCAGTGTTGCTGTGTAAAGAATATAAAAACCCGAAATAACCGAAAAAACCGGTTATTGAAACAAAAAAACCGGTTTTTTTTTTCATTTAAAATATGCCGGAAACCCGGTTTTCGATTAACCGAAATAACCGGTTTGCATGCCCTAGTACATAGGTAGGTTGAATAAATGTATCCCTATACTACAAGTCCCTATCAAAATCTGCTTAGAAATACATTACATTGGTATTAAATACAAATGGGTATTTAGAAAATTTATTTACAAGGAAAAATAGCATTCAAAAATTCTCACTTGCGGGAGGAAAATTTTTGAATGCTATTTTTCCTTGAAAATAAATTTTCTAAATAAAATAGCCTTGAGCTACATACAAAAATTAATAGAAATTTACAAATGGGTGTTAAATAAATTTTCCTAGTGTACCTCTACCTTAAAAGAGCAACAAAACATACAATTTTATCACAGAGCGGTGCACAGTGCAGAACCGGAAGTGGTCTGATAAAGATCTGGAGATGCCTCTTGTTGGCGGAGACTGTCGCGCCCATTCTCCGAGGAAAAAACGGTCTCTATATTTGTATAAGGAGTTCTACGTTCCGCTACAGAACTAGGAATTTTTGGAATAAACGCTTAAGGGCGTTTATTCCATTCTCTTTCTCCATACAAACGTAGTTTACGTTTTCCTCCCTGGATAAAGACATTAGAGCAAATATGTTTATGCCATAAAACTTATATCTGGCATGACTGTTCATCTTCCGAATTATTTTTTTCATTTTTTATTTTTTATTATTATTTTAATTAGAAAAAAAAAGGTTCGTACATTGACAAGACATGACAGATATAGGTTTTATGGCATAAACATATTTGCTCTAATGTCTTTATCCAGGGAGGAAAACGTAAACTACGTTTGTATGGAGAAAGAGAATGGAATGAACCCTCTTAAGACGTGGGAATATAGAGATGAAAAAGCCTATGACTTAATACAGATCTCCAGCTTTCATTGCAATCGGTTTAGCAGATTAGTAACAAAATCGTTTACTTACATACTTTTTTACAAACAAACTTTTACATTTATAGTAATTAGTAGGATGTTTTTTTCTATTTGGTTCGCGAGTAAAGTATAAATTGATAAGATTTATGGCATACCTTGCACACGATGCCGAGCTTTTCCACTAAGCCAGTATTGCCAGTCAAGCATCGTGAGAGACCACTCATACTTTATCCTTTTTTAGTGTATAACTTGTCTGTCCGATTTACAGCCACTTTTCGTTAGCTCACTGGCTCCAAGAAGATCGATACAACAGAACTAAGTATTTATTGACGACCTCAGTGGCGCGTCGGGGAAAGGCCCGACTGCAATGCAGGAGGTTGCGGGTTCGATTCCCGCCGGGTGCAGATATTTATGCTTAAAAATTAATATTTGTTTCTGGTCTGGGTGTTTTCTATGTATTATGTGTATGTATTTACAAAAAAAAGTATTAATATTTAGTATATCCGTTGTCTAGTACCCATAGTACAAGCCTAGTGCTTAGTTTGGGGATAGATTGCGCTGTGTGTAACGTAGGGAAATATTTATTATTTGTTTAATATTAAGCATAAATACCTACTTATTTCCCACAGGAATCAAACCCATAACCTTCTGTGTTGCAGCAGGGTGTTCGCTCAATACGCCTCAAAAGTCTTCAAAAGGGGATACAAATGAATCAATATGCCACACATCTTAAATTGCATCAGTTACCGTTCGTTCGTATGTTTACGTTCGCGTTACAAACATACCTATCCGGTACCGGTTGTTGGCCCGTCCGGCATTTGTTCTCAACTCAATTAAAAGTTGCCGAGTCGGGCCGGGCCGGGTCGTTAGCGAGTTCCGGAATACCGGAATACCATCCAGAATCCGGACCAGGTCACAGTTTGAAGCACCGCAAACTTCGTACGGTGTATCGGCCAATGGATTGGTCGGACGATAAAGTATTTTAAAAATGGGTTTGCTCCAAATAGGTAAATGATAAACGTTTTACATTAACCTTTTGAGATTATTGTGATTTCTTCTTACAGGATGGCGGGTTGTGAAAAGGCTTACCAAAATTCTACACCGGACACAGTTTGAACCTACAAATCCTTTGTAATGCTTCTAACCGCTTATGGTACCGTTGCCAATCGGTGTATCTCAACCCGATGCCAACCCGGGCATTTATGATGCTAGCGGTAAGACACATTTTCAACTTTGCGAGAACTATAAGCTCAAATTCATTTGAGATCGGCTACGAAAGTGCTTCTAGCGTGACAATCTAAACCTCGAAATCAATCGGGTTGCAGTAGACCATGATAGATGTAAAGAGATGGGATGAGACAGTAAGGGTTAATGAAAAATAGCTTAACAGATGACACTAATGCGATGTTTTAAACAATAAGAACACACAAGTAACTAGGTACACAGTTTCTTACCGTTTCGATCATGCTTCCGACCATGCCCTTGACTAAGATACTGATCTAACTATCGGTCTACATAATCTGTAAACTTTTTAAATTCACACGATTTGTTAATATAGTTAGGTACATTTTCCCGGTTCTTTATCGCGTATTATTATTTATTTTCTTACCTCGACGATTTTAAACCATGTTACAATGGTCTTGGTCGCGAGGGGACTCAAGGTAAGACGTCGAGGTAAGAAAATAAATAATAATACGTGATAAAGAGCCGGGAAAATGTAACTATATAATCTGTGGTCTACAAGAACTCAGAGTGTGGACGACGTTATTGAGTATAGGAAATTATTGTTAACAAGTTTATCTTAAATTTAAACTTACATTGCACTGCTACAGCAAGTTGGATTTCCGTTTATTACAAAGAAAACAGTACTCTAATTGAGTTTTGTTCGTTATCAGAATTGGAAATGTATATAGATTTACTAGCTGTGACCTGCGGTTTTACCTGCATAACTCCTGATCCCGTTGGAATTTTCCAAAATCCTTTCTTATTGGATCCCTACATCAAATAAGGAACCCACTTTCGAAAAATCAGCCCTATAGTATCAACAGTTTAGGCTGTGCATTGATAAGTCGGTCAGTCACGACAAAGTCTCATATACATATCTTTTAAATCCACTTAATTTATGAAACACGAGATCTAGGTTCTAGAAAGACCGTAGGTACTAATCTAGTTTTTCTATATCTATCCTAGTTTAAGATAAGACCTCACTTGCACATATAAACATTATATAAATGGTGACTAAGATCTGTCTAAAGAAAAAGGTAAAGTGTGCATATGTAGACAAAACACAGTGACGACAAGGCAGTATGATGCAGTCTTGTAATTGTAGCCATGACGTGATATCTATTATAATATTATTTTATAATGATTATTTGAAGGTAATGTCTCTGTAGAATGTATGATGATAATAAATCATCACAAAACTTGCAAAGATATATATGGATATAATTGGTTGTTTGGCAGAGATCGCCCTTAGACGATAAGGCCGCCCATTGTGCCACACTAGATTTAAGTTTTCCTTTGTAATAAGTAGGTACCTACTTGTATTTTATATTTTAGTACAATAAAGCGTTATCTGTCTATTTATCTAATATGTCAGATTGTTTGTTCTATCCGAGCGATGTTCCCGGTTGCATCCCTCTCGGGAACTCGGGGTCCGCTAAACTCGCAGTAGGTAGGTAAATCACCATTGACCAAACCTTCAGCAAATAGCTTTGGCAATATTTTTACGGCTGGTTGCCTGCCTGACACCAACCCTTCTAGAGTACGAGCAGTTTATCCGCCGCCGCGCGGGGAGAACTTAAGTTTTGCTAGTCCTCCCTAAATCCCTTAGTCGCCTTTTACGACACCCACAGGAAGAGATGGGGTAACCCTATTCTATGCCGGGGCTAAACGGCGCTGCAATGTAGACAGCTAAAAGCTTTTATTTCAGAATTATAGTTATTAGTTTCAGGACGTATACGAGAGAAATTGCAAGGGATAGCTCATAGTTATAAATACGGAATAGGTATCAAGTATCTACCTACTGTGTCGATGTAGCAAAAATCTTAAAATTATTAATACATTTCGCGGCTGACCGTAACCGAAACACAAACATAGGATACTAAAAACTTTACAGCAGGCAATAAATAACTTTCAAATATTTTATAGAGTTAAACGTAAGCAAATTATTGGAGTGTTTGAAATATCTAACTAACGTCTTTGTTGATTTAAGATAGAAATATTGCTTTTTAAAAACGTGAGATTTTCTTAAATGTTAGCTTTAGCTAATTAATTTTGTGTGTATTGATTTAAAACTTTTATTTTGAGGGAATGTTGAGTATTTTTACCATCGATTGGCCGAAGTACTATTACCAAGCAGATTCGTCCGTTTTCCGATACGTAAGCCGGTGAAGCCACCAAACAAATCAAATCGAAACTCTGCTGTAACTTCCCAAGAAGTTCTTTTAAGTAAAAGTGAACAGGAGTTATGTAGGTAAGTCTGAATTGCAACCTTCTTAATATCTTTTTCTATTTTTAAACTCAAACATAACTACGCAGTGTATTAATAAATCAATGTCATACTTAATCAACTAATTCGCCTCTAATTAACTTTTAGAAATAATAAGGTTATTTTCAGATCTTTGTGCGTAAAATTTGATGTACCTATTTATTTCAATGTCGGCGGCATGTTTGAGATTTTGATTTAATATTAGTTACTTAGGTGGAGAAAATATTTTTAATTGTATTTTTCTTATACAGGGTGTTCCGTAATGAATGGTTAACCCGGCACGTGCGTATGCGGGGCCAAGACGTGGATCCACCCCCTGAATTTCAGTTTTCTATTCCAAGCCGTTTGAGCTCTAGGCCATTTTTTGTGAATTTTTGAAAATTTCTACCTTTTCCCACATTTATGGGTATCACGTCCACAGTTTAAGTCATAGCACCATCTTTTTTCGTTTAATATCTTCCCTAATAATGGTGTTTGTAAATTGCATTAAAATTATTTCATTACGGGACCCGCACTGAGAACCCGGGTTAACCATTCATTACGGAACACCCTGTATGTATAGGTATACACACTTAGGTAGCGGATTAATCATATTAAAATAATTTTTGTTAAATGATTTTTTGTGTTTTATTGTTGTAAGTTTGACTGTTTCATCGATTTGACGTTTAATTTTGTTGTGGGTTTTAATACCTTATTTATACATGTTTGAAAATCACTATACGCGCCGCTCAATTTCTATTTTAAGTTCTTTAAAACATTTGAAATATAAAATGTAACTCATTTTTTGGTTTTAATCGCGTGGTATTTATTATATTTAGCACTAGCTGCGTCCCGCGGTTTCACCCGCGTAAGTCCCGATCCCGTGGGAATATCGGGATCAAAAGTAGCCTATAGCCTTCCACAAAAAATGGACTATCCAACACTGAAAGATCTTTTCTTCAGGATTGATTTCTATCCATCATCGCGAAAACAGAAGCAAAATCTATTTGATGTTTTTTATTTAAAACATCAGTCCGGAAGATCATGTTACGCTTGTATTTTGATCAAAACATGTCATTTATTTTATGGATGATTTGTGTTCTTACCTTGACTGCGTGATGTGAGTGATGGATGTTTCACGTCGAGTGCAAGGACAAGAGGAGAAGCCATAAAACTTGCGAAGACAACATTTACGTTTTTATGTTAGAAACAATAGAGTGGTTAATACATAATCTATGTAGCAATCAGTTTGAATTATTTATTAACAACTATAGGTACTTAGGCCGAGTATTATGATGACTTGCGAGTAAAGATTTTTTTTATCAAAGCTCAAACTACACGTTGACACTTACACTGACACTTTAGGTAATTGTACCTGAGTGTCATTGTGTGGTATTTATATAATTTAACAGTCATATTGTCCTACAAATTGCATGGTACGTTATCCCGGTCCTACGCTCAAAAGTAGTAGTACAGATCCTACCTCTGTTATCTACCACAATCGAGAGTTTCGTATAGAAAATTGTTGGGCGTCTCATCAAAATGACACTACTCACGGAAAATTAAGTTGATAGTTATCAATTGCAAAAATGTACCAGGGATCCTGGACTATTATAGCATTGTTTCAAAAAAAGTAAAACAAGGGTATAACCGTTGTCTAGTATGCATATGTGATGCATAGTCATGACAGATATAAGTTTGATGGCATAAACATATTTGCTCTAATGTCTTTATCCAGGGAGGAAAATTTAAACTACGTTTGTATGGAGAAAGAGAATGGAGACGATCCTCTTAATGTAAAAATCAATTAAAATATTAAGTACAAAAGACAAATAACAAGGTGTAACCATCCAACCTACAGATAACAAGATAATGTATCCGTTTTTATTGTTTCATTCTCAGGTTTAATCTTCGAGATGTTTATCGCACGATCGCTGCGCGGGCGCACGTCCTTCTGTTTGAACAAGTGCAGCTTACGTAATTCGTTTGTACTTACAAATTCCAGTTTCGTACAAGCCATTTTAATACTTAATTTCAGGAGAATAAGGTGGTTGCTGAGTTGAGGGCTTTAGGTTGCTGACCCAACCTTTATCTAAGGTGTTATAGTGTCTTAAAAGGTTTGAGTTTTTAAAGGTGTCACCACCAAAGTAGGGTTAAGAGCTCGATAGAGTTGAAGAAAAAAATATGGCCATAAGAAATTGGTTAATCCTTCAGTATTAACCGACTTCAAATAATGGACGTTCTTAATTCGTCGCGTAGGCTTTTTTTTAGTTTTTAGATTTTTCGTGAAATTTTGTTTCTACTGTCATGTCTCTAGGTTTTGTACATTTAAACATTTCGTGATTTCAGAGAGTGTAAATTATATTTATTTAGTAGGTATGAATATTTTTTTAGAGTTTCGTATCCAAAAGGATCGTTTTATATAGACCTAAATCACTGCCCGTCTGTCTGCCTTTCTGTCACCAGGCTGTATTATATTAGCTGTATATTACGAATTTTGTATTCGACCATATTCTAAGCATCATATACGCAACGAGGTATAACGGAATAGTCGTTCTAAATACCTATATTTGTTTAGATGCTTACTATTAAGTTTGTTTTTGACAAACAAAATGATGTTTTCTTAAAGTCCTTTCTCTCAAAACACAAAACCAAACACAAGCAATTTAGTAATTAAGGTTAATTTCGAGTAATAACGTTACGTAACAGTCAAAATCTAAACAAACTTTCATTTTTTGCAAGTTGAAGTAAAATTATAGGAGTCGTTGACTTAGCGTGTTGTATGATTGCATAACGTCCGTTACTTTTACAATACGTTTTACGGACAATTTACGAACAATGTTTGTGTTTTTATATGTTAATATTTCGTGAAGATCTGTTCGACAGTTTTCGAGATTAGCGGAAATAAAACAAACAAACAGACAAAGTCTTTAAAAACTTTTCTATCGTGTTCAGCTACCGATTTCGAGACGGTCTGTCTATTTTTATCTGGATACAGATTTTTTTATGTCCCGTCGTGGATTAAAAAAAAATAGTAGGTATAGTTTAATTCATTTTAAAGTGATCGTTTTACGTGTTTTAGGACCTCCGCTAACACGTCTTTCATAATTATTAAATAAACGAACAATTTAATTATTTATCTATCATCTTGATCATTAAAATGCAATAACGTCGTTTGCGGTCAACTTAATTACATTTTAGTGAATAATTGATTGTCCACGCAGCTTGTAATACTTACTAGGTTAATTAAAATGGTTGGTAACTAATACATTTGCTTTGTTTCATTTTGATGTAAACTGAGTTAACAATAAATATATATTAAAGTATATAGCATTGGGTATAATAAATGGAGAGCGATGAGGGCGTTTCTATTGTATGACTCTAATATTTTCATAGTTATTGTAAATATTTATGCATGATTAGCAGTGCCCGCGACTTCACCACCTACTTTTTTTTTAAATATAATTTAACCTGTTAAAGTCGCTATGTTCTGTGACTACTGGACTTGTTTTATTTTCTATTCGGTTTTTATTATGTATATGTTTTTATTTTAAGTTTTTGTAAGCAGGCAGGTTTTTATTAACATTAGTGTTGATGTAGACTAAGGAAAATATCCGTTTCAGGCGTTTCAGAATACATCTAACAACAAGAACAAAATAAAAAAAGTATCCACAATAGAAACTGCACCACATAATACCTATGCATGCATATGACAAACACACATGTATACAAACACAGTGAAACAACACCCACCGATCACAGTTTATGTTTTGTTTACGATCACAATCGGCACATTCCTATGATACATACAGACAGACATACAGATCATTTTGTATACAAATCCCATCTGCCTTTTGTTGTACAAACATACTGTTTGTCACTGAGATATGTATGTGGGTATGCGAGTTGTGATTACAGAATAGAAACTTTTTATCGGCTGATAGGGTCATAACACTGAAATGAAAACTACATAAGTACGCTGGAATTGGTATACCATAAAAAATTACATTAGATCTTTGTGCCGATTTGATTAGCGCCATGTTGCGCTGTTGTCGCGCGGTTTCTATTGAAAGTGAGCGTCCGTGGAAAAGTTAAAACTAAAATTATAAAGGTAAAGTTTGTGTGTATGTTTGATAATCCATAATTTAAAAATATTATTATACATTTTTCAACGCCCGACGTTTCGAAGCCTTTCCAGACCTGTTCACGCCGAGAAATGAGTTTAATTTCAAACTACCTTCAAATATTAGATCATGGTTGTGGTTTTCACCGGTCTTTTCCAACTTAAGACACTCTTTTCATTTACATTTAAATAAGAGAAAAGTAAGAAGATAGACAATTAACCTGTTGAGTTCGACAATCCTGAATGAAAACAAATGAATTGGAGTTGCTCTAGCATTATCAAATGATACGAATTTCTAAATGAAACTGCAAAGGTTTTTTTTTGTATAGTGTAAAGTTACTTTACGCGTCTATCGGTCTAGTTGACGGCCCCTGTGGCGCTTCGGGCGAATACCTGGCTGCAACGTAGAAGGTTGCGGTTTCAATTCCCGCCGCAGGAAGAAGTATTTATACTGAATATTAAAAAAAAAAGTATTGCATGTAATATCCGTTGTCCAGTACCCATAGTACAAGCCTAGTTCAGCAATATCTGTTAGGTATTTTTATACCTAATGGACGTTTTAACCATGTTACAATAGTCTTGGTCACGAGGGAACGGATTGACTGACTGGGAATGAAGTAGGTAGGTAGGTAGCAGGTACCTATGTTAACAAATCGTGTGAATTTTAAAGTTTATTATTTAGAGAAGTCGTGGTAGAATTCAGTCTAATATGTAACAACGATTAAAACCTAAATAAGTACCTAATTTAACAATTTTATTAAAAAAAACTAGTAGGTAAGTATAAAAAGATTACCTACAATTTAAATAAGTAATTATTTTTAAGATTAGATGCTAATCAGTCAATCTAACACAAAAATAGCTAACTAAGTTAGTACGGGTACATATTTCAAATCGTTAATTAGTTTCGAAACGAAATTACACGCGCGAAACAAATCATGATTTTACGATCTGAAGCCGTACAGTTTACCATTTAACACGCACAGTGTAGCACAAACATACAGCTGAAAATTACATAAAACTTATAACTTTTACTGGAAACTGTGCAACCTTTGTGATATGTATTATGTTCTTAAATTGGCTCTCTCGTGTCACCGTTATACTATTCTTTTGATCTGAATTATCTATTATTTTTATAGCTACCTGCTAGACCTTAGTCAAAATCTACAATTACCATTTAGTAATATTATTTATAACACATTTGCTCGTAAAGGGCCTCTTATTTCACCAATTTCAATATCGTAATGTATGTCATTACGTACTTGTGCGTAATCGTAAAGTAAAACGCACGAGTTTCTTTCTAATAAGGTAACACGTACGGTTTATCATGCTCCGTCTAAAACCAACGGTACTTTTTTAAATCTTAAGAAAAAAAAAGCAAAGAAAGCAAATCAAAAAGTTTTTATGTCAGAAAAGTGGTCAATATTTTATGAATAAAATTAACTTTGGGAGATAAAATATAAAAAATAAACATTTAATTCTTTAATTTAATTCATTTTGACAGTAAATTACATCTGTAACAGAAACAAAAAAATATTAATTTACTTTATTAGTAATACTGGCTGTTTTTGTACCGTTGCCTTAAAAAAAAAAAGCACTGATGCCCGCGCATCGCTAATTTGAGATTTATTCGTTTAAGAAAGTCCGAGTTTTATTTATTTCCTCGCAAATGTGTTATAAAACGTCGTATGACATACGTGCGCTTTGATAATTACAGCCTCTGCTTTCTTGTAGCCCTCGCCTACGGCTCGGGCTAGCAATATCGCCTCGGCTGTAATTTTCAACTTACCGCACTTATATCATAATGTACTATTATAACACATTTGCTCGTAAAGGGCCTCTTATTTCACCAATTTCAATATCGTAATGTATGTCATTACGTACTTGTGCGTAATCGTAAAGTAAAACGCACGAGTTTCTTTCTAATAAGGTAACACGTACGGTTTATCATGCTCCGTCTAAAACCAACGGTACTTTTTTAAATCTTAAGAAAAAAAAAGCAAAGAAAGCAAATCAAAAAGTTTTTATGTCAGAAAAGTGGTCAATATTTTATGAATAAAATTAACTTTGGGAGATAAAATATAAAAAATAAACATTTAATTCTTTAATTTAATTCATTTTGACAGTAAATTACATCTGTAACAGAAACAAAAAAATATTAATTTACTTTATTAGTAATACTGGCTGTTTTTGTACCGTTGCCTTAAAAAAAAAAAGGACTGATGCCCGCGCATCGCTAATTTGTGAACAAATAAAAATTATTCCGATTCGTTTAAGAAAGTCCGAGTTTTATTTATTTCCTCGCAAATGTGTTATAAAACGTCGTATGACATACGTGCGCTTTGATAATTACAGCCTCTGCTTTCTTGTAGCCCTCGCCTACGGCTCGGGCTAGCAATATCGCCTCGGCTGTAATTTTCAACTTACCGCACTTATATCATAATGTACTATTATAGTATTTAAGTTTTTAAAAACACTAGTTTAACAAAGTATTAAAAAAGCACGACACACAGCTCAATCTAGCCCCAAACTAAGCACTAGGCTTGTACTATGGGTACCTACTAGACAAAGGATATACTTAGGTACTTTTTTTTAAATACATACATAAGATACATAAAAACAAATATTTATTTTTAAGCATAAATACCTGCATCCGGCGGGAATCGAACCCGCAACCTTCTACGTTGCAGTCGGGCCTTTGCCCGACGCGCCACAGAGGCCGTCAGATCTTCATCCTTACTAATATTATAAATGCTAAAGTAACTCTGTCTGTCTGTCTGTTACGCTTTCACGCCTCAACCACTGAACCGATATTGATGAATGGTATAGATTTTGGTATAGAGATAAATAGGACCTTGGAGAAGGACATAGGCTACTTTTGATCCCGTAAATCCCGCGGGATCGGGCCTTACGAAGGTGAAACCGCGGGCGCAGCTAGTAAGAAATGAAACGTGCAATAATAAAACCTTTATTCGCACAATAAATGGTACCCACTATAATTCTCATAATGCTCAAGCAATCCCGGTAACATTGCATTTCTCAGAAGCACAAATTTAATACGCTCCGCTCGCTTTCACATAAATCAATCAAACTGAAACTAATATTGCGGTAATAAAATTAAAACAACTGTTCCCGTTTGTATGAATGAGGGAAAATAAACAGTTTCGGGAGAGTTGCTAAGAGATTTAATGTTTTAATAGAAATAGAAAGAACTTCGCCTAGATTTTTCGTCTGTTTTCGCGATGTTTGATTGGAATTGAACTCCTTTTCTAGTTTTAATAGCGTTCAATTATCGAGATACGCGTAAAGATCTTTGGACATTGTTAAAACGCTTAAAGTAAAGCAACGCGATTTAAATCGGAAAACTCCTTATAATCATAGTCATATTTATACATCAACTCAAATGGTTTCCTTTGGAAACTTAAAAAAAGGAGGAAGCTTTTAGTTCGTTTATTGTGGTTAGAAATGATAATTTTAAGGCCCTTAAAATAGTATTATTTAAAAAATTAGGAATCAAAGTTAAATCGCATGGTATTTAAAGTTGTTTTGGAATTATTCATGAATTTATAACTCAACGGCTAACGGTCATCTCTATTCTATTATAATTTTAAACGTCTTTGGTGTATTGTCTTGCGTTTGGACTGGCGCTGACGATCAATATTTGTTCTGTGAATAATAAGGCAACGATAATAGGTATTTTTATCTTTGTTGCTAATTAGGTTGGAGTGTTACATTATAAATTGATGGACAATCAAATAGGTCAACTTTTGGATGGAGAAGAAAACACAGAAAATGAAAGGAAAGTTACAGGTCGCACCAAAACTGCTACATTTGAACATCAAAGTTACAAAGTATTTCAAAATTGAAATTTCACTTTGAAACAAATCTAAGTAGGGCTATTATATAAACCTAGTGATAAAAAACGCTATTATATTCAAACTAAAACTATACCAACTGTGCGCTAATTGTTAATACAATTAAAACATGAAGCACAAAATGAGTAAATGTTAAATTCCGCGTTTAGTGGGACAACAATTATTTCCTTATTTACGTCAACGACCGTCACTTTAACGGATCATTCACATTGTTTCGGTTTTCCTACAATTCTTAACTATATGAAATTAAACTCATTTTTCGGGTTTTACCCGACCAAAAAAAGGAGGAGGTTTTCAATTCGACCGAATTTTTTTTTTTTTTATGTCTGTTAGCGGATACGTCGTCGTTTATCAATTACTGATATTCATAATTATTTTTTTATTTGGAAGGTGAGAGTCCCGAGTTGGTCCCATATTTAAGGATTATTTTTTTATGGCGTTTTTATTCGGTTGTGTTGCATTTTATTGGACAAATATCTTTAAAATTCAACTCATTTTATGGTTTTAATGGCGTGGTGTTATTATTACTTAGTCAATCCTTAGTCTAAGTCAATCCTAAAGAAACGACCTGTTAGGTCTCAAAAAGTTGAGTATTGAAACAATATGCTAAATGTAATAGACATAAAAATGAAAAAAAAAAATGAAATTTAATTTCAATCCAACAATCGCGAAAATATAAGTATATACCAGATATCTTTGTCTAGGGATTGAAAAATCAGGCTTTAATTGAATGCCTTGGAAGTCGGTAACATTTGAATGGCCCATAATGGATCATTACTAACAAGTAAACTACTCGTAGAACGTAAACTTACATGATTTAATAAATGCGCCTTCCTACTCATTAAACTAATAAATGTTCTAATAAAAATCGTACAAAAAGATCGTAAATATGAAAATATTCTTGTTAAAATTTGAGCAGAAACGAAACAGTCGTCGTCGAGGCAAAATTTAATATTGTTTTTCAGTTAGAGTGAAGCTGGGTAAAATGGATCAGTTATCTTTTTGGAACTTTTTATAATATTATATCATTTTACTATTGTAAGTATTTAAAATGCAACAATATGAACTTAAACGAACTTTAAACAATTTACAAACTAGCAGCGCTGGAAATTTCGATCGTATGGAAAAATTGGGAAATAGTTGTAGCATAAGTAACTTTTTTTTCATTACGATTTAGAGGCTAAGTTCATTTATAATAATAGCACAAAAATATTAGGTTCCTAAATGTGAACGGTTAAGTTTAATTTTAAATAGTAGATCTAAAAATAAGTATCAGGAGATTCCAGAGATATAGTAATCTAAGTAGAGATGTAGTGATACTACCAAAATTACAATTACGTATAATACAATTTACTAAAAAATGGTTATTATTGTGCGTTGCCGTTTACATTATCTAAGGACGGATATTTGAATAAATAACACTTTAAGTTCCAATAGCTTACTCTAATATAATTCAGTCCATCAGTCCACTTCTCCCAGCTCCACCCTATTCAGTTTACATATCGGTCAATGTCAAAGCGCTTTCCATTTTAAACGAGAGGCAAAAATTGAACACAGAAGCGTTAAAAAAACGCTGTTTTATCTACCAATAGTCTGTAATTACCGCAATGATGTGGTAATTATGAGGATAATTAAACTTCAAATGTTGGCCATGGACATTATTTCTATAGTCGGTTGGTAGGAAGGTAGGAAACTGTAGAGTATTCGAAGTTTTAGCCAGCATGAGTTTAAATTAATATATTATATTGTTAATAATTATCAATGCGAAATATTTTTTTTATTTGTCTGTTATATATCTATTGTTTGTTACATTTACATTTGCAGGAATAAACAGCTGGATCGGTTTTGATAGATTCTGAATTTTGGAAAAAGATAAACGGAGTAAACTACCTACCTACCTACTCACCTGTCTTTTATACTTATACATTACTTCGTAGTTTAATTGTAGACAATGATTTGACTCATCAAAAATGTCAAATACAAAGACACATAACGTGAGATCGTAGTCTGAGATTAAAATTCATGTCAAAAATCACGTTTGTTGTATGGTAGCCCTCCCTTAAATATCTGTTTTATTTTGTATTTAGTATATTTGTTGTTATATACGGAAATACATCATCTGTGAAAATTTCAACCGACTAGCTATTACGGTTCATGAGATACAGCCTGGTGACAGACGGACAGACAGCGAAGTCTCAGTAATAAGAGTACCGTTTTAATCCTTTGGTTACGGAACCCTAAAAACGAAGTATTAGATACAGATCTGCTCACTCACGAAAGCGCGGGGGGTAAAGGATAAATTTTCGGTGTGCATTCATATATTGTATCTACTTTTTATCCCGATCCAGACTTTAATCACTTACAACGTTCAAAACACAGTGCGCAACTAAAAATTAAATTCAATTGTTTGAACAGGATATTTTATGCTAACTATCCGTATTGGATATTCAGTATTCAGGTACAGTTAGTACCTGTTAGGTATAGTTTATACGTGAAACTGTAACAATTTATCGATACCGGTTCCTCCGCCTTGTTTGACTTCGCCAGAGTCAACGTGCGGAAAACAGATAACGTTTCACATCGTTCGCTGTAAAACTGTAATTAGGGTTAATCGCTCTCTTGATAACAGAGAATTTAGCAACGTTTTTTCCTTTGAGAATCACACGTGTGCAAAGTGAGTCATGGCCTTAAAGGGAAACGATACCTACTCTTTTCTGATACAAACTTTATAAACGTAGTCGACCGTTTCCCCCCTGGATAAAGACATTAGAGCAAATGGGCTCACTACGCGGGATGCCAAAGAATGATTTTTGATTACATTTTTGATCTAAGTTTCTGAAATAAGGTATAGATTAAAATTGTACTGTATTGTAACAAAAATCAAAACACAAAAAAACAACCTACTGAAGGGGACAGTCTATCTACTCTTTTCTTCACACAAACTTTACACACGTAGTCGACTGTTTCTTCCCTGGATAAAGACATTACAGCAAATCTGTTTATGCCTAACACCTATTTCTGCCATGACTATGCCCCAACGTTTTGGTTTTTTTTTAAATTTTCTAATTAGAATAGAAATAAAATTTAGAAAAATGAGAAAAATAATAAAATCAAAATGTAGGGGCATGGTCATGGCTAATATAGTACTTATGACATAAACATATTCTTTCTAATAACTTTATCCAGGGAGGAAACAGTCGACTACGTTTGTAAAGTTTGTACGGAGAAAAGAGTAGGTAGACTGCCCCCTTAAGGGGAAAAGATACCTACTCTTTTCTGCATATACACTTTACCAACGTAGTCGACTGTTTCCTCCCTGAATAAGGACATTAGAGCAAATGGTCTCACTTCACGGGATGCCAAAGATCGTGCGAAGTGGAGACGTATACGTAGGAAAGCAGACTCCGGACTCTCGAGAGGGATACAACCGGGAACATCGCTCGGATGATGATGATAAATTCATTAGAGAAAATATGTTCATGCCATAAGTCTTATTTTTTTCATATTCAATTTTTTTCTAAATTTATTTTCTATTTTATTTAGAAAATGAAAAAAGGCCATAAATTTATGGCATAACATATTTGCTATAATGTCTTTATTCAGGGAGGATAAACAGTCAACTACGTTTGTATGGAGAACGAGTATGTATCCTTTCCTCTTAAGGTAATTGTTAGGGAAAACGCAGAGTATATACCTACATACTCGAAATCGTTTAAATGGTTATAAATAATACCAGTCAATCGATTTGTCACTCAAAGACTTGTGGTTCTATGAATGACAAATGAACGAAGTAGGTACTGAAGCTAATGACGAAGTCATTACATAAGGCAAAGTAGTTTTTCGTGTCTGTATGTTTATCCGCATACTTCTGCACTACAGATTGCGATGATGTTTTTTATTATCATTTAAGTATAGATAAAAAGATTATTCGTAGAACATAAGACAAGAAAACAAAACACAAAATACGTAGAGTAAAGACAAGGTTTAAAATAGTTGCACAAATAGGTGGCCTTATCGTTGTAAGCGATTCCCGAAAGACTGAGCGCTGAAAGACTTTCAAGTGTGTTTATTTGTGTGATACGTACTTGTGCAATTATATAAAAGTATATTCGTAACTGTTTTCCTTTATTGTATACTTAATAAATAATACTATAAGACAGCTGACCTTAAGAAATAGGATATTCATATGAATATTAGATATTAAATATTGAATTCATTGGGTATTCATCAAAAAGCGCAAACCGTATTCTTCACTTGCATACTAGAAGTAGGTAACCTAAGTTCTAGCACAAAAATCTAAATTTTCATTTTACACCACAATTCAGCAATTTTAGTATACATACATATAAGCAGTTAATGATGGATTATGCAATGAGGTAAAGATAGCGTTTTATTTCTCTGAATAGTAGTACCCTAAGTGCAGTGAATCCTAAAGCATTGTCTTTGAAGTAAGTATTGATAGATAGACAGACATCTTTATTTGTTCAACATAGGAAACATAATGTAAATACTAAAAAAAAAGATTAAAATTAAGTTACACCAATGGGTGGCCTTATCGCTGAGAGCGATTTCTTCCAGGCAACCTATTGATAGGTAAGGTACCTATTTGTTGTCACTTGTTTTCATTTACCTAACCGAGTGTTTAGTTTAGATACAGTCTGTATTTACACCTTCTTCCAAACATTCGATTATAGGTACACCCATTTTGCAATATAGAAAAAACCGACTTCATTATTCATCGCTCTGTCATTGATGATGACTTCAACTTAATACCTATATAACCTAACCACAGTGACTCTGACTTAGGTTATTGGTATCACATCTTTAACTTTGAATTGTAAAGAGTTTAATGCACTTAGAGTTTTTGCATAACAACCTATTCTATCATATTTAGATGTTTAGACGAGCAGGCTTATTGTGTGCTGCACTATATTATTTCAATGGAATAAGTGACATTTACACTGGAACAAGGATGTTATCGAACGTGAATAAGAGCGCTCACGTCATTACTAATCCAAGAATTCAATCCAATTTAGACCTTATTTTTCAGTTATATCATTCAAGATCCTTGTCGCACTGTAAGGTCAAATTTCGCAGATGATGCAGTGCAGCAAGCAGTAAGCCTAAGCACGCCGGTGTTTCTCGAACCTGGTACGTGGTATGGGGTTGGATTTGAGGGCGGCAGCCAGTAGGCGGCACTGATAGCAGGGTAGTTTGTCCCGTTGCGGCCCCCGGCGGTCTTGCCGCGGGCACCGCCTGAATCTCCGCGCATCCTCTGCGGTTCACTGCACTGATCACATCACATGACGCGTCCGCTTTCAACGACGCCCGCGTGGATACTACCGAATGTTCCGTCGTTCGAGTTGCGCGCGCGCCTACGTCGGTGACAGACGACCGGCGATCACTCCACGTCTCGCCTGCGTCGCATGTCACACCTCTACTCCCCCCTTGCTAATGAGCTCCGTCCGTCCTCTGAACGACTACAGTCCTATTCCTACCTGTACCTACATAGAGTATAGATAACATCGGGTAACTAGATCGCTGTATAGGCGGGCGCCCCTACTATTCAACGGCAAAGTTAATTGGTATGTGATACCCGTTTGTATATTGTACTTACTGATTTTCAACAGCTTCGTCTTCGATTACAATCGCTTGTATTAACAATACAATGACGCCAGCCGTACGGTACGAAAATGCCAATGCGACCCACATGACGTCACTACTTACTTACCTACATTTAGAAAATCGACCGTCAAAGCGGACCCCGGGTGCCCGAGACGAATGCAACCGGGAACATCACTCGGATGATGATATGAAACGACTGACAATCATAAAACTATAATAAAGGCAATAATTTAAGTAGGTTATTAATGGCATTGAGAATTAGAGAAACCATAATCAAGTCAGAACCAAAATAAAAGGTCAAAATATACCACTGGGGGACTGGAGAGAAGCCAGATACTCGAATTGACATTAAAATTTCCGCGAGTGATACTAAGCTTTGGAAAATGTTGATAATACATTCAAAACGTGATTCACCGCCAATAAAGATTATTTATAAATATAGGGATATCTCTGTTTACTTTACGATAGGTAGGGCACTATAAATATTTTCCTTTCTCATGTACTATAGGATTACTAACAAGAAATCGTAAAATCGTTTTCACTTTTAACGGTCGACTCAGTTACGCAAGCCTGAAAGCCTTCACGGAGTATTAACGTTGACAAATTAGTACACAAACACTAAACCGTTAAGAGGTAACGTTGTGAGGAGTCAGAGGTAAATAACAGAACAAAAATAATAAAGAATGAGAATGGCATATTACATCTCAGTCTATCCCTGAAGACGAGATCTGGAAAGACTTCGAAATGTAAGGCGTTGATAAAATATTGTTTACTAGCAGCCTGTCTCGCACGGGTGTGTATAATACATAAAAACCTTCCTCTTGAATCACTCTATCTAGGAAAAAACCGCTTTAAAAATCCGTTGCGGAGTTAAAAGACAAATCATGTTGTCACTACTTCGATCTTACTCCACGTTTATTAATAAGACTTATAGATATTATCTTATAACATATTAGATTATGATTATAATTTGTTTAGATTGTTTTATTACCATAACATCGCCATCCGGTACTTTAAGAGTTGTATTAAAATATAAAATTACCCAATAAATTGAAAAATAAATGTCATTATGCGTCGACAGATTTATTCACAAGGACGTAAATAGAAACTGTATTAAATGCTACCTAAATTTCCGTCTAAGGTTCAATTCTTACCGTGAAATATTTTTTTGTCTGTTTTAATGTTTTAAATAGGTAAATAATAATAGGTATATGAAAATCAAGCTACAAGATAGAATACACGTTATTATGCCATACTTCCCTTACAAATGGCATTCCAACGGATTTTATATCTACATTATCTCCGATCAATGATGATGAATACATGTTTTGCATAGGTATTTTAGATGTATGGAGTAAATATTAAATGTATGTTTTTGATCTTGGTCAAGGAATAAAAGAGACTACCACGTCTCTGTTTATTTATACTGTATCATAATGCGGGCTAAGCGCCACCAAGGCACCGCAAACCCTGTACATCCTAGGGGCCTTCTGTGTGTGGACTATGGCCATGGCTACGACTCTCGAATAAGCGTCTTTGGCCACTAACAAAAGTGTAAGCTACACTTAAGCAGTAGTGTATGCTGCAATAGAGGCCAACAATGATAGTGAACATAGTTACATTTTCCCGGGTCTTTATCGCGCAGTATTATTTATTTTCTTACCTCGACGTTTCAACCATGTTACGGGTCTTGGTCTTGTAACTATGTCAACAAATCGTGTGAATTTAAAAAGTTTTATGATGGTGAAGTCTTAAACGTGCATAACATATACCCAAATATGCTTTAAACCTTTAAATATCTATTCTATTCGAAGCTTCATTTTCATTTCTTAGTACCTAACTTATATAACCTGAACTGAATCTGAACCTGACAGAAAACCTAATACTCCCCGTTATAGGTCAGGACTAAAGAGAATTAAACTAAAGTAGATATTGTTTAATAATTAAATTATGATTTCCGGATTTAAAATATGCTTTTAAAATACTCGATCAATGGGTGTGAAGAGTTCGAGTTCCACTTGAGCTATTTCTTTTGGGAAAATAATCTTTCGTATTGACAAATTCTCTAAGTATGAGTTAACACTTTGAAGAGCGGTAGGTATGTGTATAAATTTTAAATAACAATGATAAATATCGAATAATAACGCAATTCTAAAATAAGAGTAGAGAGAAAGGGCAGGCTAAAAAATTAGCAATGCGTTGTGGAGATTCGTTTCTACAACCAATATGCATAATATAAAAATAAAGTTTCATTTTTGTAAATTTCTTTTAATTTTGATTATAAATACACCCAAATTCCTTATAAATTTTAGTCATTTCGTCTTAAAATTTGTTAATGTTGGATTTGCACCGTGCACCTAAACAATGTTCATATTTTCAGAATATATTTTAATCTCCTAGCGATCTTTAACAACGTTCCCCCGAAAAAGAAAAAGGAGAAGATTAGTATTGCATATTTGACTTCCCTTGTTTTGGGAATTTAGCTGTTTAAAAGCTTATTGAGTTAAGAACATCTCTAAATATACTTGCAGACATGAAATTGAATATCTTTGATCAGATCCGACTGTCTTGTCTAGTCTATTTTCTATCTAACACTGACCTATTTCATACAATACTGTTACAATATGTTATATTGAATGAACCCCGCACCGTATACACGCTGGACAGCCGACAAGACAACTGGCCTTACTTGAATGACTCTGTTATAATATTGGCCAAGTATATTTTGTTTCGTATAATAATAATATGTTCGGCAAAAATGAAAGTTTGTATGTGTAAGTATGAAAGGAAGAAAGTAAACGAATATTTTTTGTAAGTCATTCACGCAAAAACTACAAAACCGATTGCGATGAAACTTGGTATGCAGATTGCAGAATTAGATTAAGAGGACAGTCTACCTACTCTTTCTCCATACAGACGTAATCGACTGTTTCCTACCTCGATGAAGACATTAGAGCAAATATGTTTATGCCATAAAACCTATATCAGCTCTTTCTGTGAGATGCTATACGAGTACAAAGTACGAGTACATCTTCAACTTTCAAGCTTTTTACTGAATTAAAAAAGTTACTCATAGCTTTCCAATTTCGATAAAAATCTCGAACAAAATCGAACAACCCAGCGCCAAGATTCCAAGCAACGGTACCAACTACTTGAACTCGAAAAATCGTCACGCGTTCGTTTCTCGAAGGCTAAAACGTGAGTTGTTTACTAATGCGCCCTCTACCATAGGTTAGCAGATTCGTTCCGGTGAGTTTTGGACCGCAGACGAGTAATATCGGCCTGAATAGACAATGAATCAATGCATATTTTATGTTACTATGTATGTACTTGTTGTTATCGATTTGTAACTCTGTTACCGAGCGGGCGAGTGTAAATTGAGCTCCAGGTAACATTTTGTTCTAACGTAGGTTCAATATTTTTCTTAATATAGGTACTAGCTTTCTATATTAAAAATTCGTTTCAGTTACGATCGTAGGTAGTAGTTGGGACATAGTTATTCTTCTTCGATTCAGGACAAACATGATAGAACAAGCAGAGTCCCGCAGTTTTACCCAGGTAAATCCCGATTCCGTTATAACTTACAAAAACCCTTTCTCACCGGATGCCTAAATCACATAAAGAAAACACTCTCAAAATTTCAGCTCTCTACTATCAGCGGTTTAGGCTGTGCGTTGATCAGTCAATCAGTCAGTCACTCAGGACAAATATTTTTTTGATATACAACACACAAAAGCAGAAACAACAACTAAAATCTCAAACTATTCCAAATATTGCGAAACGTTATGTTACTAAAAATTATCGAGTGAATTGAACAGCAAGGCTACTAGATAAGCGTGTTACATCTTAGACCACGTCAACCCGTATTATACGAATTCAAATTCATCTTTGCTACATCGTTAGAATTAATGTCACGCAAACCTAGTCACCGTTTAGGTTTACCTACATTAAGTAGGTTGATAGGTATTATTACATAAAGATGCCTATACATATAGGTACTACACTAATACACCCACACAGCTATAAACGCTACACCAACATGTATATAGATATTGATTGGTATTTGTGTGTGCTATTAGCACAAATTATGTATTGAATTGATTTGTCATGATGTTTGCATTTAGTCCTTGAACGCCCCTACTAACGGTTCTCGAACGAATCAAGTTACAATTTTACTTACTTATGCAAGTAGAATTACTTTTCTGTACCAATCTAACTATAAAATTATAAAGAGAAAAGATTTATTTGTTTGTTTGTAACGAATAACAAAATGTACTGGGCCGATTTCAAAAATTCTTTCAAATAGAAATAATCTTAGAAAGTCACATTATCGAGGAGTAACATAGGCTACTTTTGATCAGGATATTCACAAGAGATCGGGACTTACGCAAGTGAAACCGCGGGATAAATTATTAAACTAGCTTAATATTTTTTTAAATTGTCATTCTTATATCCTAAAAAATGTTAATTGTTTCGATAGGGACTTCCAAAATATTTGGTTCAAAGCAGTTACTAGCATGGTGCACGATACCATAGATCAATTACCATAATTTTTTTTTGTTTATGACAGCGGGAATCAAATACGCATCTTTCTGCGTCGATTGTAGATACTGTAAGTACTTCTTCACAACGTCGTCGGTCTACAGTGATCGTAAAAGTCACAAAAGTTTACAAAAAGTCACGTCAAATGCATAATTTATTAAGAAAAAACTTTGCAATTGCAACACTGGCGCATTGTCTTAGCTTCGTACTTGCAAAATATTATAATCCGTCAACCGCTTCACATTTTAGAAGCAGGTACCTAAACTTAGTTTCTAGACTAGACAGTTCCAACTCAATCCTGGTATGAAATTATAGTTGCGAAGTTGTTACCATCCAACTATGTGAGAACGACTTAAGGAATGGATTCACTCACCCTCCGGTGAAAGTCTTACATCATACAGCTAACTTCACACATACTCGTACGTAAGTAAAGTATTTACTTACTTACTTAATTAAGTTATTATTATCCTGATAATACTATAGAGATAAGATGTTTTTGGAACTTAACTTATTTTTCCGGTTTTAATCGCGTTGTTTAAATTATATAATAATGAAATATTAATGAAAGGAACTTCAAGGGTTGTTTTTTGAGTGTGTCAGACTGGTTGTTTTTTGTTTGCAATTAATTGGTTCTAAAACTACTGAACTAGTTTTGATAATTTTTTGATTTTGATAAAGCTTTAAATAAAGAAACATTTTTTTTATAAATGACTGAATTTTTATTTTTGATATTTTTAAGGATAGCAGGTAATCCAAAATTCGTTGCCAAAATTCAGAAATTTTGCATTTAATTTAAATGAGTTCTTAGTTTTACATACTACAAATTCATAGACATATTTTTACATGAGAACCTTAGTACTTACTTACTTAGCTATAGTCAAAAATCCGAGGACCGATAGTAAGGGATTCCTTATCATTGTTTAAGCAAATAAGCCGGTCAAAGTAAACATCGACGTTCTTAATACGTATTGTATGTATGCTTTTCAAATGGTTATTTCACGACCTTGGACTATCGTAATACCAATTTACGAAGATAGGTACTTAGAGTAAATAAAATAAATCGTGGTTTAGTCGCACCTTTACGTGGGACAATGTGACTTTTCTAACCTAATCCTAAGACTTAATCCTGTAAATGTGAACGTATGCTTAAATCTGTTTTAAGAAAAAAGTCTTCTCCATACAGTGTCTTTATACAGGAAAGAAACAGTCCTGTTTTTACCCTTTGGGCAAGGAACCCTATAAAAATATTAAAAGGCTGTAAAACCGCCAGTCGCCTTAGCAATATTGCGAAAATAATTCTTGGGTCGGAATATTAATTTTTTAAACGAATTTTAATGTCAGAGCCATTAGAATAATATCTAAATCAATGAAAAAAAAAAGATTTAACACCATGACGGGCTAAGCCTTTGGTTACATTACACACCTAGGAAAACAATAAAAACTTGTATAATACTAGGCATGCCTTTTAAGTTCTGTCGTTTGTATATTTGCCGCCAATTTTAAAATTAGAACTTTTCAAAATTCAAATTTGTTAGAATTTCGAATATCAAAACAATTGAAAGCATTAGGATTAATGCAATTGTTTAGTCACAGCGTTGGTTTGAATCTGTCAGGTCACGTACGAAAATGAATCTTACTAAGGAAAATGTTCGTGCAATAATTTTCTATAACTTTCGAAGAGGCCTCACGCGACTTCAGTGTTTCGTAGAGTTAACATCTGTATTCCATGATGAAGTCCCATGTCTGCGGACCATCGAACGCTGGTATTTGGAATTTGAGCGTGGACATACCACACTTAGTGACAAATCTCGTGAAGGACGTCCAAAATCCGCCTTCACTGAAGATAACATCGTTGCTGTGAGACAACTAATCGTCGAAGATCGTCATGTGACATATCGAGAGATAGAGGCGTTATTAGGCATCTCAGGGACAACCATTCAAAAGATATTGCATGAGGCGCTTGGTGTGAGAAAACTAGTTTGCCGTTGGATCCCGCATTTGCTTTCCGACGATCATAAGGCGGCCCGCGTCAGATGGTGTAAGAAAACTCTTCAGAGGTTCAACCGAGGAGAGTCAAATCACGTCTACGACATCATCAGTGGTGACGAATCTTGGATCTATGCCTACGATCCTGATTCCAAACAACAATCTACAGTCTGGGTTTTCCAAAACGAGCCAAAGCCGACTAAAGTTGTTCGCTCTCGAAGCACTTCAAAGAAGATGGTGGCTACGTTCGTGGCGAAAACCGGTCATTGCACTTGAAGATCGTAGAACGGTTAATAGTGGTATACCATAGTTTGTTTACCACAAGTCATCGCCAAACTTCGGAAATCTAGCCCAAAGCGACGCATCATCCTGCACCATGGCAAGGCAAGCTCACACACCGCTCGTCAAACGATTGAGTATTTGAAGCAGGAAAACGTAGAAATTCTTGACCATCCTCCATACAGTCCTGACCTAAGCCCTAACGATTTCTTTACATTTCCTAAAATTAAGAAAACTCTTCGTGGTCAAAGGTTCCAGTGCAGTGAAGAAGCGGTCGACGCTTTCAAGTCAGCCAATTTGAACACCCCCACTTTGGAGTGGAATAAATGTTATAATAACTGGTTTGAGCGAATAGAAAAGTGTATTAAACTTCGTGGTGAATACTTTGAAAAACAATAAAAGGTACTATAAGGTTATATAGTTTTTTTTTTCTTCAAACGACAGAACTTAAAAGGCATGCCTCGTAATATCAATAAAGTATTAGTACCTATTAGTACCTATTAAAAATTACGAAATACAATAACTCACCATTTCTGTTTTCACTGTCAGCTGGTTTCATTTGAATAGGGTGATGCATCTGTGAACAAATAAATTAATAGTAAATAAAACAAAATAATTAGCATTACTGACAAGGTTGAAAGGGTGGTAGGTATACAGTTGCTGGGCAAGCCTACTCCACCTAACAATGTCCCGGGCACTACAGCGCCATAAATAACATGGATTAAAAGTTGCTTGCGCTTTTTCTTCTCTAAAATCATCTAATAATAAGATGAAAAGCCCAATTATTATGATTTTTTGTTCTACTGCAAATCCTGAGTGACTTTCTTTTTTGCTTCGAGTCCAAGTACAGACTTTTTGTTTTATATTCCTTAATTATAGGTATATATTTATCTTCTTATATATAAAATTTCCATGTCACAATGTTAGTTACCGTACTCCTCCGAAACGGCGCGACCGATTTTTACCAAATTTTATATCTGAGAATCGGCTACTATCTATAATTTATAAGGCAAAACAACGTTTGCCGGGTCAGCTAGTTTAACTCTAACTTTACTACATATTTCGTCTAAAAATAGATATAACGACCCGTTGACGGATTCACGAGTTATTCAATTAAGCGATGTATGTACCAATATACTGAAATAATCATCTCGTGTCAACAAACATAGTTCATTTGTAAGGGAGAATGCAGATTATTCCAATACTAATATTATAAAGAGGAAAGATGTATTTGTTTGCTTGTTTGTAATCGGTGTTTGTAACGGAAAGGCTCCGAAACTACTGGACCGAACTAATAGAATGGTACATTATCGAAGAGTAACATAGGCTTTTTATCCCGACATTTTATCCCCACCTTAACCGGTCTCTTCTTCGGGATTGACGAAAATGTAATTTGTCATTCTATTGTATGAAAACGTTACCTACTAATAAAAAAATCAATCAAAAATCGCGAAAACAGAAGAAAAATCGAAACGAAACATGATCTGCATGAAGCTTAAACGCGCACGGACCAACACAGCGCTGGTGATAATCTGTAGTCTACCTAATTTACCACTTACCAGTCTCTGTAACCTCATTAGGCCATAATATGACATTAAAATATTGGCATATCGCATTAATATCGCATACAATTATGTACGCGTTGTCGATCGGTCCGCGCAAACAAGCGTATGGTCGAGTTACCTATTTGTAAACAATGGCACATCATTGCATTGTTTACACTTTTGTGATGGATAAGCGGAGTTTACACTGGATGTGAGAGAAGACCTCCGACAAAAAGCCTCCGACAAACTAAAAAACAGATAGACATGACGAATCTATATAAGGGTTCCGTTTTTTGCCATTTGGCTACGGAACCCTAAAAAATACCATTTTTAATTTCAAGCTATAATCTAACGTTTGGTTCCTTGTAGTTGTCATTTTTTTCTCCAGAAACGTTAGTCGAGTCATAGTCTTCATTATTAAAAACGAAGTACCTACAGTGCAAAATTTATAATATAATATTTATAATATAAATAAAATATTAAAATCTGGGCAGGTTCTCCCATTGACAAAAAGGAACCATCACGTGGAAAGGACCTAATTTGAGGAGGTCTATTTGTGGAAAACGAGACTGTAAACAATTACAGTTACTCTGGAGGTAAGCAATATACAAAGCTACCTACCTAATACTATTAACAAAGTATTCTACTATCACTGAACGTCATTTAATTGAAGGTACCGTGACTATGTAGGGTTCAATAGGTATGTTAGATGTGGTCAAATGGTCAAGTGGTAAAATTTATAGTATGGACATTAATATTTCTTATGTTTTTATTGCTCACGGCATTTTTATTAGAAAAATTTTACAAGGAGAAATACATCATCAAAATTCCTCCCATGACAGGATTAGAACCTGTGCTTGCCGGGCGAGTGCGCTACCACTGTGCCACACGGGAACTTGCAGGATTTTTGATGATGTATTTGTCCTTGTAAAATATTTCTAATATAGACATTTGTCATTGTGGTCATAAAGAGCAGAAATCAATTGATTTTTTTTGCCACCACCTAATTGAGAACCTCCTTCCTATTATGAGACACCCCTTATTTATATCTGCTACATATTATTAAATTTTTACGTGACCACAGACAATAACCATGAAAGGTTTATTCGGCACCTTTTAAAGACAATGTGAAACGCCCCTTATGAAAAACAATCATCAGTACCAATAACAATACAAAACTCCCAGTAATGGATTCATATCGAGTTACATAATATAATATATTGGTTTATAATATGTATTCAAGTTGATATAATCGTATAAAATGATTAGTAGATAGATAATTGGGGCAAAAGTAATCATTTTCTGTGTCACTAAGAATATTTTGCAGATTTTTTTAACTGACCACCTTACATGGTGGGAAGCGACGATAAGGTCGACGACGTAACATGCTTGTTTAGAAGAAACCTCTTCCAGACTCGAAGACTCCATGATTGCAGTTAAGGGGGAATATCGATATGGGCAGACTGTTAAAGTGAGAGTACTTCTACAATAATATTTATAAAATGAAAGACTTTGTACTGACTGACTGACAGATGTATCAACGCACGTAGCCTAAAATAGGGAGCTGAAATTTGGAGAGTGTGTTCTTTATATGAGTGTGTTCTTTAGGCATCCGATAAGAAAGGATTTTTCGAAACTTCCACGGCATAGGGTCTTACGAGGGTGAAACCGTAGGACACAGCTTGTCATAAATAAAATCAATGGTGCTAAGGCACACGGTACCTAGGGTTGCCAACAGTTTTTTTTTTTAAATATAGTATTTGTGGCTAAAATACATAGTACGACCCAAAAAAATATAGTACAAAAATTTGAGCGATGTTTTGTAGAATATTTCGAAAAAAACACGTATTTTTTGCACTTAACCTTTTTTTTGCCAAATCGCATACGCATTTTTCACAATATCAACCACTTTGTCTTCTTGATTTAAAAAAAAATATGAACACCGTCTTTATGGCTTTTCTTTTAATCCATAGAAGGACAGTCTTCTATTTAACACATAGAAGACTGTCCTTTGTAAATGCAGAGGAGGGTGGAATTTATAAAAGAAACTACTTTTTACAAATTATGCCAGAAATATAGTATGCGTAGGTACTTTATCTGCTTTCAAAAGTAAATAGTACACTGAGCTGAAATATAGTACAATACTATATATTATAGTACGGTTGGCAACCCTAACGGTACCCGACCTTAAAAACTTACGACGGAAAGTAATCTAAGAACGGAACCTAAAAATTACAAGGATAGTGAAAATCTGTCCAAATTTAATTGTAGTTTCGTCTTATATTAAGCATTGCGTGATTTAGAAGAAGTTATCCGCGATGAAGTAAACAGACGAAAACAGCGATTTTGCTCTATCTACACTTTTAAGATAAAACTTCTAACAACAGCGTCATAAGGATAATTCAATTACGTTTTTCTATCGCAATATACATTTTATGCCTTCGCTAAAACAAAGTGCTATCAAGGAAAGAAATCACAAATCAAACTTATGCAATAAAACTGATTTTCCGCCGTCGATATGGCGTATTCACATTTGCTCTAAATGTACCTATCGTAATGCTTGTTTTCTTTGGATATCTATGCTCTATTCAATATGTTTCTAAAGGTCTATGCAAATTGCAAAGGTAATCTAAAAACATAATTGGTCAAGGTAAATGATTGCAATGTAACAGCTGAATTTGAAGTAAACATAACCTCAACTGAACGTAAAAAAAAAGAACCGAAAATAAAAAAGTTGTAGAACAAAAGTTGTTATTTTAGAAGTAGATAAGCATCCTTTAACTGGATGCCAAGTGCCAACTAATCCTAAACCTATTAATTAATTAATAGTAATAAGTACGTATACATGGAAGTATGTGACTTTGTTACTCCTTCAAGCAAAAACTACTGCGATGAAACTTGGTAGCTGGAGAACTAGAATAAAACAAACTTTACGTTTCATCCCTATATTACCTAACGAGGAATAGGGACCCCGCGGACGCGGGGCGCTCCTAGTAATTTTATAAAGTCGAAAGTTTCTGAATGTATATGTGGTTTGCTCCTTCATGCAAAACCGCTGAATCGATTGCAATAAAACTCGGTATGTATGGAACAAGACATTGGCGTCTTTTTATCCCGATGTTCCAGCGCGATCGGGACTAACGCTGGTAAAACTTCAGAGCGCTGCTGTTTTCCCTATTTTCCTCTAAACCGTATTCTTGTTTTCGTTACATTATATTTGTGTTACCAAATCTGTTTGCGCCATTGTCTAGCGTATACATAGATCACGTAATTGTGTCTGTGGATTCCACGGCGCGTGTCAATCAACAGTTCGGTTTATTTTTGTTGTGCGCGCGCAGTCTCACTCATATTGAGTAATGAGCTCAGAACTATTGGCAGATCTTGTGTCTGACATCTTCAAATAAATAACGATTTAAAACTGCTACGATTGTCTAGTTATTTGGCCGTATTTATTGCTTTTGGATTGATTTTTAAATCTACAGATTAAAGATTATCTGTCGAATTAAAACACATTTAAAAAACCTAGGAGAGTTGTATTTCTTTTCAAAAGATTGTAAAGTTTTTATTCGGTGTCTACATGTTATTGGACACATTTCTTGAAGATTTTTAAGTAAAAACACATTAGAAAATTAAACTCATTTTTTTTGGTTTTAATAGATTTACCCTTGAAATTAAAGACATTTTTCGGTTTGAATCGCGTGGTTTTTATTACTTTTAGCATTGTTACAATGCTCAACGTTTCGAGACCTTTCCAGGTATCTTCTTCAGGATAGACTAAGATGTGATTTGTCATTCTAATGTATTAAATTAATATTGTATTCAATCAAGGGTCATTTTTGTATTTAATTTCAATACAACATCGCGAAAACAGAAGAAGAATCTAGATTTACCCTTATTAATAAACGTGAAGTAAGGTCGAAGGTAGTGAGAACATGTTTTGTCTTTTTCCGTGACAAGCACTTTTAAAGTTGACAGACAGAAAACGTGATAAAATTATTCCGACCATACTCCACGTTTATTAATAAGGCTAGTAGTGTTTATGACTTTTAGCATTGTTTCAACGCTCAACGTTTCGAAACCTTTACAGGTCCCCTCTTCAGGATTTAGGTATGATAGATATGAGACAATAGATTAGGTACGTAGAGTACCAATCAGAAACAATTGGCTTACGTTTACAAATATCTGAGGCAGGGAAGGCCGATTCATCACCTTTAACTATTTTAAGTCTAAAATCTGAAAATAGATCGCTATCATTTATTAAACAACTAGGTATGATAGATACACTATGGGACAACAGATTAGGTATCTACGAAGAGTAGAGTATAGTCAGGTAAAATCGGATACGGGGGAAGACCGTAGTACACAAATATCTCCCGAAATAGGTGACATTGCTATTGCCGGGTGCGACAGATCGGTGGGGGGTGAATTGCTCTCGTGAACACCGTGCCTAACACTAAAAAATATTGCCTATTTTGGTAGATATTTGAGTTCCCCGTATCCGATCGTACCTGACTATACTCTACCTACGTACAGTGTTTGCGCCAAGTCTTCGCTTTGATTGATGATCACTTAGAGTTAATTAGGTAAGGGATGTAGGCGATTCATACCGCTGTCTCTAGGGCGCTAGTAACTCGATATGTTGTACATTATTCATGATTAGCTACTTTCGATATTGCCTCTTATTATAGATTTCTCTTCGGTTTCCGCGATGCTGATATGCATTTTAAACTATTTTTTTGGTTTTAATCGTGCTGGTTTACCCGTGAACAGAAGATCTATACAGACATCAAACGTTGGGCTTTGAACAATATTTATATGTAAAAGGAAGAAAGTGTTTGTTACACTATTTATAACTCAAAAACGGCTAAACTGATTTGGCTGAAAATTGGTGAAAAGGTAGCTTAGAACCGGGAAAAGGGCATAGGATACTTTTGATCCCGTATATCCTGCGGGATCGGGACTTGCGCGGGTGAAACCTCGGGGCGCAGCTAGTGTATAATATAACAAAAGCCGACCAAAGCTAGTTTAAACATACCACTAACGTATCAGACTTAAGAGGAGTATATACGCCAACGACCTTGAAACTGAAAATCCCTGTCGGGCTCATCGAAAATTGTTGATTATTTCATGACGGAATGTCGTAGAACTTTTTTTTGTGCACAGATTGTAGGTGACATTGTTTTCTACATTTTGGTGTAGTTTTAAGACAAGAACCTCCTATTGGTGCAAAGCCTATCCAAATTTTAGACAAAAATGTCTGATTTGTCGATAGGCTTGAATACGTTTAGACATATTTGTATGGAAACTGCACTAAAATATCGGAAACAATGTCGCCTACAATCTGTACACAAAAAAAAGTTCTACGACATTCCGTCATGAAATAATCAACAATTTTCGATGCGCCTGACATGGATTTTCAGTTTTTCAGAATAGGGCCCTTAAGCTTTAAAATTCAAGTTAGGAGCGCAATTCTGCGCAATCCCCAAGTATAGTGACAAAAGAAAACAACATAGAACAAATACGATACTCATCTACAAAACGAAATGGAACGACCCATAAAAACTGCAAACTTCTCCAATATTCCAAATTTAATACGGAACACTAAAAAGTACTGTCAGGTTCACAATCAGTTTTCCGTTAAAGAGGTAAGGTCGCAAGTTTATAGAGTTGAAATTCACTTGGCTCAATGTATCGGCATTCAATATAAATTCCGGTTCAGTGCGAGTGGCATTTCTTTACTCTTATACCTATATAAGTATTCGTCTCTTCGAGAATGTGACTGTACTGATGAGGAAATAATGTATTGGAAAAAAAGTGCGGGTTAGAAATACCTTTATGCTAACGTAGAGCAAAACACCAGCAAGGTTGAGCTTCAAAGAAGATAATTGAATTTTAAGAAAATGCAGATCATTTCATCATTTTCCATTGACATCTTTTAATTCACCCAACATAGCTCATACGATGAAGAAAAAAATATGAGGAAAGTACAATCATTTAGTTAGGTAGGGTATTAAATATATCTGAAGATCAAATAACATTCAAAACAAAGCCCTTTACAATTAACACAATACATAAAACTTTGCTTAACAAAGCTATTGTATCCTATACATAATGATAGTATGAGCAACTATAAATTAATTACTTTACAGGCAAAAAAATGTTAGTGACTATTACTTATTTCAATATAAAAGATGTCAAAAATTGACTAAATTATGAAATCTAATTACTTCACAAATTCCTTGCGTGGCTTTTCATAGTTTTCATTCGTCCTGAACGCGGTAAACAACAGAACTTGGTAAACATACGCTTTGCTGCAGTGCCAAGATAAAATTGGCAGCAAAGTTTTGTTCCGCGACAGTACAATGCATGCTACCGACACACGGGATGGTCCGTTTAAAAATAAATGAGGTGTGACTATTCCGAGAGACGATCGTCTCAGCCAATCATTAGCGACAACAAATTAATATATAGCTCGTAACGTTCCTCTTACTATAATTTACTCTTTTATTAAAGACTAGCAGCTCCCCGCGGTTTCACCTGCATAAGTCCCGATTCCGTGGGAATATCGGGATCAAAAGTAGCCTATAACCTTCCTCAATAAATGGACTATCCAACTCCGAAAGAATTTTTCAAATCGGACCAGTGGTTCCTGAGATTAGCGCATTCAAACAAACAAACAAACTCTTCCGCTTTATAATAGTAATAATAGATATGGCCGTCCGTGCTTTTGTATATTTTGTCCATATAATACATGTCCATTACAAGATTTAAAAAATAAATTAACTTAAATAGGTTACTTTTGATCCCGATATTCCCACGGGATCGGGACTTACGCGGTTGAAACCGCGGGACGAAGCTAGTCGTTTATAAGTACCCCTTACTTATAAAGGAGAAATGAAATTTAAAACCTAGTGATTTTAAAGGAACACGGTTATCTTCTAAAACATTAAAATTATTTTATTATTTATGCACCAACATGAGAATTGAACCTGAGACAATACGCGTTATAGACGAACAACCGTTCATTACGCTTCTGAAGTCGTCTAAATAATTCAAAAATCTTCAAAATCCACTACAAGAAGTTTCAAAGACACAAGTTAATATAAAGCAGTACACAGACAGTAATATTCTTTATTACTGTCAACAGTTGGATAACTTTATTTCGCAAATCTACTTAAAATTCAGGACTCAACCGAAACAGAAGTTCATTTTTGTTTGTGATTTTTAGGGTTCCGTACTTAAAGGGTAAAAACGGGACCTTATTATTGAGACTAAGCTGTATTGTCCGTCTGTCTGTCTGTCCGTCCGTTCGTATGTAACCAGGCTGTATCTCATGAGCCGTGATAGCTAGGGAGTTGAAGTTTTCACAAATGATGTATTTCTGTTGCCGTTATAACAACAAATAAAACATAAAAACGCAACGATACCGCGATGTAATTTTTTTACCACTGGCGCTGGGGATGGAGTGAAAGACTTTCGCCAGTAAAATAAATTTTAACGTTCACGTTGCGTTCACGGATTACTTGGTCCAGTGTTCATTTACTCTTATATTAAACGTGACGTCGTAGATTAGATAGTACCTATAACATTTGTTACAAACCTCATTGGTTTTTTTAATGTTATTTAAGTAATTGTTTTGTTTTTGTACATGTTTAGAAGATAAATAAACTAAAAAAAAAAAAAAAAATTATAGGGTTCCGTACCCGTACCAGTGGTACGGAACACTTCGTGCACAAGTCCGACTCGCACATGGCCGGTTTTATATTTCTGCTGCCCCGTCCCGTTACGAAATATTCAGATCAGGTAGTACTCTAGGTAGGTCGTTTTGTACCGTCTCATTCTAATCTATGCATTAAGGGTCATTTCCCGTGTTCACCACTGAAGGGCTGAAACAAGAGATTTTTTGCGCGAAACGACCGTCCCTCGGACCGTGTAATAAGCCTAAAAGGCTCTTTGATTTCACCACTCCCTTTTAAATGTGCCTCTTACCTTCACCTTTTGTGGGGACTAACGATTTTCAAACGTCGAATTATACTTTGACCACGTCCAAGATCACAGAGTACAATTATTAAGCTCTTATATGGACGGTGGGTTTTTTACGTTTTTACTTTATTTCCTTTGTGGATATACCATTTTTTCTGCTTTGATGTTGATAAATAACTTGCTTGTATGTACTTGGTAGCTTCGCGGTTAAGATGGAGGACATAGTTAAGATTTTTCTGTCGACCGATCATTGGGTTTTTTTATTATAAAGGAGACAGTCTACCTACTCTTTTCTCCATACAAAGTTTACAAACATAGACGACCGTTTCCTCCCTGGATATTTTTTTTGTCGATTTTCAAACGTCGAATTATACTTTGACCACGTCCAAGATCACAGAATACAATTATTAAGCTCTTATATTGACGGTGCGTACGGGTTTTTTACGTGGATAGTTCGCTTTATTTATTTTGTGGATATACCATTTTTCTGCTTTGATGTTGATAAATAACTTGCTTGTACTTGGTAGCTTGGCACTTGGTTGAGATGAAGGACATAGTTTTAGGATTTTGAGTCGACCGATTATTAGATTTTTTATTTCTAAGTTTTGTTATAATGTTATCTCAGCTCATTTATTTAATATGTCACTAAACATAATTTAAGAAGAATGAAAACAAAAAGATAAAGTAAGTACCTAAGTATAGACAAATGTAACTAATTTTGGAACCACCTCCTGCAGACGAGCAGGAACATCATCCATCATCATGCATCTTACGAGAACGAAAAATATTGTCTCGATCGACAAAAAACTTGCTTCTCTTTTACTCGACAAAATGTTTCTTGTGCTCGTATGCTACTACTGCTATACACACAATTATTAACCTTATTAATAAACGTGGAGTAAAGTCGCGTCAACTTTAAAAATTGACAGACATAAAGTGGTAAAGTTACTCCGACGTTACTCCATGTTTATTAAAAAGGCTACAACAGTTTCATATTATTGAGCAGCCTTTATAAAAATTAATAATTGTTGATCGATCGACGAACTGTCGCCCGATAGAAACGTCTGCATTCTACCTCCACTCTAACTAAAGGGACGGAACGAACGACGTTTAGTTCAAAGACAGATTGCTATCTATGTAAATGTAAATATTTCAACGTTTTATGGAAATCTTTTTTTGATGGCACGAAAAATGTTTAGTCCGGCCTGAAAAGATTAGGCCGTGGAATATCTACAATTTTTCGTTAAAAAGATATTTGTTTATTTTGTTGGATACGCCATGTTTCTTAAGAGAGATGAGGTCAAATAATAATAAATGAGGTCTTTAGAAACCAATTTCACTTAAAATAGATGTTGAAATTGCAATCAGTTACCTATTTTAAAATAAGTTTCACAGAGATATATCTATAAATACATTCTCATTTTAAGAAATTGAAATGACCCCTTTTCGAATTTCACAAAAGTCAGAAGACTCACACCGCTGTAGGGTAGGTAGGTAGGTATATTTACAATATTTCCATAATAATTGTTACGGCAGACATCATAATTCCCATATAGTTCCTCAGTATCCGATCCACAACCATCACATCACCATAGCCCAAGTAGTTTCATCCGTAGATTTCTAAATAATTCTATACAATCCGATGATTGTCCTTGTCTGCATTTTATAGTTTGCGAGTAAAATTGTTATTAAATACATAGACTGATAAACACATAACCCTTCTTTGCGTCGCGCAGTCGGGTAAAAAGGGCCTCTAAGTGTTGGCTTCGGCTCCATGTATATATTTCAAAGGTCCAGGGCTACATAGCCCCGTAATACTGGACGTATAACAGACATAGAAGAAAATAAAATGACAATGTATAATTTTAGATCTAAATAACATCTTTGTTTCCATAGAGGATTGAAATGCTTGTAAAAAGGTGCTTTTTAAAAGGTAAAATATTTACGAAGTTGCAACAAGGTAGAGCGTCAAGTTGACTGATTAAAACTTCATCGAAGCTGGTTTCTAAAGCTCAGAAAAGCGAGTTGCAATGTTTTAAATCAACAGACTAAAGGAAGTTTGCAATTATTTTGTAAAGCGTTTTCTGTTATGACAGAATACGATTTGAATTTTTTTGCTGCCAAGTAAAAATGGTGGGTTGACTTCCTGTTTTTATTTAACTAGTGCATTGGAATAATAATCTTGGTCCTTTAGATTTTCCCACTTTAGAGTGCGGGCCTCCTCTTAGACGAGTTAGGCAGTATATAACGTCACGAGAGCTTACTCCGGATTGGCGAATGTCTCATGCCTTCGAACCGTGTTGAGTTCCAGGACATGTCGGTTTCCCCATGATGCCTAATATTCCTTTAAAGGAAGGGAAGACTTCTCGGGAAATCTTGTTGTCCCGGTAAGATTAGCAGCTTACCCGCCACCTCAGCGGAGAGAACTCTATGCTTCTCTCCGCTGTGGTGGCGGGTAAGCTGCTTGCTCTCAAGTAGGGTTAATGTCAGGCAGGTGGCGGGCCCTAAAGACATTGCTAAATCTTTTTGCAGCAGGTATGATCAATGCTGTGTTGACCTCAAATAATTTAACGTTTTAACTGAACCTTGGCTCCCGACAGGAGAGGCTACCGGGAACATCGCTGAGATGAGGTCTAGATTTTCTACTAGCAAATAAATAAATAAAGTTTGTGGATAATGTAACATTTATTTCAATTTGTCACGGTTTTACTGAAACTAGATAAAGAAGATGAATGAAAAAACACGATACTTACCTACTTGTTGATCTTTCTTTAGAAATATTTCTCTGTGTTTATTTTTAGAGCGCAGTTCAGAGGGATTTGGACAGTCACCTTTAAATGTTATTTTTCACTCACACACATCACATTATTCATGTAGGCTAAAGCAGACATTTCAGGATGGATGTAACATTATCCTCAACATGCCTCAGGTTTTTGATGAAGCAATGTCACAGTGAAATGTAGTACAGTAGATCAATTTAAACTCAGCTTAATTTAGTTTTCTTTTACAGACGAATTCAGAAACGCCACTTAAAATTTGAGGGTTACTTAAATAATTGAGCAGCTTCTAAATTTAAAATTAGTCTAAAAAATTTTGAGCGCTGCTTATTTGATTAAGTAGAACTCAAATTTTGAGTAGCGTATTCGTAAATTAATATAATTTAATTTTATGTATACAATTATTTATAATTTTGGTTGGAAAGTTTAGATTAGTACGTTTAGGTGCAGAATGTCTAAGTTGCATAATGTCCAGGTCGCAGAATGACCAAGTAACAAAATGTCCAGGTCAATGTCATTGTTATGTCCAGTCCAGTAGATACTTAGTTAATTAGTTACGAGTTTAGATAAAAATTAATTAGAATAAATCTTTGTCAAACAGAAATGAAACGCTTTGACAGGAAACATAAAATATTACAAAAAAATATTTTGACACAGATATTCTTTTTTGACAACCGTATCATAACAAATAGTTGTTTTAAATAAAAGAGCAGATCTGTCAAAACATATTTAAATATCATGTTAAATATACACGTAAAGCATATAAGAATATGATGTTTGTAAGTGTATGAGAAATTGGGTTAACTATTGGCGCCTAATAGTTTTCTAATACTGTAAGTACTTTTGTGCAAATTGATTAGATAAATTAATTTCGTCCGCAAAAGTTACTTAATATTATTTTATATATAAAATATTAAAATTTAACGCAATTTAAAACTAATTAAAAAATAAAATTGCTTGAGTTTAAGTTATTATTAGTATAATGTGTTTTTGGTACAATAAAATGTTAATCTATAAATAAATAAATAAATAAATATTGCACGACGTTCCACACAGCGCAATCTAGCCCCAAACTAAGCACTAGGCTTGTACTATGGGTACTAGACAACGGATATACTACATATTATACTTTTTTTTGTAAATACATACATATGATACAAAGAAAACACCTAATATCCCATGTCTTCGGACCGTGGTGAGTCCTAGGCCATGTTGGTTTCCTCACGATGTTGTTCCTTCACCGTAAGTATGTATCTATATAAACGTTATTTCTTAGTATATACTACACTAGGTAATAATGTTAATGCGGTAGATGTCACTACGAGGACTTACTCGGAAGAACACGAGGAAATGCTTCCTTAATTTCGGCTTGGCGGGAGGATTACCCGTGCCGTAGCGACTATCGCGCTGGAATGGAATACCAGTAGCTGCGGGTTCAAGTTCCGCCAGGTACTATAGTTTTTGAAAGCATATTTTCAAAAATCATTATGTATCTATCTTTAGAACAGCGTGTATCGCTTATAGAAACTCATCTCAAAATTATGAGCAACACAAATCTCAATTGACCACAAATATTATTAAATAACGTTGTATTTACCATGTTAAACTAGTCAGCCAGTCAGTCAGTCAACCAACTGACAACCAACCAACTGACAGACTGTTATCAGTTGACCAACTGTTATTACTATACTGTACACAGTTTGACCTTGTTTACTTGTTAAGTAAATTGTATTCTACCCTGGGAGAGACGAATAAAACTTGCGATTGTGCTTTCAGTAATTTCCCTTGGCGAAAAACTTTCCGTTTCGAGGGGTAGACACATGCATGTTTTTTGAACTATTCGGACTTGTAGAAACCTAGATATTATGCTGTGAAAAAGTACAATTCCGCATAATTTTAAGTTTTATATATTAAAGTAACTGTGGTTTGAATGTACCACATAGTCTTATAAAGCTATTGCATAGCTTTTATCGCGGGCTTTGAGCGCCGCGACCGAATGAAGAAATTCCGTAACGAAAATATACTCCGCCTACCATGTAGCCTAAGAAAAAAAAAGTTATGCAATAGCTTTACAGCGGCAGTCCCCGAGTGCCACACGTTTTTGTATTACTAAAGTTCGCCATTCGCTTAGATATAGGATTCGGTATAACGAATTAAAATTGAACAGCCATTAGGAGTTTTGGATTTACAGGTCGTCTATGGAAAATTTACGGTAGTAGGTACCTACTTCCAAAATACAGGTCTATATCAGAAGCTGTAGAATAGTATAAAATCGGCCAAATAAGAGTCGGACTAGTGCTCAAAGGCTCAAATAACGTTTGTTGTATGGGAGCTCCACTTATTATTTATTTTACAGCGGTAATAGAAATGCATAATTTGTGAAAATTTCAACTCATTATTATTAGATACGGGTCTAGATCGCGTTATAGAAAATGTCCAATGTCTTGTGTCTAATAATAATGATGGACGGAAATCGTGTAAGTTTAAAAATGTCAACTGACAACATTCCATTTATTTTTTAAGGGCCCTGTACCGGAAAACTGATAATCCATGTCGGGCGCATCGAAAATTGTTGATTATTTCATGACGGAATGTCGTAGAACTTTTTTTTGTGTACAGATTGTAGGCGACATTGTTTCCGATATTTTAGTGCAGTTTCCATACAAATATGTCGAAACGTATTGAAGCCTATCGACATTTTAGCCAAATCAGACATTTTTTGTCTATAATTTGGATAGGCTTTGCACCAATAGGAGGTTCTTCTCTTAAAACTACACCAAAATGTAGGAAACAATGTCACTTACAATCTGTGCACAAAAAAAAGTTCTACGACATTCCGTCATGAAATAATCAACAATTTTCGATGACCCCGACAGGGATTTTCAGTTTCAAGGTCGTTGGCGTTGTAAGGCCTCTTAAGGGCACGGAACCCCTTAAAAAGTAAAAGGAAACAGAGTTTACAAAGAGTCATTTAGTTCAGTCAATATTCCCATAAAACGATCAAATGCCTACCAGATCTTTATTTCTAACTCGTCAACTGGATAAAGTTTCGGAGTCGACTCCCTAAAGTTAAGGGTCGAAAAAATTCTCCCAAATCAATGAGCCGAAACGAGAATGAAGTTTAAAAAGTTGCTACACTTGCTTTTTTATAAAGCTGGCTATTCAATATAGTTACATTTTCCCGGGTCTTAATCGCGTTTTATTTTTTACTAGCTGCGCCCCGCTGTTTATCCGCGTAAGTCACGTTCCCGCGGGATGTACAGGCTCAAAAGTATCCAATGTCCTTTTCCCGGTTCTAAGCTACCTTCTCACCAATTTTCAGCTAAATCGGTTCAGCCGTTCTTAAGTTATAATAAATAGAGTAACTAACACGACTTTCTTTTTTACATATAAATGTCCCCTCGCGACCAAGACTATTGTAACATGGTTGAAACGTCGAGGTAAGAAAATAAATAATATAATGCTATAAGATCCGGGAAAATGTAAACTACGAGTACATTAACAAATCGTGTGATTTTAAAACTTCTTTTACTATCCAGCAGCCTTTTTTAAGCCGGAAAGTTGTTGTTGTTGATTTAATTTTAACCTCTCAAAATATAATTCTAGGAAAGTTGATGGAAGCGACGAAAACGCCTTCATTATTTCTGATTTCTATTCAAATTCAAACTTAGCCACAACTCAGGTAAGTATTACCAGTCTATTCTGAATTTAATCTTCATAATAATACACGGAATATCAACAATATCAAAACTTCTCTTTCCTTAGCAAAACAATACATTATTAACTTACTTACTTTGAAAACCAACAATTTTAAGTCTTTCTAAAGTTCCAAGTTTCAAAACACACCAAGTTTTGAACTGGTTTCAGATTACGGACTTGAAATCAACCGATTTTTTTAGGTCCGCCTACAGATTTGGGGCTTAGAATTGAGATATTAAACGTACCAGTACTAAAAGCGATGTCTCAAACTTAGTGACAATAGCAGGGGTGACCAATAACTAAACGCAGGCGACGAATTAGGAAGGAGGTGGTTCAATATGTAATGTACGCCTCTAACTCCTATCATCACCTACCCGCAATCTCCAGGTGTCGTGAACAAGCCAGTTGCAATTAGGCACTGACAAAATATTGAGCTCCGTAAAAAAAAAACAAATTAAACCATAGTATCTCGTTATTAAATAAAAAATTTAGTCTCCAGTCTGAGTTCGCCGAGACGCGCCAGAGTTCGGCAACAAATCGCGGTATAATTTTCCAAACGATTTGAGCGCGCGGCAGTCGCAAAGCAAAGTGCAACAACTACGCCATCGTCGTCGCGTCGTGAATGCGCGCCTTTATTACTGCTGACTAGAACAGATTTCCGGGGAATAGTTTTTCGTGAAAATGGAATGGGTTTTTTTTTTCAAATTATATTGTATACTGCTCTTTTGAAGCTAGGTTATTTAGGAGAATATGTTGATAAGAGGTTTTTTTAATTATAATCTTGCTCATGGGTAGACTGGAAAGACCTCGAAACGTAGGGCGTTGATAAAATGCTTAAATATAATAAAAGCAACGCGATTAAAACCGGAAAAATGAGTTTAATTTCAATCCAACATCGCAAAAACACAAGAAAAATCTTTACATTCTTGTTTTTTTTTCAAGTAGATTATAAACTAGAAGTCACCAAATTGAAAAATAAATAATCTACAAAAACTTCAGCCGAGTCCCACACCATTTTCCCATCAGGACTATGAAACTGGATGGAACTGCAGAACGAAGCTTGTGTTAAATGACCATAATAATTTGTAGCCGTATAACCCCGGCATATAACAGAGCTACCTCATTTCTTCCCAGGGATGTCGTGAGAAGCGATGATCTGGGGGAGTTAAGCGAATCTGAAATTCTCCCTGCGCGGTGGCGGACAAACTATTTGGTCCCAAGAACGTTTGGCGTCCGGAAGGAGCTTCTTGTCCATCCAAAGGTTGCCTGGAAGCGATCGCTATAAGCGATAAGGCCGCCCATTGTGCCAACTAGTTTTAAGTTGTGTATGCTTTCTTTGTGATGTAACTTATTTGGTGTGTACAATAAAGAATTTATTCATTCATTCATTCATTCAAGCAAGCGTAGGTACGATCAATGAAGTCTTGGCTACTGTGCCGACCCCAAATAATCTATTTAGGTAATTAAAAGAAAGTCGTGTTAGTTACACTTTTATTTTATAACTCAAGAAAGCCTGAACCGATTTGGATGAAAATTGGTGAGAAGGTAGCTTTAGTACCAGGATTGGATATATTTATTAAATTTTATTTAGAGGGTAGGGTAGGGTAACAAGACAACGTCTGTCGGGTCAGCTAGTTTAGAACCTTCACAAAAACACTCGCAGAAACAACCCCCCTCTCTAACAAAAGACTAGAAGAGGGTTGCAAATGAAAACAGGTCTCAGACATCGTTAAACGCTAACAAAACATTAATAAGCCATCGCTTCCCTGTCACGTTCAATACCTTCTTTATAGAACCGATCGTTGCAGAAGCAAACCCGTCTTCACTCTGTCTTCAAACCCACGCACACCGAAGACAATCTATCGGTTAATCATTTGGTAGATTTGTCTCTCAATTAGTAATTAAACTCATTTTTCCGTTTTAATCGCGCGGTGTTTATTACTTTTGAGATTGACTGAGATGTGATTTGTCATTCCTTTGATTAAAAAAAAGTTACAGAGTAACTACCATTCTTTATACGATTTTAAACTTACATGGGAAGTTCGCGAACCGATACTATGAATGTCGTCTGTCAAGTACAGGTTCGAGAAAATAGTGAGTTTAGTGACAATAGTACCAGTGCTAAGGCGCGGCACGCGAATTAGGAAGGAGGTAGTTCGTTATGGACGCCCCTAACTGTCATCACCTCGCAATCTCCAGTCTCGTGAACAAGCCAGTTGAAATTACTGGCGAAATATCGAGCTCCGTCAAAGACATTTTTTTACTAGCAAACTACTAATATTTGTATTATCATTCTTGTCTAATATAGACCAGTCCAGTTCTATGCTACAGAAGTTACCTTGCCAGTGGACATTTAACTGTGACTATATTCTAACAAAAATCGTCGGTCAATTAAAAGTTAATGATCTGCTTCGCCCAAAGTCTGCCATAGTTCCATGGATATTGCATCGTAGCATCGTGTTTGCACTGCTGCCGGATTTACAATGGAACCTTTTCAAAATAGCTACGTGTAACGGTCAGTAGATACGACACAAAGGAAGGAGTCTCCGTCATGCTTGCATATTCCTTGCTAATGCTTTGACCTATTGTAAGTCTGTTGTTGTCACAAATAGATACATTTTATTATGACTAGAAATATTCTTACATTGGAGAAAATGCATCATCGAAAATTTTCCTGTGACAGGAGTCGAACTTGTGCCTCTCGCTAGCCGGGCGATCCCCTGTGCCAAACGGGAAACCCACGTGACACTGTTAATTTAACCATTATGCTTCCTCCCGGTTTATGTTTTAAATAAGTATTTCTAGTTAAAAATGTGAAATTTCGGTAAATCCTTTCTAACCGGATACCTTCATCATAATTATAAAGAACACAATCTCCAAATTTCAGCTCTCTACTATCAGCAGTTTAGGCTGTTTGTTGATCCGTCAGTCAGTTAGGACAAAGCATATTACAAAACAATACAAAGAAAAATATGACGAAATGTCCCATCGCAGCTTTTTAAGTAGGTTAAAAAAACTTTCTACAAGCTACTATAATACAATGTATCTAAAACATATAAGAAACTAAAGACCAGAATCGATTTTCCGATTACGATTGCGGTACCGTATCGGGAACCTAGAATCGATAGAATACAATTTCAATCTCCAGTAACGTAAAGGAAATTCGATTCAAATGTATGAGAGCCTGAATTTGTTATAGATATGAAGAGAACTGACGTAACTTGAGCTACGTTTTCGAATTGAACTCGTGTATCTAGGGACACAGATATGATTGTTAAACTTTGAGTACTTATGTAGCTAACGAGTTGAGATAGGTAGGTAGGTATGGGTTACAATGATAAAGCTTTAATGTTAGTATAGACATATATGAGTGGCGATTCTAGTGGGACCGATAATAGCAGCATGATTGTCATGCAAGCTGCTCTTAAGGCGATTGTGAAAACGTTATAGCATTTTGGATGCAAACGTAGACGCGTTTTCGTATAGAAAGCCCGTAACATAGACCGATTTTCATGAAAACGTAGAGGCGTTTTCATACAGAAAGCCGAAACATAGACCGATTTTCATGACAACGTAGAGGCGTTTTCTCACAGAGAGAAGTAACATGGACCGATTTTCAAGAAAAGGTAGAGGCGTTTTCATACAGAAAGCCGTAATATGGACCGGTTTTCAAGAAAGGTAGAGGCGTTTTCATACAGAAAGCCGTAATATGGACCGATTTTTATATTTTTAAAGATATGTTGAATAGATTCACCAATAGAAAGCTACATTCACCCTAGGTAACATAGGTATACTCTTGATCCCAAAATTTCCACAGGATCGGGACTTACGCGGGTGATACCGCGAGACTTGTAATTTAAACCGCAAATCAAAAATGAACAGATTACATTACCGCTATTGTTCCAAGTTTAGATATGACCAGACAAGTTGGACCGTTGATAGATATCTGTCAATTAGGAAGAGTCAATTGTACGAACCGTTGTACAAAGGGTCGGCGTTATCAAGATTTCTTGATAAATTAGTTTGGTCTTGTGGTTGTTTTGTTTGCGACATTTCTCAAATTTAATTAGATTAGGTCGAACTTCTATAAATTACTCGTTTTATGTTAGTAAAATAAAATACCTATAGGTACTTCGTTTTTGATGTAAAACATTTATAAGCGCGGGTAAATCTAAAAATCCGCGTTGCGATACAGGCCATGGCGACGCCTCGCCACCCTTTAATTGTTACGTATATCAATAACGCTGTGTCATGCCTACACATAGTGCTAGAAGTGTTAGTTAATTTCGAGTCACTTTCTAAGACTCGTTAGCCTGTTCCGTAGGTTCTCTGACTTCTGTTCCGAAGAGGACGGCGTTCGTATCTCGGGATTATGAAATCTTTTTGTTGGCTTAAAGATTTTGTCGAAGAAATACCTACAAAGAACCAAAACCTCAGATCGTAGTCAGAAACTTAAAATAGAAGTATAAGACTGTTTTGAGTTTTTCACAAAAATCCTAATGCTTGTAAACTTACTCATACTCGTAATAAACTGGTAAAAGTTTGTGTGTTTGTTGTTCGGTAACGCAATAATCGCTATACCGATTGCGATAAAACTAGGCATACCTACATATAGCTGAAGACCTAGAATAACACATAAGCAAATTTTAATCCTGATATTTCCACGGCTTCGGTACTGCGAGTAGGGTTAAATATCTAAGTACACTTTTACTAAAATACCTAGCTTTAGTTTTAGAAAATATGTTTTTAAAATAAAAAGTCAATTTTAACGCACATACCGGATATAAATTAAACTAATAATGGACATACAAACTACTTCAAAACAACAAAAATTCAAAAATGTTAACATCGGATTACAGTAACAAGGTTTCCCTTAGAAGACTTCAAATATCTACCTGCATACAGTATCTATACCAGTGCACTTGGGGAGCAGTAATTGTGCTTTCCTTTGTAAGAATATGTAGGCACCTATACGCTTTGAGAAGCAAAGAGTTTGATGTATGGAATAATGTAAGTACTACATGTTATATATTTGTAAAACGATACGACGACGTACCCTTAGAAGTCGTAATGATGGTCGTTATTTTCTTCCACGTTTGTAGGGGTGAACGAAAAGGAATTCAAAAGTTCTTTGACTTGACCTAACGTAGACGATAGAAAGAGTTTACATTCAAACGTTTTGACATCACGAAATTTATTCGTGAATATAAATGATAGCTGCGTCCCGCGGTTTCACCCGCGTAAGTCCCGATCCCGTGGGAATATCGGGATCAAAGCCTATGTTACTCAGGGTGAATGTAGCTTTCTAATGGTGAAAGAGTTTTGCTGTATGAAATCGGTCCAGTAGTTTTTGAGTTTATTTATAACAAACATACAGACGCACACACACACAAAAATACAAATCTGTCCTCTTTATAATTTTAGGATAGATTTGTAGCCTCGTGACAGATCGTGACAGATTTGTAGCCTCGTGACAGACAGTGGAGTCTTAGTAAAGGGTCCCCGTTTTTGCTTTTGGGTACGGAACCTTAAAAAGCAAGGCGTGGTTAATAGAGCGATTTTATTGGTTTTTTTTAACAAATCGCGGTCGCAGTTGTTATCTCTGATAGCAGTCGTTAGGTCAAGTTAGAGGCCTTATGGGGAACTAAAAGTTCTAACACTAGGTGAGCCACAGCACTACACGAAAAGAAAAAGAAGAACATACATTGAAAATTAAAATTGATTTAAATATGTAAGAGTCTATGAGGTGTATTTTTTGGGTCTTTGTTGCCTGAAATAAATAAATAATAAGGTTTATTCTTAAAAAAACTACATAATTGTGTTATCATATCATTATTTGTGAGATGCAATAAAAATAAAATTAAAAAAAAATCCTATTAAATGTTACTTAGTCATTTTTCAATATTAACATCGATACCGTCTAAGCAAATATAGCTCAGTAACTCTAAAACACGCCGAAGCAGTAACAGTTTGTAAGACACGCATCTAAAGTAGGTCCGGGTTAGTCAGACCCGACCCGGTGTTTCCGGTACAATGTCTTATCCGGACCATCAATCATAGCACCGCGGACCGGTTCAATGTTTTGCATTTTGATATTCGTGTTAGGTATGTTTGTTTTGGTAATACGGTAGTAAAACTGGTTTGTTTTGTTGTAGGCGGTTGTAATGTGTAATTTTGTAGCTAAAGTTAAAGCTGTGCTGTGGGTAGTAACTAGGGAATGCAAACTTGGAAGAAAAAAACCGAAAAAACCGGTTTTTTGTATTTCGGGTTTTTTTCTTAAAAATAAACATTTAAGCCGATATTCAGTGTTGGCGTATAAACAATACAAAAACCGAAAAACCCGAAAAAACCGGGTTGCATGCCATAGTAGTAACTGTAGTAGGTATGTATATCGCAAGGGAAAATCTTTAAGCTACTGTTACACATGCTCATTATTAGCACAAAAGCATGCTTTTATTGAGCAAATGCTTATAAGTAGCATTGTATTAAAACGTTGCTAATAATGAGCATGCTCATTTCGAGTTTGATTAATTTGATCATATTGAGCATACTCAATGGCACGCTTTTTAGAATGCTATTTTAGAGCATGTGTAAAAGTAGATTTAGTTCTTGAGTTTTATTTAGTTTCATGTGCTTGAAATGGAATAAAACTTCTTTGCTTCAGGTCTTTGGCGGTTTACGTCAATTTTTGTTGAAGAAACGTCAAAGTGTTAAAACGTTTAAGTATGATTAAATAATATCAACTTTATTTTATTAAGATAATATTATTGCGTATTAAAGTCTTATCACAGACCAGTAAAAAGCTTACTGTCAGTCTAGGCTAGGGCTCTGCCATAATTTAGAAATTAAACTCAACAATAACTTATTCCAGTTTTAAACGCGTTGCTCCTATTATTTTTTACATCTTTAACGCCTAACGCCTTAGAAGTCTTCACAGTGCCTACTAGTCACGGGTTAAAAAACGTAATTTTTTTTCCAAATATTGTTCCTAATTATGTCATACTTATATGTATGTTTACACAATTTCACACAAACCGCTCTTAGAGTGATAGGCGAATCAAGTCAGTCAAATTATTATAATCATTACAAGCCTGTACTACCTAAAAACCTAACTAACTTTCTAAAATAATCCCAAAAGACCTCACTGAAAGACTAAGAAAAAAAGACTAGACATTCCACACACTTTATATTCCCAAAGTCGAGGCATTTCAGCCGTCGTCGAAGCTCTACTAGGAACTAACAAAAGCCAAATTAGTTCACAGCACTCGAGAGGCGCCGTGCACTCTTTGACAACGATAGAATGAAATAGTTCAGATAGCTTCCGCGCGTTGCACGGCAAGCGCTTTGAATATCCACTTTTATAGCTGTAGATTCAATATGCATGCACCTTTTTGTAAAATGTGAAGTTATTAACTCGCGTTTCAGTTACAAATGCTAATGTTACAAATGCTAATAACTTTATACTTTTAAAACGTAAAATTATTTTTTTGGGTTTAATCGCGTGGTGTTTATTACTTTTAGTATTGTTTTAACGCTCAACCTTTGGAGACTTTTACCTACAGGTATCTTCTTCAAGATTGACTGAAATGTGATTTAGAAAAAAAATGGATGAGTTCGTGAACGAGTTTAATTTCTATCCAACATCGCCAAAACAAGAAAAATCTTTATAGTTTTTTTTTCAAATAAGCAACTTTATATGTTCACTCAGAATATATATTTTTTAATTCACACAGACATACTGGAAAAGGTTTATAAAGATCTTGAAATGTAGTGCATTAAAAATGCTTAATATAATAAAAGTAACGCGATTTAATCCGGGAAAAATGACTCTAATTTCAATCCATTATCAAGGAAACAAGGAAATATATATATTTTTCTTTAATAAATCACAGCAACATTTATCCGTACAAATCCGAACTAAATATTTCCTGTGACATTAACAAAACGAACAGTAATCATTAACAAAATACCCATAAACCAGAAAAACCATTAATCTAAGTCACATAACAAACAGTACACGAAATAGAATAAGAAAACCATTACAACTCCAAATTACAGCACGCTCAATTTGGTCCGAGCAATCTTCATTCGGACATTCACTTGTTATCCGAATATCCGGGTCACCAGCAGACCGCCTTAAGGCCCGCATTGACCATAAGAAATCATCGTAGTCATGTAGATAAAGAAATAAAGACCGAGTAGGTGTACAATCAAGGAAATTGAAAGGTCGGACCCGGGTTGCCGGGTGCGGCTCTCCCTTCCGCTACATTGTCTTATCCGGCCATGCGTCATTTTACCCGTTTCACTCGCACCCTGGCATCGATAACCCATAACGTGTGGGTACGGACTACGGTGCGGTAAGGATCTTACAAATGTACTCGAACTCGGTCTTGTTGGCGAGATTATGTAAACAGAAGACAAAATGTAGTTAAATGTAGGTCTAAAAGAAAATGTATGTTTCTAGTTGGTCTCGTACTTGTGCTCATCATTCATGAGGGAAATGTGTTGAATCATTGATTTGATCATTTCATCATTTGAAGCATTTGAAGCAAAACCAATTTTTCGATTTTAAACGGCTAAAATAGCGCGAGTGGCGAGATGGTACGGGAATGCGCTCTGCAGATCCGTACGTTTACGGATAGGCAATAGGATTTTTTTTTTAAATTTCAGACTACGATCTGACGTTTTGTCTTTTGTATACGACATTTTTTTTCAGAAAGAGAAAGAAGATTTATTTCAAATCATATTAGGTATAGAATTAAAAAACGAAGTAAATAAATTTATCCTCAATTTATATCAGGATAACGAGTGAACCCGCGCAAATGAAATAAAAAAAAATCCGCGCCCCCCCCCATCCTCCAGTCCAGATTATCAGGTCAGAATAAAAATGGATTTAATAACAAAATAAGTAGGTATTCTTATTGCTCATTAAAGTTTTACAAAGTCATACATAAGGTATTTGGTAAGAAGAACTAAATACCTTTGACAGCCTCCTCGAGATTGGCGCGGGGCCAGGCTAGAAGCTGATAAAGTTCTTAACATTCGCCTACTGGGGCCTGAATGAGGTTCTTGACAGGCGTCAATTTCAAATATTTTCATTGGTCGTATCGAGCAGTCTGGAATTCTCTCAGCGATCGCAGGTTTTTCTACACAGGTGGCCCGCGCCCCCCTGGAAAGGTCACTGCGCCTCCCCTGGGGGGCGCGCCCCCCACTTAAGGAACCACTGGCCTACACTAACATTCAACAAAATCCTTGTCGCAACATTCGGAGTAGGTAGATACTACCATCGACTGCGGTTATTTTAATAAATCCACAGATTTTGTGTCGTTTCTCCGGCTAACGTTTATTCAAGGAAGGGTGAAGGTTTCCCCTATTTTATGATAAGGTGTCGAATAGATAAAAATTCTAATGCATACGTACAAGGATTTTGAGTAATGTCGTTCTTTATTGCATATTGAGCTTGTATTACGACGACGGTTTTTTTGGATCGTTTTGAACCGACTTCGAAGCTCCGAGGCTCTCCGTTTGACCCGTATGTACCAGACACAGTATATTGTTTGTATGTATTTATGTGGATATGTTTACGTCGTCAACCGGCATATGAAGTCCGATTTCGATAACTCTTTTTTTTATTTGGAAAGTGATTAAACCTTTTTAAAGTGGTTTTTTTAAGCAAAGTCCTACCTATTTTATTTACTGGTTTTTCTCTGTTGATTTATTAAAAAAGTTGTCGGAGGTATAGAAAAATCTATACGTACCCTGGTAACGTAGCTACGTATGCTACGTTACCAGGGTACGAAACAGTGTTAGATTCGAACCCTGGCTACGAAATTTCAATTCCCGTAAGATTTTTTTCCTACCTGCACCCACGTCGGTATTCCCTTTCAAAACTTCGAGAATTTTGAAAGTAGGTACATGGCAGCTCTAATCACGTTTTACAAATGAATAACGAGACCAGACGAATGAACTTTTTGTGTAAAAGTAACAAAATCAATAAGAAAAATGTGTTACAAGCCGCAACAGATGATCTCAAGTGTTTTAGCGAAACAAAAATGTTCAATATGAAAAATTACAACGCCCGAAAGGCAAAGGTCAACCGTTTTCCTCCTTTCCTTGAAAATATGGGTTTTTACGAACTGGAGACTTTCAATCGGACGATATTTAATTTTGACGTCCTCTGTGGCGCGTCGTGCGAAAGCGCGACTGCAATGCAGAAGGTTGTGGGTTCGATTCCCGCCGGGTGCCGGGTCCTGGGCGACCCGAATAAGTACCGATCCCGTAAAATATCGGGATTAAAGTTGGCTAACATACTGAAATAAACGGTTCTGATCTAAAATAGTTATTCATTAAAAAACGTGTGGCCATCGGGGACTGCCGCGGTAAAGCTATTGTAAAGCATTTTATATTAACTTATGCAATTATAATTATTTATTTATTTTGTACCATGTTGCCATGTTAGGCTGAGTAGGGTGTTAGGTTTTATTTTCGTTACGGAATTTCTTGATTCGTTGGCCCGCTCAAAGCCCGCGATAAAAGCTATGCAATAGCTTAAAAAAAAGATAAAAGAAAGGCAACAACATGCGAGTATACAGTTTGTAGTCTACGAGAGATCTTTTCCTCAGATTGATTGACCTCTCTTAGACACGCAGTATTGTTTTACTGAGATATCATTCTGGTAGGAAGTAATAGATTTCAGAGAACTTCGGATTTATGAATGTCACTTTAGATTAAGTGTGTTTTGGGTTACATGAATAATAGCCGATAATCTTATATATAAAATTTCCATGTCACAGTGTTAGTTACCGTACTCCTCCGAAACGGCTTCACCGATCTTCACCAAACTTCACATACGCATTCAGTAGGTCTGAGAATCGGCTACTATCTATAATTTATAAGGCAAAACAACGTTTGCCGGGTCAGCTAGTAATACCTATATAGTAGGAGTTTCGTAGTTATCAGATTCCTTTGTACTGTCTCTAATATTTCAAGTCTATCAATAATCTACATCTCCACTAATATTATAAAGGGAAAGGTTTGTATTTGTGTGTGTGTGGGTGTGTCTGTTAACTGTTAATTTTAACTGTTTAATAATAATATTATTGTATGCCCTGTGTGGTAACTATTGAGACTAACTTATAGCACTATTATCTGCTGATGTACATAGTTATGAACAATAAATGATTTCTATTCTATTCTATTCTGTATGTTTGTAATAAATAAACTCAAAACCTACTGGACCGATTTCAAAAATTCTTACACCAAATGAAAGCTACATCATCGAGGAGTAACACACGCAACTTTTGATCCCGATATTCCCACAGGATCGAGACTTATGCGGGTGTAACCACGGGATGCAGCTAGTATATTATAAAGCTTTTGTCACAAAATCAAAAACCACCCCCTACACCCCGTAAAGATGGAGACCTCCGCATTGATAAAAAGTCACAAGAAGACAATAATGCTACAGCAACTTTTTAGAAAAAATGTAATGTGAAGCTCATTGAGTTAATAACTTTGTTTTTTGAATAGGTATCTTACAACTTATATTTTACATATATTACAAGCTGCCTCCCGCGGTTTCACCCGCGTAAGTCCCGATCCCATCGGAATATCGGGATCTTAAGTAGTCTATAGGTAGTCTATAAGTAGTCAAGGTAAATGTAACTTTTTTTTTAAAAAGACTTTTTGAAATCGGCACAGTAGATTTTGAGTTTATTCATTACAAACATACACACACACCCAAAAATACAAATCTTTCCTCTTTATAATATTAGTGTAGATGTAGTCGTATGTAAAACCTACCTAAGTCTATAAACTACCAAGTGTTTAGGAGTCATACAGACAATTTCATCCCCTTTGATATCGGGCTACTAGATCCTCGCAGACAATACAGACTTTATCGGCCGATTGTTGGGTATTTTTGTAAGCCTGTTAAAATGATCCACTGTTTTATTAACACCCGATAAATGAATGATGGTAAGTGATGATACGCAGTCTAAGAAAAAACACGCTCATCTAGAGGAAGGAAGACGGCAGTAGACCAAGATCCAACCCGTCTTCCTTAGTGACTGCACCGGTCAACGTATCGAAACACGGACGAGTCCGCTTGGCGCTACGACTTAGACTTATGAATGATACCAAATAGCAGTTAAAACCTACCACCAAGAAACCCCTTTTGGTCGCCTTGAACGATGGACAGGGGATACCACAGCCATAATATTTTAGACCCGGGCTACAGAGCCTATATCCTATCCTGCTAATATTATAAACGCGAAAGTTTGCAAGTATGTATGTATGATTGTATGTGACTAAGTCACATACAACATTTACACTAAGATTCCATTACACATACACAACACACATACACAACTAAGTCACATACAACAGACATACTTGCAAACTTTCGCGTTTATAATATTAACAGGATAGGATATAAGCCCTGTAGCCCGGGTCTAAAATATTATGGCTATGGTATCCCCTGTCCATCGTTCAAGGCGACCAAAAAGGGTTTCTTGGTGGTACTCCTTCACGCAAAAACTACTGAACCGATTGCGACGAAACTTGGAATACAGATAGTTGGAGACCTAGAATAACCAGACTTGTTATGTGCTTAAGCGGGTGAAACCGCAGGGCGTATCTAGTATTTCATAATTTATTGTTACTACGATTCAAAGATAGCCTTCAAATATGAACTCTCGGTGATCAATCGGCCAACACAAGTCCGCGGTCTATGACAAACCTTATCGGGGACGCTCAAACCGACACCCTAATATGAAACACGACCCCGATAGTCGAATTAGAAGGGACTTCGCTAATCTGAACCGAGGAAGGTATAACTCGTAGTTCATTCGATATCGTGACAACGTATTACATTTACCTCCGGGTGAATACCTATTGTAATTATTATAAAAATGTGTGTACTGAAATTAGTTTTGCCCGTGGTTTCACCCGCGTAAGTCCCGATCCCGCGGTATTTACGGGATCAGTAGCTTATATCCGTCTCCAAGGTTCTATTTGTCTCTAGGTATACCAAAATTCATCAATATCGGTCTTGTCAAAAAAGTCGAACCTTTAAAACGAAAAAGCAATCGATGGAAACTAAAGTTCCGTCAATCTATAAATAAACAGCCGTCGTAAATAAGAATACATCCTCAAATAACTTATCCTTCCAACTAACCAAACATCAACCCATAGTCTAGTCGACAAATTTTTATAGCTACCTTTACAAAGCCTTTACTTACAAAGCCGAAAGTACTGTAAAGGTTCTATAGAGGTGGTTTAGGTAGTTAATGCTCCAAACGGTGGTAAATCACACGTACAATGTGGCAGCCGGTATGACGCCTTTAGGTTCCGTTTCGACACCATTATAGCACTCGCTGTACATTTAGAGATTTAGTAGCAATTTTAGTAGCTACCGTGTCAGATAATTTATGGCCTACGAGCTTTTAAATTTGGAACATTACATTATTTTAATGGATTTTTTCCTTTTCTTTACTGGTGGCGGGCGGCGTGAAAATAATTTTGAGGAGTGACGGCAGTTTTGATGGTATAATAAGTCAATAATGTTTGTTTTGCTTAGTTAAACTTTGATAAAACTTAGTTACTTGACAAACCAAATCAATATATTATTTTTCAGCCCGTTAATTTGTCCCACTGTAGGACAAAGGCCGTCTTTTAGAGGGATTAGGCAGTAAGATAAAACGGGAGCCTATTCAGATTGGCAAAAGTTTTAGGCCTTCGGACGGTGGTGATGACATGTCGTTTTCCTTTACCGTACCTACGAGCGAATTCAATTGCTGGCGTCATATTTTTTTATTTAGTTCCGTATAAGCGCACTAGTGTAGTAAAACTGAAAATCAGTACGGAACATAAACTTTTTTCATTACCTCTAAATTACCTACAAGGCTATATAAAAGTAAAGCCAACAATTTTTATAGCCTCTGACTTAAACAACTTAATTTAATTATTCATTACCATTCTCGTTGCGAATTGAACGATTAACCATATAAACTGATCTCTAAGAGACTACAAGGAGAAAGATCGCCTGATAGGGAAATTACTCATACAACTTTTAAAAAGATGGGAGTAAAATTCGAACGTTGCTGTTAGAAAACCCACGATCTAGGTAATCCAAGCGATTAACCTATATTCTAAGAGATTAAAATGAATACATAGATGCCAGTTGATTTCTGTATCGAAATTCTACATCACAGAGGGTGAAAATAAAACAGTATTTTTAAATAGAAACCCGAATATAGATTGAGAGTGGTACGCACAGATCCAAAACAAAGTAAATACGTAATCAGGTATCCGTATCAGCTAAACAGATTTGACCTGTCTGTCCCACTTCCCGGTAGACCACGACCGTACACAAACCTGTGCGATTAAATTATTTAGGTACGCGCTGTTCACCTACAGTTAGATATATAGGTGTGTTTAGCGGCTGCTGATTTATGGTGAAGCATTCATAAATTAAAAAAAAAAAATCCCGACGAATTGAGAACCTCCTCCTTTTTTGGAAGTCGGTTAAAAACTCATTGCCTCGCGGTGGCCAGCTCGAGTTGCGACGGGGCGACGCGTCGTAAGCGCCAAAGTATTTCGGGTTTAATATTAATTATGTTGCTAGGTAGGTAAAACTGTATTACCAATATGAATGTGCATATTACAGCTAATCAATACAGGAAAACCCAATGTTGAAATATAAAAAGAATGACCCCGGGCTCCCGAAAGGTATGCAACTAAGCACATCGCTAGGATCTAAAGATTAAGGGGGCTGAACAGATTTGACTGAAAATTTAGTTTAGAAGGAGACGGAGATAGAATACTTTGTTTGTGCCTCTTAGGCAAAGTTCGCTTTATCAGCTAGTTATAATTATATTTTTAAGACTTTAATATTTTGTGAGTAAGACTAATATGAAATAAACGATTATTTACAAAATTCAACATAATTGCCCTGATTTTTAGGGTTCCGTAGCCAAATGGCAAAAAACGGAACCCTTATAGATTCGTCATGTCTGTCTGTCCGTCTGTTCGTCCGTCCGTATGTCACAGCCTATTTTCTCCGAAACCATAAGAGCTATACTGTTAAAACTTGGTGAGTAGATGTATTCTGTGAACCGCATTAAGATTTTCGCACAAAATAGAAAAAAATAATGAATTTTTGGGGTTCCCCATACTAAGAACTGAAACTCAAAAATGTTTCATCAAACCTATACATGTGGGTTATCTATGGATAGGTCTTTAAAAATGATTTAGAGGTTTCTAATATCATTTTTTTCTAAACTGAATAGTTTGCGCGAGAGACACTTCCAAAGTAGTAAAATGTTGGTCCTTTTAAAATAATGGAATGATAAAAGTAACAAAAGTATATGATGTACATTACTATGCAAACTTCCAACGAAAATTGGTTTTAACGAGATCTAGTAAGTAGTTTTTTGTAAAACGTCATAAATCGTAAACCGCAATTTACCTTTCAAAACAAAATCTGTTGTATAGATAATGGTACGGAACCCTTCGTGCGCGAGTCCGACTCGCACTTGGCCGGGTTCAAAACTAAAACGTTTAACATCAAACTCTTTCAACTCCAAAAAACTAAAGTACCCCAACACAATTTAATACATAGTAAAGTTTCTATAAAGTTGGCAAGTCAAACATTTGTCCGAGGCCCCCCGCCCCCGCCCCGGTTGCGCCACCACTAATGGAGCCAGTCAATTACTTAAGACCGGGGAAACTCGATCATAAATCCGGGCTATCGATCAAAGTTCGTTGTGTCCGGGGTTCGGTCCCTTCTTGGTCTTACTGTGAAAGTTTTCTGAGTGAGCTGTAGCGTTTCGTTGTCATTTTGAGTTATTTAAACAATATTTATGGGGTAAGATTTTACCGCATCTTGATCGCGTATTATTATTGATTTTCTTACCTTGACGTTTCGACTATTGTAACACAGGCCGCAGTAACCAGGCTATCGAATCTAGGCCGACCCCGCATTAATGTATCTTTCTTTAAGAAAAAGTTATGTGCGCTAATAACATCGCTCTTACAGTGAAGGTAACCGCCATGACCTAGGACTCACCACGGTCCGAAGGCATGGGACATTCGCCAATCCGGAGTAGGATCCCGTGGCGTCTTACTGCTTAACCCCACCAAGAAATTACGTACAATGGCCCAATTGTAAGGCTAAGTGCGAAAATGGCCCAGCGAAACTTAACATAACTTTATTGTAACACAGTCGACGTTTCGACTTTTGTTACATAGTCGCCCGCGCCATTTAGACTTTTCCAACATAGTCGATTCGTCGAGGTATGGTAATAAAGTTAATAACGATTACCTTTATTACCACATCTTAAGCCCGATTAAGACTCGGCCAATTTTTCAATTATTCGAAATTCACACGGGCTCAGAACTTACGGGGAAGATACCGCCAGTCGCTTTTATTATAACATATATATAAAACAGACAAATTAGGCTGTTTCATAATGGGTTAATTTAATTAAACAAAACTTGGTTAATAGCATAGTTCACTTACGTTAACATGTTATGCAAGTAATTGCCAGAACTATGTAATTAAGCGCTAATTTTATAATAATTAATATAACGAACAATTTTAACGGCTTTAATGGTGTCATAATCATAATATTAATTACAAATACCTACACAAATACAAAGTCGTATTAGGACTTCGTATTTGTGGTCTAGTATGTTTATAGTTCAGATTTTAGTTAGTGAAAATGTAAAAAAAAATAGACTAGGGTATATCCTACAGTTTCACCGGCGTAAGTCGCGATCCCACTAGATTTTCGAAAAAATCTTTATTAGTGGATATCTATACAAGTATACACCACAAATGTCAAAACGTATCTAAAAATAATACTATTTAAAAAAATTAACTTTAACAGTAGCCCTCCCGCATCGTGCCAGCCCGTTCACTACCGAGGCCCCGTATTATACCGCTTTTATGAACTCATACCCGGCTCGAACTAGAATACGAACAATGATTTATTGCAGCTAAAATGTTATTTTGTTTGCCAGTTATTGAATTCCTTGCAGTTTTCCACTTTGACATTGATTTTTCTTGCTGAGTTTATTGATAAACACTTTAGGGTAAATTTATACTAACGCAGAGTCAAAGCGCATCGAAGCGCAACTAACGAATTCTTCACAACTAAGGGAAGCTGTGAGAATGCGCACGTATTCGCAAGAATACAACAACACACCTACAACGGCGCAGGCAATTTCCGGTTGATGACGCGTATGGAGATAAGGTTGAATTTGTAGTATTACATTTTAGATTGACGCTTCGACAATAGGTAAGCTAGTATAAATTAACCCTTACTGTTCATTAAAGAACATATACTTAATAGCAAACTGTATAAAGAATAACCTAGAATATTACACACACATCACATATTTTGTGATGTGTGTGTAACATAGACATCATCATCACATCTCAATATCTCAGTCAATCCTGAAGAAGAGACCTGTAAAGATCTCGAAACTTTGAGCATTGAAACAAAGCTAAAAGTAATAAAACCACGCGATTAAAACCGAAAATGAGTTAAATTTCAACAACATACAAACAAAGTGAAACTATGGGCGAAAACGCCGCCTTACCGCCCATGTGCGATTTCTTCCAGGATAACGGTGGGTGATGTGTTTTAATGGAAAATATTGGTTAGGATGATAAAATGAAGAAATAAAGATATTAGAAAATTTCTTATATCTTATTTAATAAAGAAGAGTTTAGACTGTCAGTAAACGTAAAACATTCAAAAATATTGCAATTGATTTTATTTATGTGGACGAAATTGAGTAAGGTAAATCTATAAACATGCTAAAATTCATATAAAAAAAATAACCTCGGGTGAGAGGCGTCAAAGCGCTACGTCCGTAGAACGTCTACGAAATACGTAGCAAGAATACAAAGTCTACACTAATATTACAAAGAGGAAAAATTTATTTGTTTCTTTGTTTATAACGAATAAGCTCCTAAACTACAGGACCGATTTCAAAAATTCTTACACCACTAAAAAGCTACATTATAAAAGAGTCATATAGGGTAATTTTGATACTGTTATAGGGATCGGCACTTACGCGTGTAAAACCACGGGACGCAGCTAGTTACTAAAAATGTTTTTTACTAAAATCAAACCTTATTATTTACGCATGTAATGTTATCAAAATACATAGACTATTTTGAATTATCTATCCAATTACTATCTTAGAACCCCAATAACTTTGAATTACAAATACATCAGCTTCAAATCAGCAGAGAAGCTAAAGTTAGTAAACTCGACAGAACTCCATCTTGCCCGAAACCAACTTTTGATACTGAATAAATAACTTTCGGGGTTCCGTAGCCAAAGGGTAAAAACCGGACTCATTTACTAAAACTCTACTGTCACTTGTCAGCCTGTCTGTCTGTCACCAAGCTGTATCTCATGAACCGTGATAGCTAGACAGCTGAAATTTTCACAGACGATGTATTTCTGTTGCCGCTATAACAACAAATACTAAAAAAAACTTTTAAGTGGGGGTCCCAAATATTAAACGTGTTTCTTTTGAGATAAAGGCACGGAATCCTTCGTGCGGGAGTCCGACTCGCACTTGACCGGTTTTTAGGTATTTACAGACTGTAAGAAGTCTTAATGTAACAATGAATGATTAATGAAGCCTACCCACTATCGTTAACGAGGCTTTCACGCTAATTTAAGTGTTCTCACAGACTGACAACTTTTGGTTGACTAAAGAGGTCCGCTAAACTAAAAATCCATGTCGGGTTCATCGAAAATTGTTGATTATTTAAACTCGGAATTGTTGATTTTTTTTTGTGTATGGTTTGTAGGTGATTTTTTTTCCTAAATTTTGGTGTAATTTAGTATCGGGAAAGAATACATAAAATTAAGAGCTGGTCGGTATAGGAAGTGGTCGTTTTAGAAACTGACCGATCTGAGAAGAGACGTTTTAGGAATAGTTATTTTGGGAAGTTGTCTTTTTGGGAATGGTCATTCTGGGAAGTCGTCATTTTGGGACGTAGTCACTTAAGGAACTGGTCTTTTTGGAACTAAAGGATAAATAGTACAATTAGTATCGGTCGTTTCATGACGATACGACAGAAAAATACGGAGTCTGCTATAGATTTTGAGGGTCGAAACACATAAATTTTAACGAAACGCACCTGCTACTTAAAAGTATTAAAAATTTTGTTCTCTTTCGGAGATTTTGATCGAAGATTTGTGTCAAAACTTGTGAAATTATTCAGGCAAGGGCTTACTTCGAAAGGTAAAATATATTTAATGACCTTTAAATAAAAACACAATTTTTCCTTATATCGTATGAAAATTATAATGTAAAACATAACTGGTTTTTGTTTTAGTCACGAGTGAAAGTATTTTTGGCTGCTCCGGCCTACATATCGGAGCACAAACAACGTAAGGCGATGGGTAGTGATATGCCACGACTGAAGCAATCTACCAATTTTTGAAGCTTTTACAGATAAACCGTTTATCATTTACTGACTAATCTGATACTCAACGACATTCTACTGTCTATTCGCGGTTTCAAGCTTAACAGCTCATTCTAAGGTTGTCTGGAAGAAATCAATTTTAGCGACAAGGTCGCCATTGTCGAACCAGGTCGGACCATTTGTGTAACATTCTATTTTGAATTGAAATGTTGAATTGAAATTAAAGTCACTTCAATCCCGAAGAAGGGACCTGTAAAGGTCTCAAAACCATGAAACAATGCTAAAAGTAATAAATACCACGCGATTAAAACATGTCAAAGAAATGTCTTTAATTTCAATTTTTAACCCCCGACAGAAAAAGAGGGGTGTTATATCTTGATTTGTGCAAATAAAACGTCAATCTATCCATCTATTCCATCGAACCTTCGTTTTGCAATAACTATAAAAAAACATTAAGAAAAGCATTACACTAAAGTGGCTTTAAGCAAGACCTGTTGCTTACTATACCTACCTACCTACTACAAAAACGATTTACGTTATTGCATTACATCGTTGGATAGACGCGGGAGAAAACAAACATCCTATTCGATTCTCCCCGATACTTCCCGTTTGCTATCGAATACAATCGAATTATCCAAGTTGGCTTTTCCACCGTCTTCATCTTGGCGATAATTCAATTCTATTACTTAGATTAAAACAAAAAACTAAAGATACGGTACCTAGTCTCGGAAAATCAGACGTTAAAACTGCGTCTAGCTGACGCACTAGCCTCAGTCGTATGTCGAACCGTTGCCGCGTCAGCACGTGCTGTCACACTGCGATCATCTCCTTGACATCCATAAGAATGCCTTTTTGTTTATTTACAAATGCCTGAATCATTCTTAAAGACAAATGTTTTTAAAAACAATAATTTTATGAAACGCATGTAGGTGTTTCTAGCTCATTTTTCGAATACGAAATGTTAGAATATACCGTATCTACTATTTTTGTTTTATCTAAGTTCTATTATCCTATCCCATCAGTCATTGTAACCTCTTGTATAATTTTGAGGGAAGAAATAAACGAAAGTATTATTATCATTTTTCCCCGACAGTCGATTGGTTTTGGGGCGCGAATTTGATGGACTGTCTCAGTTAAGTTGCTTGATATTTTTATTTCGATTGTTTGGAACGATTATAGTTTTAATCGATTGGTTGGTGTTTTAGTGTTTTTTGGGAGGTGGTATTTGTTGTAGGTTTTTTGAAGGAAGTGAATGGGTAAAGAAATTTAAGAGGACTGATCATGGTTATAAAGCGAACGTGACCATAGAGTTACATTATTGCTTCTTGTCCCGTTTTTACCATTTAACGTTTCAGTATAAAGTATACGTAGGTTTAGAGGCCGTTAGGTATCAAAACGTTCTAATAAGTTAGATTCAAACTACCTACAATAATATTACATAGCTAATTTAAAAGTCAAAAATCGAAATACATTGATCTATAAAATCTATCTATATACAAAAATGAAACCCGTTTTCCGTTGTCACGAAATAGCATGAAAACGGCTTGACCGATTTGGCTGTTTTTTTTTTGTAGTTTTCTAATACTCTGTACAAGGTTCTTACGGAAAAAATATTAAGAAAATCTCTCAGAAAATTTACGCTAAGGCGGTACGAAGTTCGCCCGGTCAGCTAGTTTGTTATAAATAAGCCAATTTATCTTAAGATACCTATGAAAAATATTATAGGCATCTACAGCAACTTATTCATATTTGTATTTACCGTGTGCTTTTCTAAATAAATGTTAACTTTTATGTTTTCTTCAATGAGAAAAAGCTTCTTTCTACCTAACATTCAAGTACCCTGTTAAAAAGACGACCGTCTTCTTAATTGGCAAACTATCGTTCTATAATGGAAGATTTTAATCGCCTTATTTGGCAAGATCTCGCGTTGCCATAGTAACGGCAATTAACACGTAGATTTTCCTGATTAGGGCGTAATAAAGGCTCGTTCAGACGGAAGGATTATATTACCATAACGGGCCTTAATGTTTAAGAACCGATTCGAAGTTAAGACTGTACATATTGTGTACCACATACATGCATATAGCTAGATCACGCGAATTCATATCCTTCGCCTGTCAGAAAAACGTGAAAAACCCTGACAAAACGTCGCGGTACTTGGCGCTAACTGGCAGTCCGCGCGCGTCTATAGTTGCCGGACGTCCGTAAAAACTAATTAAATGCCTCGTTGCGTGCCTCGTTGCGTGATAAGTAACTGCAAAATTCCAAAAAATTCTGTGGTAGGTATTAAAAAGTCGGCACGCTCGGTTTCCAATATAAATCGAGGAACATGTGACGTCTACCTATATGTATGTCTGTGATGTGTACAGTGTAATATAAAGTAAGATTCAGAAAGGGTTCACCACCGTAGAAATTTAAAATTGCTTGTATCTAAGGAAGACGGGTCGGATCTTGTTCCACTGCCGTCTTCCTTCTTCTAGGTGAGCGTGCTGCGTCTTAGACCATATCATCACTTGCCATCAGGGAAGATAGTGGTCAAACGCTCATCTATCGTGTACAATGGTTTTGTTTGAAGAATGCACTTTAAGTCCTGGTTCAGTTAGATAATAATAATTTTAATCTTATTAAACTTTTAAGCACCTACCTACTGTTCTAAGGAAAACAATCTGAAAGTCAAAAATTGAAAAGTTTTACGAGGGGTAACCACTTTTGTACCTGGACTGCACATAATAAACCTAACAAATACAAGACAAAGCATGATTATACTATTAACTCACTAAGCAACAAATTGTAAGAAAGTAAAGTTGTCTATGAGATAGACTTGAGCATTTTCGATTCGGTCAGTTAGCAGGTAGTTTTTAAAGCGCAGTACACATACACCGGGAGCGTTTCGGAGGCGAAAATTAGAACTACACGTTTGTAGATAATTTTGGACTTAAATTAGGGTTTCTGCAAACGTAACGTTTCCCGGACGGGACGTGCCAATTTCTACATACAAAAATTCCGTTCCATCCCATCCATCGTCGCCCCGACTTGATTTCTAATCTGTCTAAGGGTATCTGCGTACGTAACGTTTCCCGGACGGGACGTGTCAATTTCTACATACAAAAATCCCGTTCCATCCCATCCATCGTCGCCCCGACGGGATTTTTGTATGTAGAAATTGGCACGTCCTGTCCGGGAAACGTTACGTACGCAGAGACCCTTAGACAGATTAGAAATCAAGTGTAATGTATTTAAAATGAAATTTTATATAATCTAAATACACAAATTACCCAACAAACCAATTCTCTATTAGGTATATATGTTTTGCGCTTCAAAATCAAACACAAAAAAACACACTCACCCCGCTCAAAGTTTTGATATTGTGTAAAGCGTCTTGGGCCTTCAGCGCGGCTTTGCGCGTGTAAAACGTCACAAAACAGCATCCTGCAACAAAAGCGGAAACACATACATGACGGCAACTCGACGAGCACAAGGACGCCAATCACATTAGGTATAGGGGGAAACGGAAATTACGTCATAAACATTGGTTATAGTCACACCAGGTCATCTGTTCACTTTATAATTTTAAGCTATTGCATAGTTAAGCTATTGCATAGTTAAGCTATTGCATAATTAAGCTATTGCAAAGCTTTTATCGCGGGCTTTGAGCTTTGAATGAATAAATTTTGTAACGAAAAAAACCTAACACCTCCCACTTAATTATAATTGCGTAGGTTGATAAAAAATGCTATGCAATAGCTTTACCGCGGCAGTCCCAGAGTGCCACACGTTTTTTTGTATTACTTTTTCATTCAATTTTATTAAATACCTATGGATTCTTTCAAATATACTAAAAATATATGAAGGTAATCTACCTATAATTATATTATAAAGAGGAAAGAAATCATTTTTTCTTTGTTTGTGTCTAACTGGACCGATAAAAAAAATCTTTCATCAATAGAAACCTAAATAATCTAGGAGTAACTTAGGCTACTTTTGACCCACGATATTTCACGGGATTTACGCTGTTAAACCGCGGGACGAAGCTAGTAATACAAAAAGGACTAATGTAAATAAGATAACAAAATCCCTAGTGCGAGTTTTTCATAGTAATCATTACTTCTCATTTGCTGAAACACTAAAATCGTGTGGAAACGCTCCTAGTGGACGTCATGTGAAGCTTATAAAATTCCTAAAGAGAAGACACATTTTTTAAATTCACTCGATTTTTTAACATAGTTTTTTATCACATTTTACCTATTAAAAACCAGGAGTGGTATTTTTGAACCGTCAGAAAACCTATTCGTATGCGAAAAATTTAATAAATGGGTGCGCGGTCTTGCTCACGCACATACACAACGAGCGAGAGCAAGCATGCGGAATTCGAACTTTAGCATCCATTGGTTCCAGTGGTTCTAAAATACGGCTTCGGGGAAAATGTTTCCTAAGTTTCGCGTTTACTCGCACATCGGGACCTGACTTGACAGATAATCTAACAATCACATAGACGCTTTTAACTGAACAGATAACTTGGTTGGACTGTTGTTCTGCTTTAGCACTAAACATTAATTCCATTTAGTTTGTTGTACGCCAAAATACAAAACAGGTTTTTAAAACATTGCAATCTACACGTCCACTCGACGATCACAAACAAGGAACCGAAAAATCTAACATTGTTTTTTAACACACTACGTAAAACATAAAGAACAATCCTGTTAATAAATCATAATGCACATAATAACATAGATATAATTATTGAAACATATAATAACACCCTATTAATTAATACTTAAAAATAAAAGAAAAAGAAAGAAGTTCTCGTGTATGTAAGTTTGTTTTGAATAGGCTCTGAAACTGCTGAATACCGATTTCGCTGAGACTTGAGATCTTTGAAGCTCCCACGACAAAAAATCTATAGCCTCGAAGTACCTTTATCCCAAGTTTCGTAAATATCGGTTCAGGTAATACGATCTGTAGAGGAGAACCAACATACAGACAGACAAAACTAAAAATTGCCAGATTTGAAGCAGAGACGCTTCGCTCGCTGGGTCGATGAGAATTAATTATATACCTGTGGCCCACATTTTTCGCGGGTTACCGCATCCAGGACTAACACGGATAAAACCACAGGACGCTGTCAGTTGGTGATAACTAAAATATTCACCTGAAAAAAAGGCTCAATACGTAGAACAACTGTCCAAGTCATTACCATCCTAAAATTAAAACAAAAAAAAATCTTCAATTTTTAGCCACTGCATACATTTTTAAACTCCAAATAAAAATAATATTAATCGAGCAAAAAAAAAAAATAGAGACGCAACAAAACTACGAGCCCGTGACACCGGTCGGTCCTATAATCGTATTAGTCGACAAACTGGCACATTGCATGTGACAGGGATACTCAAACTTATGGTCCCGGGGACACTAGACAGTTTATGTTTTTAAAATTTAACTATTTTAACAAATCATGTGAATTTTTCTTCTATTTTCGCGATGTTGTATTAAAATTAAAGACATTTTCCGGTTTCGGTAACACCACTCGATTAAAAACGGAAAATGTATTTAATTTTAAATCAGGTAAATTTAAAAACTTTAGTAATATTTGAATGTCGTCAATATTTTGCAGGACTATGGGGTAACCCTTTTAGTCTATACCGAATCCTAATGAATTAGCATACTGGTACGGAGTTTGAGCATCACAGGCCATATGGAAAGTAGAGTGGAAATAGAGCAGGAAAATTATAAAGTGCGGGCGAAAACTTTTATACTGATTGCATCGTGTCGCGTGGCCAGAAGTGTAGTTTAGATGAAACGTGGAAAATACTCCGTGGTAAATAAATACGAGTACATCCTTTTTTTTAAAGGTAGTGCTAATGCTACTTTTAGGAATCTCTATATATAAAATTTTAAGTCCTAACTGATCTATATAACAACGCAGAGCCCAAAGCGCTGGTCCTAAGAGACATGAAATTTGGAGACTGTGTTCTTTGTGTAGGTATCCACTAAAAAGGGTTTTTGAAAAATCCCACGGGATCGAGACATACAGGTAAAACCGCGAGACGCTGCTAGTATTATATGTAATAACTTCATTGTTACGTACTGTGTGTGTTGTAGACATAGGTGACTTAACTTTCTTTCAACTTTCAACTTTTAAACTTTTGAAGACTTTCAAATTTAGTAGCGTTTGATTTAACTCAGCATTCAACAGATTGTAAAATCAACCCTCACAAAAATAAAAAAATAAATAAATCCTAAATGAAATACCTAAACTTTACTACCCATCAACGGAGACTGATCGACAAGCCATCAAGCCAGCAAGCATCACGCCCGCGCCGCGAGGCGAGGCATCAGACGTCACGCAAACGCTTCGTTACTGCTAAGTGGTTCGTGTGAAAAGCTATTATAAACTCACCCTGTATAGTTTAAAACCTGATTAGCCTTAATGGTGAAGTTTAAATTTGTTTGTGATTCCGATGCTGAGTTGTTTGGAAAAAAAAGTTAAAATATCCCTGAGTTAAATAACTCGGTTAATAAATATATAGTTAACTACCAATAAGCAAAACAGTACCTACTTATTCTTTTACTCATTTATATTATAAAGTTCGAAAATACCATAAAAATTGTTGGGGCATTTTTTAACAATCCACATGGCGCCTGAGTAACCGTTCATGAACGACAGTAGGAATTAACATTGAACCAGCTCTGTCCCGCGGTAACACCCGCGTAAGTCGCGATCCCGCAGGATTTACGGGATTAAATTAGGAACGGTAGCCTATGTCCTTCTCGAAGTTTCTATCTATCTCTATAAAAATTCAAAGTGAAAGCGTAACAGACAGATCGACAGACAGAGTTACTTTCGCATTTATCATATAAGTAAAATTTTAAATTCTTAGTTAATACAAATACAAATGGAAAGAACTAAAGGAAATTATTGCTCATAAAATCTTTTGTCAAAATAACCGTAGTAATATTTTCAAAAACGTTATCACCCTTATCACAATGAACAACCCAAATCCCGCCCTTATGTACCCATACCCAAAAAATCTTCGAAATAAATGCTCCCTATCACTTCACCCAAAAGCGAACAATGGGGAGCCTACACGAAAACTGACAAAAGAAGGTTTTTTTCAAACAAAAGACGCTTAGAAACGGGACAAACATGAATGTCAACATATATACGAGACATCTTTTGTTATAACTTATGTAATATTAAACAATATAACCCAGAAGCTACGGGTCTTTCATGAGAGAATGCTAAACAACTGTGGAAATAATTAGGAGTGGTATAATTATTTCAGTTTTATTACGGTTTCCTGTGAGGTTTCTAGAGAGAAATTGCTATTTCACAAAACATCTAAGGCTTCTTTTCGTTAGCGAAGTATGAGTTTCAATTTAACTGAACAATTCTTCTTCTGATAACCTTAGATACGGTTCAGGAAATATTTCATTAGTTACTACAATAAAAGATATAGTTGAGTTACAAATATTATTAAATATCGGGGTATTTACCATGACTAAACGTCATGGTAAATACCCCGATATCGAGTTCCGTTAAAAACAAATTGAAACACAGTAAATACAAATTCAATAATATTTGAAATGAAAACAATCATGTGAGTTTAAAAAGGTATAATTGAGTTATTGTGAATTTTTGCAAATCAATATAACATTTCGTTACAAATGCGAAGCTTTAGCCTGCTGTAGCCATCAATGGCCTGCTACAAAGGGTCTATCATGAGCCTGCAACGAAAGACAAAGTATGACCTTTCGTAGCAAGCCAAGTTGATATGATTTTTATGTAATACCAAAGTTAACTATAGCATAATTTGAAATTGTAATTGATAGCTATGTTAGACCAAAAGATCTTTAACTTTAACTTTAATAATAGAATATGAGTGAACGGTCTACGACTGTGGCAAGTCGTGGGCATTGCAGACAAAGGGTTCAGCTTATACAAAAGGAATGCCAACCATATGAATTAATTATTGTTAAGTTACATACCTGCAGAGTATTCACCACTATCTAATATTAATAATCTTAACAATGTATTATCAAGCATTTATATAAGTGTTTAGTCTTTAGTTAAGAAACTCATTGCCCCAGCTGTAACTATACCGATCTTGAACGGTCATGCGGGTTAATCAACGCTTGACGCGGCCATTACTGGGATGGGTGACCGATAATTTTTGTGGCAAAAAATCACTGTCTCGAGCTCCTCCGTGCTTCGGAAGGCACGTTAAGCATTTGGTACCGGTTGTTATCTCTGTTAGCAGTCGTTAGGTCAAGGGGCCTAACGGCCTTAGGGCGACCTGAAAACTCTAACACCACCACTATACGTAAATAAGAATAAGATAAGTCTTTAAATGTGGAAATCAAGTAAATAAAACTGTGTTAAATAAAAGGAACACAAATCGACGAGATATCGACATGTCAGTCGGCTAATATGTAGACATTCACTGATCCGAAAGGTTATTCAAAGAATAATGTTCGGTCTTCGACATTTACTTGTTAAAATATTGAATAGCTGTCTCTTTTAGGGTACCAATTTATTATATTGAAAGTACATTTGTTTAAACACTTTAAGAACATTGTTTAGCTATTTAAGTTGGTTTAATTATTGTAAAATGTGTCTTTAAAATAAGCAATCAGTTTGGTAAGTACCTACTTCTTACAGTTTTATGATAAAACAAATTTAATAATATATAGGTATAAAACTAAACTTTTGAACACATATAAAACTAAATAACAAAAAACTAAAACAAAAATAAGTTGTCGGCAACGCCCACCCGAGGCATGGTGCCCAAGATGCTGGCGGCGTTCCCGCGCTGAATAGCAAGGATTATCCGCTGGGACCCGCCCTTGCCTTGTATCACCAGATGCCTAGACTTCCCACATTAGATATCTCTACATTTTTTAAAATAAGATGTGTTGTGGCTAACAAAGCAGAGCATTTTTTTTATTTTTAGATTATTTATTTTCCTAAATCATTACTTCGTGCAACGAAGTGCTTGGCCACATCTACGCTCCGTCGGGCTTATCTAAAACATCGCAATAGGATGACATGTTTGACCACACGTGTCACGACAACGCGAATCTTCGCGTTATCGCGATATTGTAGCCACAGGATAATGGCAGAGCATACCGCCCTATTCAACTATCTCCTTAATAAACTAATTAAGAAGTAAACCCACCTTTACTGGCACCCGTGACCTTATCCCGTAGCACGTTGATCTGATGGACGCGTCCAAACTCCTCGAACATCAGCCTTAAGTCGTTCTCGTCCATACTCCGTGGTACTTGGCCGACGAACATCTGAAATTTAATAAGGGTAAAGGTTTATAACAAAATTAAAACAGATCCGAAGAAGAAATTCAATTATGATTTACGTGTGTTGCGGGTCGCGTGAATACTCGTCTGCGACGCAGTATGTTGCGCATTCGATTCCCGATTTAAACAGATATTTATAAAAATAAACAAATAATTCTATAGCCACATGGTAAGCTCCTAAGCTTGTGTTACGGTGAGTAAACAACGGATATAATATTTCTTTTATTTTTTCTTTTGTAAATACATATAACATACCTATTATACATAGAGAGACACCCGGGCCAGTAATAAATATTAATGTAAAAAAATACAATTTTTTTTAAACATAATTATTTGTTTCGGCGGTAATCGAATCTGCAATCGGGTGAACACCAGGGACTGCAATGCAGAATAGTGTTTTATCAGGGTAATAAATGGATGAAAAAGTTAATTAACACCGTATTCCTTTTATATTTATTGTTAAATTAAGTTTTTATTATAGGGAAAGCATAATAAGTTATGGTTGACAAACGTGGTGCGAATCAAAAGCAATCATGAGTCTAGTAATTGGGAGCTCGCCGCGTGGCGTCGCTAGCGTCGCCTATAGGGTTGTCTCAGGGCAATTATTAACTAAATAGCTATGCCCCGCGGTTTCACCCGTGTAAGTCCCGATCTTGCGGGAATACTGGGATAAAAAGTAGCCTACGTGTTATTCCAGGTCTCCAGCTATCTATATAACGAGTTTCATGGTAATTGGTTCAGCGGTTTTTACGTGATTGAGTAAAAAACACACATACACACATACATACTCACAAACTTTCAGCTTTATAATATTAGTTGGATATTATGCGTTTTACAAAAAATGCTTTCAAAAATGTTAGTACCCGACGGGGCTCGATCCAGCAACTACTGGTTTTCCGTTTAAGCGCGATAGCCACTACGCCAAGCCAAGCCAAAATTAAGAAAACAGTATTATTGATGTGAAACATCTATATGCGAGGGTAAACATAACATTTGTCATGGCGATACAGGCCGTGGCGATGCCTCGTCACGCTATATATACTATGCGTAGCGAGTCGACGTCCCGTTACAGCTTACATTTTTTTATTGTAAAAACTAGCAACATCTAGTTCCATCGCATTGGGATAGTTAAGTATTTATGTTTAAAGTCAAGTACAATTCTAACTAATTAATTAATACAGTCAAACTAAACTCAGAGCTAAATGTCTTTTAAACAAAAGCCAATGCCAATCCCACACGACAAGTCGACAACCCTACCTAGATACGTAGCCGCTATTCGACGAGGTGGAACCTTTTTAATTACGTCGGTATATCACTTCATTTGCGAATTTATACTTGATTCTCCTGTTTTGAATGAAATACCTTACAAATGTTACGTAAGTATAGGGTTAAATCATGTACTTAGACTTTCTGTCATCAGTTCAGTCTAACATATTGTTCAGGAATACGGGAGAAAGATCGTGTTATCCACACAATGACGCAGAATCTCGATTTTGGGCAGGTTTTTCTTCTTCCTTGTCTTTATACCTTCCCTTGCCCTGTACCTTCCATGCACATACTTGCATACAGAGTTGCTTTGTATAGAGATAAGCATTTTCTTTGTACTTACTATATTAATACAAATTATTTTTGTTTTTTTTTTTCCCTAAGTTAAATTAACTTATTGTATCTCTATGTGTCTATGGAAAATAAATGGTTTATGGTTTATGGTTTATATAAAAGAAAGAAGAAGAACTTCGTTATATGGGGTCGGGTCCAAAAGGTCGACGGTTCAACTTTTTATTTTCTTACCTCGACGTTTCGACCAAGACTGTTGTAACGGGAAATACAGAAATACATGGGAAATACCAAATTATGAGTTCCAATCGTGTTAGTTTAAAAAGTGTATTATCCTCATGATTAATTATATCATTATAACGTCATCGTCATTTAAGAGGACAGTCTCCATTTTCTTTCTCCATACAAACGTAGTCGACGTTTTCCTCCCTGGATAAAGACATTAGAGCAAATATGTTTATGCCATAAAACCTATATCTGTCATGACTGTGCATCTACCTTTTGATTTTTTTCATTTTCTAATTAGACAAGTAATAAATAAAAAAAAACAAAAAAATTAAAAGGTAGATGCATAGTCATGACAGATATAGGTTTTATGGCATAAACATATTTGCTCTAGTGTCTTTATCCAGGGAGGAAACAGTCGACTACGTTTGTAGGGAGAAAGAGAATGGAGACTGTCCTCTTAAATAAATCCAGGACAAAATACTGAACTGATGGATGAGTGACAGAGTAAGAATAACCCAACATTTGAACCCGTCCGTACCTAATACTTTCTTGTTCGATCTTTACTGAAAAATCTTGGAGACTTACTTTGATATAATCCGGATCGGGTTGCTCAGGTTTCTCCTCATTGTTGTTGTTGTTGTTGTTTATACTTGTGTTGTTGTTGTTATTATTTATATTCATATTGTTGATCCCACTGAAACAAACAAACGTCCATTGTTACGAAATAGTCGAAATAAACACTAAGACTGACTTACGACCAGTGATTTCTTTATAAAGTTAAGTAACAAAAGTTAAGTAACAGCTAATTCAAAATTTACATCGTTACGTTATTTTCTTTAGACTGCGCGACGCAAAGAAGAGACATAGCCATTCCCTTATAACCCTATTACCCTTTAAAAAAAAATCTATGTAGGTATGTATGTTTGTTCCTATGTGGCGCTTCAGAGGCCAAATGAATGGACCGATTGCGTTGTGCGTTAGTACATCAAAAAAAATATAAAATTATTCATTTCTTCCTCATCACTACATGTATGTATGTATGGCCTAAATCTCACTTACTTTACCAGATAGTAAATGCTAAATCAACAATCACTTCCTTTTATTCACTTAAGCCCTTATCGCAACGCTCTAACGTCATGATTTTTATCGACATTGATTCATATTGTAATGTACTTGTATATGTACAGAATACATTCTAAAGGTATCTTTATATAGGTATAAATTATATGCATGTCCGTATATGTGTTGATAATAATCGATATTTAAATGATATCATTCCTATTTTATTTATTTTGCTGTCAATCGATATTATTTCAATTCCTATATATATACCTACCTATATTTTTTTAATTACATACTATGATTTGACACATCTTCCTGAAGAAAAAATGTCAAATATAAAGAACCTAAATGTCAGTTGGTAGTCTGAAATTAAGAAACGAAGTATAGATTCCTGCATTATAATATTTTCTTTTGTCAAGAAGGAGGCCAAAGACAATAAAGTTTGCGTGACTAACAACGAGAACATAATAAACTCGATTTTGCATATGCTTAGTACATTAAAAACATCAAATCCAACTATTATTTTGCTTTTTGTAAACAAAAAGAGGCTAACTATGCTGAGAGTTTTTTTTTTAAGCTTGTTTGAAGAAAATCAAATGATGAGCAAGCTCATTTACAGGAGGAGGATTGTCAATCCTCCTCCAGTAAATGAGGAGGATATTTACGGTCTCTTCCCCCTCCTGTGAGGAAGAGATCTAGAGAGGTCTTGAAACTTTGAACATTAAAACAATGTTAAAAGTAATACCAAAACACCGTTACGCAAACACGCGGTTAACCCCGAAAAATGAGTTTAATTTCAAAAATAGAGAAATGAATTGCAAAAATAGAGGAAAAATCTGTGATTATTTATTTATTTAGTGTATTTAATCATTCTCTTTTGATAATTTTGTGAAGACATTAAAACCAAAGTTTGAGTTAGAAATAACATTGGTTGGTATACAATTATTGTAAATGCTTTGATTTGAGTTAAGTTCTATGAGAAATTAGAGTTGAATTGGACTGAAATCAGTAAACAGTATTTAGTAACTAGATAACACAATTAATTATTTAAAAACAGACAGACAAGCAAACATCTCATATATGTTTCTTATTTAATCTGAGGTGCGGGCGTAGCCTTAAAAAGTATTAAATCAGACAAAAAAGGTAAGTTACTGCAAAGTTAGTAAATACTTATTAAATGCGTGTATACCAACTATACAGATTTATATATCCTACGCACAATCAAACGACTGTAAGTACTATTATTTAAGAACGTGGATTACAAAATTCTCATTAATTTCGATTGTCAAAATGAAATAACTTCCTAACCATAATTTACGTAATATTAAGTAGACATAGTTTAAACAATACAGTCGAGCAGTCACATGTGTACAAACCCAACAACATCCTACCACCCAGTTAACCTAAAGTTCAAGTAATATACTGGTACCTTTTAAACGTAGAATAACCTCGATTCCACCTCCACTCCATGCACTTGTTTGCCATACTGTTATCACTGATAACACCGTACATCGTTAGATTACCGGCCACTCTTATCAGGAACGATCAACGATACCAAATGCGAAACAACGTGTTCGCTTTTAATATTATTTAACAGAAAACTACAGTTTGTAGACTAACTTCTTTGTACTGTATGAGAAATGACAGTTCGAAGATGAGTTTATTGGGTACCCTCATTTGTTTTGTATTCATGTTTGCTTGCGTGTTTTTTTTAATTATTTTGAAGTATGACATTGGCAATTTCGGAAATATCAAAAAGAACAATAATTATTTATCTCTTAACAAATCGCAAATGTCCGTTTGGTATTTATTTATTACTCCAATTTATCAATTTATTTTTAGCTACTTATAATAATGTTCGGTGGCATGTTTTTTTTTCTTTTTCTTTATTTTGAGGTAAGTATGCTTAGGAATTTTCGGAAATATTTCAAAGAACCATTTATCTCTAATAGCGCCAATTCACAAGTGTCTGTTTGTATTTATTATTTCAATTAACATTAGATTAGTATAATTATGTATTATTCATCCATAACACTGCATACCAAAGTTGACGCTGTATGCGTTCAAATATTTTTTAAGCTTTAAAATTAATCTGTGTAATTTATAAATCCCTCGCAGCCGAATCTGATTTCGAACATTTAAAGACAGTCACTATGCTCAGATTTTACGTATTCATTGATATTTCAAAACGATTTTGCGTGATTTTTTTATTTAGCTTGTAATGTTTGTATGTTTTGTTCTGGTCAAATCTTGCCACTGAATTTTAAAACAGTAAATCTCCAACCGTTTGAGTGATCTCTTATCTAGATTTTACACGTTTGGTTTCGAGGGCAACGCATGTTTAGCTTAAACTAAGACTAAATTAATAAGGTACTCCCTTAAGAGGAATTACAACGCCAACGACCTTGAAACTGAAAATCCCTGTCGGGCTCATCGAAAATTGTTGATTATTTCATGACGGAATGTCGTAGAACTTTTTTTTGTGTACAGATTGTAGGTGACGTTGTTTCCTACATTTTGGTGTAGTTTTAAGACAAGAACCTCCTATTGGGTGTATATATATATATATATCTGGGTGTCCTTCTATGTATAATATGTATGTATTTACAAAAGAAAAATAAATATAAGTATTATATCCGTTGTCTAGTCACCGTAACACAAGCTTAGTCGCTTACCACGGGGCTAGATGGCGCTGTGTGTTGTTCACAGAATTTATTTATTTATTTATTTATTATTTATTTATTGGTGCAAAGCCTTTCCAAATTTTAGACAAAAAATGTCTGATTTGGCTAAAATGTCGATAGGCTTCAATACGTTTCGACATATTTGTATGGAAACTGCACTAAAATATCGGAAACAATTTCGCCTACAATCTGTACACAAAAAAAAGTTCTAGGACATTCCGTCATGAAATAATCAACAATTTTCGATGCGCCCGACATGGATTTTGAGTTTAGCAGGTATAGGGCCCTTAATGTTGTTACTTTAGGAGATGTAAATGGATAACCAATTAGAACTTGAAATTGCTATAGGTACTTACTAATATTTCTAATAAGGTACTCCCTTGTTGTTGATTTTTCATAAGATGTAAATGGATAATCAATAAAAGGACTTGAAATTGCTATACTTATTACTATTTATTTTTTGTTTTTATTGCTCAAGGCATTTTTTTACTTGAATAGTTTTACAAAGAGAAATGCATTACCAAAGATTCTCCCATGCTAGGATTTGAACCCATGACACGGGTTCTCGTGAGGCGCATTGGTAGCGCATTCGCCCGGCAAGCGAGGGGCACAGTTTCAAATCCTGTCATGGGAGAATTTATGATGATGCATTTCTCCTTGTGAAAATATTTCTATTGCTACACTATCCGAAATCTAATTCAAAATTCCATTTTTTTTAATTTTGTTATTCGTATTGAATTATATTTTATTCAAATTAAGCCCAAAAACTAGACAAAGAATAAAGTTATCTATGCTTTATCTATCGATCCCCATACAGTGTCGACATAGCTGTCAGCTATTATTGAAATTGGGGTTGCTACATTATTATATTTCTGTTTTATCGACAGTTTGATGTACACCTTTAGATTTGTTAGTCGAAGTGTTATCTATGAGTGGGTATAGAGGGTATTGTTTGAAAGTCAGACGGCTGTAATTGTTTAAGAGGACAGGCTACGTACTCTTTCTCCATATTAACGTAGTCGACTGTTTCCTCCCTAAATAAATGCATTAGAGCAAATATGTTTATGCTATTAAATCTATATCTGCCATGACTATGCCCCTACATTTTGATTTATTTCATTTTCTAATTAGAATAGAAATAAAATTCAAAAAATTAAACTATGAAAAAAATGAAACGTAGGGGCAGAGTCATGGCTGATATAGGACTTATGGCATAAACATATTTGCTCTAATGTCGTTATTCAGGGAGAAAACAGTCGACTACGTTTGTAAAGTTTTTATGGAGAAAAGAGTAGGTTGACTGTCCTCTTAATATTGAATACTTCTACACTATATTATAACGAGGAAAGTTTTGCATTAATGGTGTGTCTGTATCTTTGTAACGAATAAACTCAAAAACTACTATGCCGATTTCAAAAATTCTTTTACTGTTAGAAAGCTACAGTAACAAAGGCTACTTTTGATCTCAATATTCCCAAGGGATAGGGATTTACGTGCGTAAAACCGCGGGACGCAGCTAGTGAATTATAAAGTAAAGTATACATAACTTCGTTTTTTAATTGTAGACTAAATGATTTGACCACTGATTTCACATATCTTTATAAAGAAAAAATGTCAAATACAAAGAACCAAAACGTCTGGTCGTAGTCTGAAATTAAAAAACGAGGTACCTTCTTATAAATAAATGCATTATTAACAAAAGATCTAGATTTTTTTTTAAACTTTAAGACCTTTAATATTAGGTTAGAATACCCGCCTGTGAGACAGAAGGTTTCAGGTTCGCTTCTTGTATTGCAACAAACATCTATGCCCAGAACAAAGGACAGAATTAAAGGACCTGTAAAGTCTACTGACGGCAGCCTATTAGTGACATGGCGGAAATTATGGACTTTGTCCTATAACAATGTATTTATGTTTAGATGACAAACACTGTCTGATCTCAACATATTTATATTTTGTTTAAAATAATGCAATTATTGAAAACTATTATGACTGTGAAATCAAGTAGAAATAATTTCCAATCCCAATTAGTACCTAACTATTGAAACATACCAAACAACTTACTGCCTTCCCTACAAACAAAAATCTTAACCGTCTAATTAGTAGGAACATGAAAAACACGTCAGTTCCACGCCCCCCTTAACATTGACACCGGGGGCGAGACGACCCCCACGCAAAATTACAACCACCCCCACAACATGCGCCAGCACCGAGTCCTTATTACTGTGCAATAAGGTACAAAACGTTATGAAGTTTTCGTGCTAGACTGTATCCGAAACCTGTACATACGTTGCCGGAATAATAAAGAGAAGTTGTCAAGTAAAGGCGGTAACAGAAAAATATCTCTTTGATTTTGCTGTCAATTATGTAGGATTAAGATCAGTTGCACTCTTACATTAATGAGAATAGAACATTGCACGTAACTTCGTGCAATATTCTATTCTCATCGCACACAGCGCAATCTAGCCCCAAACTAAGCACTCAAAAATTGTAAACTAAGCACTAGGCAAAGGTTGCCTGGCAGAAATTAAGAAGAATAAGGTCGCTTTTAGCGATAAGGTCGCCCATTTTACCGTTATTTTAATATTAATCTAGTTTTAAGTTTAATTTTATTTGTTTTTGTGTTTATTTCATGTTTTTTAATTCATTTTTCATTCAATTTTATTTTGGTACAATAAAACCTTATCTAATCTAATCTAGGCTTGTACCATGGGTACTAGACAACGGATATACTATATATTTTGTAATTACATGCATAATATGATACATAGAAAACACCTAGACCTGAATCAAAAATTTACTTTTAAGCATAAATACCTGTACCAGGCGGGAATCGAACCCGCAACCTTCCACGTGTCGTAGCTAAATGCCCGACAGGCTACAGAGGTCGTCAACGCCACAGCTAGACGTAGGTAAGTACCAAGTTAACGTAATATCATAGAACTAGGCTATCATAGATATCGCTCGAGTATCACATCATACAATAAGGCAGCTATTTACATTGCGCTGATAAAACCAGAGATTACGTACAGTCATACCGAAAATCTGTTCAGAAAAATAACTGAAACCATGAAACTATCTGCACAATGCAATATTTGCTCATGCACTAAGATCTAAGCACGTATTTAAGGGGACAGTCTACCTACTCTTTTCTCCATACAAACTTTACAAACTGGTTTATCCCAAGTCCTATATCAGCCATGACCATTTTTTCTGAATTTTAGAAGGTGGCCGAGTAAGGCGAACTTTGCAGTTCAACTCGGTTTGTAATTATTTTTTATCTAGCATTGAAATCGGCAAAAATGGCGTTCTCTTCTGTCGGAGGCCAAGACTCACTTCGGGTCGCTGACCCAGAGGAGTAGTAAGTAACAGAGAAATTATTATAATATAGGATGACAGATTCCAAACATTTAAACATTATTACTACTTCAAAAGCGAAACTTTGAAAAAAAAAACAAAGATTGTTGTAGCGTTTTCTCCGCACAAAACGTCAGTGTTTGGATTAGGTAAACAGTTTTCAAACTAAAGATGATTTATGCGTAGAATTGCTATTGGTTGCTTATTCCAGTTTTTTCGAATCGAGCCTAAATTGCATATCCTGACAAAACTACCAACGTGACAACGCGACGCAGGCACAGTCCGTGGACATATTTTGAATGTGAAAACAACTGATTACAGTTTTTGTAAGCTTACTTTTGTTAGTGGCTGTATTTATGTTTTATCGCAAACTGCTTTTCATGTTTTCATATTCCCAACTAAGAGTCTACGTCGACATAACTGTACTTACTTATAATGTTACTTATCAATGGCAGTTAAAATCATAAATACCTACTGAAAAGAAGAACGAGTTTTAATAGTTTTTTTTTTAAAGATTGATGAGCGTGTGACCACTATCTCACATGATAGTAAGTGATAATATGGTCTAAGATGAAGCAATGATATCTAGAAGATAGAAAGACTGCTGTGGACAAAGGTTCGCGTGGCGCTACGACACGCCGCTGCCGAAGCCTCCTAAGAAACCCCTTTTGGGGGACCTTTTACAACGAGCAGAGGGTACCTTAGCCATATTCATTTAGACCCGAGCTACGGGGCGTACAGGGATTTGTATTACAACAATTTAAAAAATCGTAGGTATTAGGCATAAAAACAGTGTAATATTATTATTATCGAGTGTAACAGATAGGAATGTGGAAACGACATGACGCAGAATGATCAAATATTTGTCAAGCATGAGCTTACAGGGGGTAACAGTACCTACAGTAATGACGTCATGAAAAAAGCGTCATGACAAAACTGTTTATTTAAGATGTCCGTCAAATATTAAGGCGTATCTAAAGACTCACATGGGCATTAATTTGAGAACCTAGATATTTTGTTAGCCCAATGTAGGGAAATACCTCCTCTTAGAGGGGTTAGGCAGTAAGACCTAACCCATGCTTTCGGACGATGGTGATTCCAATCCATTCCATGTCTATCTTGTTTCTCATAAGTTAAATAATCCAATGGGCAGCGATCATTATTCCAATCGCTTTCTTACAATCGCTCAGAATATCTCGTATCTTTGTAAAACTTCATGATTTATAAAAACCTATATTTGTTAATATTACGAAATGACATCAAAAAAGTTGGTGAATCTTTGATATTTACGCTTTGACTGTATACCACAGTTTTATAAAAGCAGTTGGATAACGTCGAATAGCGCAGCGTTTTTCCTGGTGATGTAGTTACTATCTGAGTGACTTCTGAAGGTACGGTTATGACGAATTTTTCGCCGTGTGCTGCACTTACGGTAATCTTCCGATTTCAAATTGCGAAACCGAATTCTGAATGTATCTATGCTTCAACTCATAATGTGGGTTTAACACTTTTATGACCATTTACAGTAATGTTTGAATGTATCATTATCACTTATCAGCATCAGCAACACTTGACCAAACCATGCAACACCTTTTGACCTGCCCATCTAGCCCCAATAACTGGAAAGCGAAGCAAAGCCAGGAGCCTCGCAGAATGCTGGAGTGGGCGGTTCATACATGGTCAAAAAATTGACCAACGACACTAAGTAGACGAAGAAGCATCACTGATTGGGTTCGAAACCCACCACAGATTTCAGATAGAAATGTAATACTAGTATTTTAAAGCTAAGACTTACTTCGGCTTAGAGTAGGGCGATGAAGGCGACGACGCCTTGTGATTCCTGTTTGGGTGCGTATGTCGATTCGCGTTCGAGTCGAGGCCGCCGCCCGGCGATATCTTGCCGGCGAGTGCGTTCAGAGAGTGAAGCATTGCGGGCGGCGGCCGCTCTCCAAGCAGCCTGGTCACACTGATGACTCGAACCCCTTTGCCGAGCTGCCTCCGACGAGCCACGGTGCCTTATCTCCTGATAAGAGGCGCGGGGGCACCACTGCCCCCCGCCTCATCGCCACCTGACACTCGCACGCTCACACACACACTCGCGTTTTGTAATGTTCGTGGTATATTTAAACGCCGATTCGGGTCAGCGTCCTGTCCGATTTATGCATCGTATTGACATTTTTTCATCACTGTTAGATACTTTACTGGTTTGTTTGCACTGTGTCACGTCACTGTTCACTTTGACGATAATTGCCGTTTGTTGGACAACTGTTGAATTTGAATTTGTTACTAATATGCGATGTTGAGCGTTTTTGATGTTATCGAGATCATCTAAATGAAATACCAGCGTTTATTTTTTGTTTTAAGGTGGATTTATCAAATTACCTATGTACTTACCACTACCTAAGCCGGAGGGAATCCCACATAACCGCTTTGATTCAATATCCAAATGTTCACTTAGGAAGACGGGTCGGATCTTATTCCATTGCCGTCTTCCTTCTTCTAGATGAGTGTGTTACATCTTACACCGAATCATCACTTACCATCAAGTGAGATAGTGATCAAGTGCTCATCTATTGTATGAAAACATGTCTCTCTTCAACTCCCCCAGAATAGTGACATAAAAAAGATAGGTAGGTACTAAAGTAGGTATAGTGACCGGCACGAAAGTTGAAAAGTTTTGTCGTGGAAGGGGAAAGTTCGCGCAGTACATTTTACATGCGCTTTCTATGAAAAATCGACTTTTGCGCATCCGCCATTTTGTTTCAACTAAGCTGCCGCCTACTATATGAATAGGTAAAACGTTAAACATCTAATTTACAAAAAGTTACGTTACGCTAACTAAGCAAGAATAGGCAACTTTTTCAATTAAGATTTACTTTAAAGATTTTACATTTCAAATATTTTCCAAGCGAAACAGAATGGAAGAAGATAGACAAGTACGAGTATTACAACTACAAAACAGCCTGAACAATAGCGAGTAGCAAAATACATCCGGTGCGTAATGAAATATGTGCCCGCAGGCGTTTACGTGAAAGCTTTTTTCGTGTTCTATTTAAATTGACAGAGCGAGAATCTGTGAAAATGCCACAGCAAAGCGCACAACCTATTACTGTACCTCGTATTTTCATCCCTATACATTAGAATGTCAGAATATCTTCAGGGCTTATTGTTTTTTTTTCGGTTATTGCGAAGCTGACTTGAACTGTGACTAAGTCTGAAAAGACCTTAAAACCTCGGGTGTTGAAAAATGCTTTAGAGCAACGCGATTGAAACCGAAAAATTTGTTTATTTCATAACTTTAGTGTTGTTTGATAGGTAGTGAACCGCTGAACCGATTTTGATGCATTTTGGTATAGAGATGTATGTGACCTTGGACATTGGAAACTTTTGACCCCAATGTTCCCGCGGGATCGGGATTTACGCGGGTGAAACCGCGGAGCGCAGCTAGTGTAATTTAATTTAAAAAGTTTACACAAAAGTATTGGAAGAAAATTGTAGCCAAACAAATTCTTTAATACTATAAGTTGAAAATATTCGTGGAAACGTTATGAGTCCATGAATAAGGGGTAAGCTAAACTGTTTAAAATAACTTAATAATAAAAAAAAATCAAAAAAATAAAATAACCTAAGCTGTTCCCGATTTCTTTGTCTAACTTCTGCTTCTGGTATAAGAACTATCTATAGAAATGCTTTTAAGCTTGCATTAAAACGTGTAACGATTTTTTAAAAAAGTAATTATATACCAACCTACCTTTTTATTTAGTTTTTATTATTTTATTTATAGAAATGCTTTGGGGTAGTTTAGGTATCAGAATAATGCCATGTGAATTTAGGTACAACAATAAATAGGTAAGTAGGTATATTCACGAAGCTTTCGGCTAACTAGACGTAGGTACTATACTGATTGTGTTATTTAGCGCCCGTAAATAAGCCATTAGAGCAACGGGTGGAAATCTGTTTGTATCCCCTGACACTCTGGAGGCGATAATTTTCCTCAGCCGTCAGTTTTGTCATTCGTAAGTGAATAACGATCTTTTAAGCACTTAAGGTCGATTCACACTAAGTACAGTACCCTGTTAACTTGCGCTTCGAATTTAAGTTGTTGTTGTCGTGGGTTAAGTACACAACAAGTACAAGTAGTATGAGTACAATTAGTAGGTGCCTCCTTTTCATCTGAGCGATGTCCACGGTTGCATCCCTCTTGGGAGCACGGGGTCCGTGCTCCCAAACACAGTACGTACCTAACTGTCATTTACTATTCGTATACTCTCATACATCGATCCTGCTTGGGACCAAGTTTACGCGCCACAGCGCGGGTAAAACTTTAGGTTCGCGGGACTCGCGAACCTAAAGTTCTACTAAAGTCTACTGGCTAACTGGCTACTGGTATCAATTGAAGTGTAAATCTGACTTCAGCATTACCTATACGAGTTGCTATTCATCAATGTACTTAAACAAAGATTTAGGTAGGGGAATTAGTTATGTGTATAATATATCTATATATACGCTCACTGGCATGCCCTTGTCCGTATCCAGTATGTCAGTATGCCGCATGCCGGTAACTAAGATGCAAACTACTGTTTCGTTTTACTGGTGTGTTATATAATTTATAAATAAATAAATTATCTGAACATCATACAGCACCATCTAGCCCCGTGGTAAGCTACTAAAGCTTGTGCTATACGGTGACTAGACAACGGATATAATTACTTATATATATTTTTCTTTTCTTTTTTGATGACCTCTGTGGCGCGTCGGGGGAAGGCCCAATTGCAATGCAGGAGAATGCGAGTTCGATTCCCGCCAGGTGCAGGTATTTGTGATTAAAAATAAATAATTGTTTCTGGTCTGGGCATTTTCTATGTATCATAATATGTATGTATTTACAAAAAAATGTAATATATCCGTTATCTAGTATCCATTGTACAAGCCTAGTGCTTAGTTTGGCGCTGTGTCCAAAAGTTAGTAGTTAGTGGTCATACAATACATACATACATACATACATATTAACCATATATACATAATATCATCATGGATGAGATACATATTATTAGGTATCCATAATGAATGCCAACAAAACCAGGTCGCGAGTTCACTCCGAATGATTATCAGCCTATCAACAAAAAATCAAAAAGACAAAAAAACTCCATCAATATCGGTAATTCAGTACGGAAATGAACCGGTAATAATGTTATTTTTACGACTTTACGAAACGCGAATGCAGCCTACTCGTACAAATATAAATGTTTGTTTTTATTGTTTATTTACGCAGAATATAGCCAATAAACAGGACATGTTATCGTTAATAAATTATAACCCGTTATACCGCTCCGGGGATGTATTATTATTATTTATTTTTATTTCAATAATAGAGCGGAACTAATTTCGTTGCCCTATTAAAAACTACGGAAAACTGATACTGTAAAAGAACGCACTTTTTTATTTGAAGTGTATATTTTGCTACATAAATGGCAAGTCTGAAAACCTCTGCTTTACTCAACGTGATTTAGACAAAGTTTACGGAGAAAATAAACTAATTCCAAATTAAGAGGAAATGATAACCTACTCGTTCTCCATACAAACGTAGACGACTGTTTTCTATCTGGATAAAGACATTAGAAAAAATATGTTTCTGTCATAAAACTTATATTATATGCCATAACAATGTTTCTTCGTTTTGGGTTTTATTCATTTTCTAATTAGAATATTATAAATACAATTTAAGACAAATTAGAATATGAAAAAAAAAACAAAACGTAGGGGCATGGTCATGGCTGAAATAGGATTTATAGCATAAACATATTTTCTCTAAAGTCTTCATACAGGAAGAAAACAGTCGACCACGTTTGTAAAGTTTGAATAGAGAAAAGAGTTGGTATCCTTACCCCATAACGAAGCCTTAAAAAACAACTAAAACGTCCTAAAAACAACCTAGCGGCTACACACCCTTAACCCTCCATCAGTACATCCAATTAGCAAAAATTACTTTGGTACCTTAATCAAGCCATTAATACGCGTTGGTGACCACACATTAGCGACCCGGGTCGAGATATTCCGTCCGGACCGACGAGGGTGACAATAAAATTATCCGGGACATCGAGATTGCAGGCTTGATTGGCTAGGAATACAAGACAGGGATAGTGTTTATTCAAATTGGAGTGTTAATGTTGACATGGTTAACAAGAGCTTAGCTGGGGAACAACTCGCTTCGTACCGCGGTTTCAGTCGCTTAAGTTTCGTAGGTAAAGTAAAAGACCTTTTTTCATCCAAAATATCGTGATATTGCCGTTACTCACTCACTGCACATCGCGCGTCGTAAAACTTAGATAGATAGATTAACGCTTAATTTGCACAACTCAAGGTGGTACAAAATGTTACAATACATTTTAAGAAAAGAAACACAAGAAGCTCAGAAATATAATTTTGCTCAAATGGGCGAATTGGGAGCAAAGTATTTTGCTCTCTCTCCTACTCATGGGTCTTTGGAAGTAGTTCAGAGGATTATAATTGCTTTCGATAAACCTAAATAAAATTATTTTAAACTACAAGTTCGTAGCCTCGTAGTTAAGCAACGCCAGGCGCGGTCATTCCTTTGTTAGGTGATCAATAATGTGCTTTTATAAACATTTTTTCAAGCTCTACAGTGCTTTGGAAGGCTGTTGGTGCCGGTTGTTTTCTGATAGCAGTAGTTAGGTCAAAATAGAGGCATCAGGGCAGCCTGAAGATACGAAAAGAAAAGGTCACGTTAATCCATCCAAATCGGACAATGCAGTATCCAACTGGACTCTCTTTCATCGAAATAATTTTTAATATCCGCCCTCTTTTTTATGATTAACAACATTTTAAAGGAATGGGTTTTCTTATTAAAAAAGGGGTTGCCGCGGCGTAATTATTTTTGGTGAAGTTAAGAATGTTCTAAATTTTAATTAAAACGCTTTTATGATTATGGCCACGTTTTTTTAAGGTTTCGGTTGCTAAGTTATAAAATAAATATTTGAAGACTGTTTCACAGAGCGCAACCTAGTCCAGAACTAAGCAACGAGGCTTGTACTAGGGATACTTTCCAAGAAATTTCGCAGTTAGCAAAACAATGGTTTTGTTCAACCGATAGTAAAAATAATATCCAAAAACAGCTCTACTTCGGTATGGGCAAGTAAAAATAAGTGTTCAAAAATATCGGCCATGGTGGGACCAAGAAACTTTTTTGGTAGCCTTTTACGACGGATACCGTCACCATAAATCTAATAATAGGTTTACTGGATTTATAAAACCGAAAAATGTCTTAATTATTTTATACACAATTTCCTTAAATTATTTTTAAGTTTTATAATTAAAAAATGCTGCTACTGAGTAATATACTTTTGCAATAGGCATCGTTTTTAGTTTTAACTGTTGAAAAAGGTCGTTTTTTTTTAACTTAATAAAGCTATACAGTTTTCTTCTGTTTTCGCGATGTTGTATTCAAATTAAATTACATTAATTAAAAGCTATACCTAGTTAAAAAAATACCAACAATAAACCAACATACGGGCACAACATAAAACCTCGCAATTGAACCGCACAACTTTATTAGTAAGACGTCGCTGTCCAACTACCGACCCAAGTTTGTTACGTAGTAGGCGAAGTTGCCGGGCTTCCTGGTATAAACACATGCAATATCTGCCCACATAACTCAAGTGAGACTTTGTTCGTTCACGAAGGAAATTATGTACTGAACGAATCTGAACCTATTGTAGTAGATGTGAAAGTGTTTTGAATATCTATATTATGTAGCTGACCCGACAGACGTTGTCCTGCCCGTTTAATAAAAAAAAACCTACAACCCACAACCTACAACCTGCAACACTGCTTTCTACCCTACCCTACCCTACAACTACTAAATACAAATCTTTTTTTTTAATTTATTCATAATTAAAAGTACAATATAAATTATATTTTACATTTATCGCCAAACTGTTAACAGTTTTTTAGTAAGACGTCACAACTTTATTAGTAAGACGTCGCTGTCCAAGTACCGACCCAAGTTTGTTAAGTAGTAGGCGAAGTTGCCGGGCTTCCTGGTATAAACACATGCAATATCTGCCCACATAACTCAAGTGAGACTTTGTTCGTACACGAAGGAAATTATGTACTGAACGAATCTGTACCTATTGTAGTAGATGTGATAGTGTTTTGAACATCTATGTATATCTATAAAATGCTTTGTCCTGACTGACTGATCAACGCACAGCCTAAAGGCTTAGAACGCACTGCGATTAAACGCCTGCGTTTTACTGTAGGTCTGAAACCGCAAAAAAATGCAATAGCTTAGCTTAGCTTTCTATACAAACCCACGCATTAGCTTTTGTTTTTCAGTGACTGATTTTGAGTATTGATACGCGGTTCTGCGTTTTCAATTATTCGTAAACCGCTTGCGTTTAATCGCAGTGCGTTCTAAGCCAAAACGCTAATAGTAGAGGCATCCTATTATGAAAGGATTTTTCGAAATTCCCATCGAATCGATTCCAGAAATGGGATCCCGGTATTTCGATTGGTGATGAAGAACCAAGATGATGATAAGAGCCAAAATTAATATAGGTAACTAAATATTCAACTTAAGCTTAAAAGAGTAGGTCTTATCAACAACTAAAGTGGGTATCCGGTTAGCCGAAAGATTCATTTGAACCGATTGCCCAGCGTGGAATAAGCATATTATACACACATTGATATAGGTAGGTATATCTATCAATATCAAATGTGTGTCAATTATTGTGTAAGTATCTAAATTTCGCATGCTAGCAGACGAGATAGTACATAATTACTTTTACATACTTTTACTTTTTAAATATTGATAATTTATATGCATAGGTTGTCTAGACAAGTTGACTTTTGAACAAAAAGACTGACCTTGTCAGCTACATACACTTTGTAGTTATCATTCGTAATTTATGCGGTGTGTAGGGACTTACAATAAAGAAAATTCTTATCAATCTATCATCATCAATTTATTTTAAACTTTTAATATTAGTTAACTAATCTGAAATGCGTCATTGAAATGAAACTATACAAGTATGCTGGAATTGCTATACCATTCATAATGACATTAATTCTTTGTGCCGATTTGATTTGTGATGATTGTTGATGGTGACCGACTCCGGAACTGTTAGTTCCATGGACGGTCATCATCACTTTCAATAGAAAACGCACGACAACAGCGCAACATGGCGCAAATCAAATCGGCACGAAATTCAGTGCGCTTTGTCCTGTCCAGCGACTTGTACCATGGAGGTCAGTGGAAATGAGTACTGGCGAGATAAATTGCACCAAAGTATCTACGTACGTAGCTACGTACCTTCACGTTTCGAGAGCGGCTAAATGACACTAGACGTTTGACAAGCCCGGCCTAACTCGGACATGGATGGACACGGACGGACACGAGCGGACACTGCTGGGTAACTACCAGCCATCACAAGTGACAGCTTTGTACACGAACGATACTAACGTGGCGAGAGAATTAAAGGAAGTTCGTTCGGCCTTTCTAACTGTTGAAAGTTTAAAGTTTAAAAGTTATTTAATGCCTGATTTAAACGTGACACCTGGAACTGAGGAGTTTTCAGTCGCGGGACAGTAAATAGTTTAAAAAAAAATGCTTTCCAAAACTTTGCACCTGACAGGACTTGAACTTGCAATCTTACAAAACCGTCGTATTGCGCCACAAGTACGCAGTTTCAAGCGTTAGTCGTGTTTGACAATTTCCTGTAGTTTCATCTGCAAAGATCCGGAATAAAAAAAAACGGCCAAGTGCGAATCAAACTCGCGCGCCGAGGGTTCCGTACCTAGTAGTACCACCAATAATCCTGCTATAATATGCAAAAATAGCGTTAGCTAAATGGAAGCCCCATATAGCATTTGAATTTGTAATTAAAGCGGCAAAAGAAATACGTTATCTGTGAAAATTTCAACTGTCAATCTAACACGGTTCATGAGATACAGTTTAGTGACAGACATATAGGCGGATGCTGAAGTCTTAGAAAAATGGTCTCGATTTTAGCCTTTGGGTCCAAAACCTTAAAAATAGCTTTAGTTACATTTAGAAATCTCATATTTCTGTACCTAAATAAATTAAAATATAAAAAAAAATGGTACACCTACTAAAAAGTAACCCACTTTGAATCCAAACCAAAATCATTTTACATATAACATTCAATTTACTAAAATAATCGAGGGCAACACAAACGGCGCCGCCGGCCGCAACCGGCGAAACTAACTCGACAGCTAACTTCGTGCGGACTGCGCATTAGAGAAGTCGCGTAGCAATTTCATAGACACGGTTCAACGCCTTAGCCGGGAGTTCAGTAACGCAATAAACTTTGTTTGAGCGTGGTTCCTGTTAATCTCATTGCCTGAATTATTCTGTACACTAAAGAGTAACGCCACTGTAACAGCGAAGGGTGGCAAAATTGCCTTATGCCATAGACTTGATTAAAATTTGTGGGTTGTTGCGGGCAGCGTGCGGTAACTTTGGCCGTTTTTGCCTTTTTAAGTGAGATAGGGTGGTTTGAAGTGGGGAAAGTAATGATGGTAAGGTACGGTGTTTTGAATTACGGTGGCTGACATTTGTTAGTTGTTTGTCTAAGGGTGATCGCAGACCAAAGTATTGAACAACACATATTTTAAGTGACTTATAAATCGATTAGCGATTTCTAAAATGACCATTTTTCTTGTCTACCGGCAAGTAAAAGTTCTTTACTTACTTTTACTTTTTACTGCGTTTCCGCAATTAGCCCAATAACGGGGCCTTTTTGCGTGACTTTAAGCCGTAGGTTTCCTCACGATGTTTTCCTTCACCGTAAGAGCGATGTTAATAGCGCACTTAAATTTTCCTCAAAGAAAAAGACATGTTGCCCGGTCGGCCAGGATTCGAAACCACGACCTTCGGAATGAAAGTCGCGGTATCTACCACTATACCAACACCGCTCTAAAAGTACTTTACTGGGATAAACTAACGGACTAATTAAATAATTGTACAATTTGTGACAGGTAAAACCTATAAAATTTGATTAACGATTTCCATAATGAATCTTGACTACCTGCAGGTAAAAGTACTTTACTTAGTTAATTCTTTGTTCAAGCCCTTATTACATGCAATTCGTTTGTTCGTTCACTCAGTCGTTCACTCAGATCGGTTCCGCGCGTACCCTGCGGGTGTTCGGTGACAGGAAACCGTCAGCAACGTCACGTTACGAAACCGGAACGAAAATTGCGTTTCCGCGACACACGCTTACATCGTACCACATGCCGCTGAATAAATTCAAATAGGTTACGTAGAATTTAGAGCAAAGATTTCGTGGTTTTGGTATTTATTTTTCAAGTTTATTCTCTTAGATAACCTAGATGGTGGGTATTTTAACAACGACGTGCGAATTTTGATTCATCTTTTTTTAAAATGTGTGTTTAATTTCCCGAATATTGGTGCTTGGTACGTAAAAAGGAAACGCGCTCCCTTAATTGGTGGCGTTTGTTAGTATATTTCGTTGTCTTGTAGTAATATGGGTTGTATTTTCATCTTTATATACCTACAGAATCCCGCGGTTTCACCCGCGTAGGTTCCGATCCCGCGGGAATATCGGGATCAAAAGCCTATGTTACTCCTCTATAATGTAGCTTTCTATCGGTAAAAGAATTTTTGATATCGGTCCAGTAGTTCCGGAGATTATATATACATACATACAAACCAACGTTACCTCTTTGTAATATTAGTATAGATGTGATAAGGTATAAAAGGTTTCTATCTGTATCTAAAAAAACGCTTATTAGATCACTCGACTGTCCGTCTGTTAATTGCGTATTTTTTTTTATTTAGTTTTAGTATCCGCTATTATATTAGATAATTACATCTAATTATTATCTATTATACTATTTTGTTTTGCTTTGACTGATTTCAGTCCAGGAGGGTTACTGCGGTTCGTTTCGATACGACATCGATACTGTCATACGATGATTCTACTGTCACATTCTGATAGTAGGGTGACAGTAGAACCATCGTTATGACAGTATCGTTGTCGTATCGAAACAAACCGAAGTAACCCTCCAGTTAATTACCATATCTACCAAACATTACTTAACCTACACACCGCAGTCCGGAAATTGAGCTCAAATCAGATTAAGATCATAGTCCACAATTTCGAAACCTACCCCTACGCATCCAGTTTTGTCATGAACATTTGCATGTCGACAATATGCAGTTGCTTAACAGGCGTACCAAGTGACTTGCAACTGACGATGACGTAATTCCGGTCGTCTGTGCGTAGCCTTAACACGACAAGAGCTATGAATAACCTCGTTTCGTTTAGTTGCACTATGTCCAAGTTGCATAATGTCATGCGGGTGCAAAATGTCATGATCGCATAATGTGATGGTCTCAAAAACACTCAAAAACAAACACGAGAAATCTCGTTTTAAAAATGTATTGCAAATTGACTTGTTTGATTGAATTTTGAAGTTAAGAAGTTTATAGAGGCGATGGGTGAAAAAAACAAATGATGATCGAAACGAAAACAATAGACGATCGGAGTAGAAACAAACGACGATCTAGCTAGACGAACACAAAAGGCGAAAAACGAAAACAAAAGACGATGGAAACAAAAATAAAAGACGATCAGAGTAGAAATAATAGACGAAAATATGTACAGATAGACAGCCTCTTAAACTAACCAATGATAACTCTGAAACCATTGACACTAGACCACTACTTTCTAAGCATCACTTATGCTGAGAAAGAAGTGGTTTACCGCCGCACTCAGAGTCATTTAATGGTTACTTATATGTCTCTGTATAGTTATAGTATAGTTATAGTTATAGGGTATAGTTATTCTAAGTAACGATTTCTCAAAGAAAATCTTTACTTAGTATAGTTTAAGTAACCATTAAATGTCTCTGAGTGCGGCGGTTAGTGGTTCATATCGGATGACATTTTACACTAGCATGGCATTATGCAACTTGGACATTGTGCACCTAAGTGCCTCGTTTGTTGTAGAGAATTGTTCCTTCCGAATTTAAATTTAGAACTGTGCGCTTCGCTTGCGATTTGGGACCCGATAGATATGCCCTAAGCGGAGTTTGAATGGACGTGAATGTTTAAAGTAAGAATGCTCGTGTTTAATACCGCTTCGAAAGCGTTTTGTATTTTTTTTCGTATTAAACGAATAATAATTCCCCGGATTAATCGTTATTTTTTTCGTTTAAACAGCTCGAGAACCTCTTGAACCCAAACAAACCGATTTATGTTCAGAATTACTATTAGCTGCTTATTCCAGTTTGGCCGAATCGAGCCTAAGATGTGTCTTCTAAGGCACGATTCGAACAAACTAGATTTAGCAAACGAATACTGAAATTCTACTCATAAATCGCCTTTTGTTCTAAATACTCTACCGTTTAATCGAAAATATTACTATTAATGCTGATAATTGGTTACCCGGTTACCTCTAATAGCAGTCATTAGGTTGAGGCTCTAGGGCAACCTGAAAACTCTAACTCTAGGTGAGACACATCATTATACGAAAAGAAGAAGAAGTACCTACTTAATCTTTAAAACCGAAGAACCTTCCTTCGTCAATAAAAGCTGACGCCTAACGCCTACATAATTGTCAAATTTGCCAACACAGAGACGAGAAATTCAAAGTGTAGGTTATTATATTATATAACAATCTTCTATAAATATAAAATTCAAAGTCCCGACTGATCTATATATATCAACGTAGAGCTCAATCCTCTGCTCTTAGAGACGTTTAATTTGGAGAGTGTGTTCTTTGTGATATGTGGGCATCAACTAAGACAGGGTTTGTGAAAACTCCTACGGGATCGGGACTTATGCGGGTAAAATCGCGGGACTCAGCTAGTAAATTATAATATGCGTCTTTTTGCCTTTGAACAAGAGGTTGTTTACCTCCCAGTAAAGGATCGCTGCTTCTGCCTTGTAGATGGACGTGGGCGTCACTTTATGAGTAGGCGACGAATAATAAGCAGCCTCAATTTACTCGTATTTTGTACTTGCTATTGACAACTCTAATTCAAATAGAAAAACCTGTCAAGTGCGAGTCGGACTCTCGCTTGAAGGAAAGGTACCATTACGACAAAAAAATCACGTTTGTGGAAAATAAATAATTATTTTGGTCTGATTTTGATGTAGTTGTTATAATAGCGACAGAAATGCAACATCTGTGTAAAGCTGTCAGCTATCTAGCTATCAGCGTTCATAAGATACGGTCTATCTGTCACCAGGTTGTATCTCATGAATGAAGGTCTGCCTTCATAACTCTCAGTAAAAGGCTCCCGTATTTTTTCCTTTGGGTACGGAACCCTAAAAACGAAACAAAAACACCGTACTATTTGCAGAAAAGTAATTAAAATCGTCACCAGGCCGTATCTCATGATCATGAATGAAGACAGACGGAGAGTGGGCTCTTAGTAAAAGAGTCCCATGTTTTTCCCTTTGGGTACGGAACCCTAAAAACAAAACAAAAACACCGTAGTACTATTTGCAGAAAAGTAATTAAAATAAATAAGTAGGTACATAATATAAATGAACACATCACACAGCCAATATTTTCCGAAATATTACATTAATACACAAACAGGAAAGCTTCATCAAATTTTCACGGTAGAATAAACACACAAAGTTGTCATAATATTTTCATAAAATAATATCATCATAAAAGTAACATGTCTATTAATACTACTACTTCGTAATATTTACTCTTTGGTTTTACTTGTTAATTGAGAAAAGGCTAGTATTTTCTTAGGTGATTTCTATTTAATTGCATTTTTTCTAGTATCAAAATCTGTATTGTCAACCGCGTCTCAAACATAATCTATTATACTTCCTTTTTTAAATGTAGGATATAATTTGACACATCTTTGTGAAGAAATAAAGTCAAATACAAAGAACCAAAACGTCAGATCGTAGTCCGATATTTAAAAAAAAACTACGCAGGGGGCATTCTTATGATAGTTCGATTTGAACTTCTATTTTTTTAACCGGTTCCGAGGATTGCTTTCAAATCTGTCACCTAGGCTGTCTTCAATTACATGCTGCTTTTTACTACCTTACTGACTAACTGGACAGGCATCGCATTTAATGGGCTTATTGATTAATGACGACCTCTGTGGCGCGTCGTGCGAGAGCGCGACTGCAATGCAGGAGGTTGCGGGTTCGATTCCCGCCGGGTGCAAGTATTTATGCTTAAAAATAAATATTTGTGTCTGGTCTGGGTGACCTTCTATGTATAATATGTATGTATTTACAAAAGAAAAATAAATATAAGTATTATATCCGTTGTCTAGTCACCGTAACACAAGCTTAGTCGCTTACCACGGGGCTAGATGGCGCTGTGTGTTGTTCACAGAATTTATTTATATATTTATTATTAGTCTATTACTCTATAGCCACGACATCAAAGAACGAAAGAGAGAAGGAATAACATGCAATTATCTTTCACTATAAATAAAGTTGGTAGGTAGGTAAAGGTGGGTAGGTACCTCTACCTACTCGTTTGAGTGTCGAATGATAGCAATTCCAGCGATATAATTGGCTGTCGAATAATCAATGCGTGAAATGATATGTCTAAGGGGTGGTTTGTTTACGTGTTATTTGCGTGCGTGTGTGTGCGTGCGTGTGTGTGTGAAGTGTGGGTGTGAAGTGTGGGTGTGTGGTGGTTATGGTTTTTGGGTGTTTGGGTTCCTTGTGTCCGTGGAATTAGAGAGGGTGCCTAGACTGTATTTCAGAAACTTAGATCAAAAATGTAAACAAAGAACTGTCAATTTTAAAGGAAATTACTTTTCCTAAGGATCTATCACTTTCAAATAAATGTATGGGATTTTTGTTTACATTTATAATCTAAGTTTCTGAAATAGGGTATTGTTTAAATTGTACTGTATTGTACCAAAAAAAATAAAAACTTAAAACACCATAAAATATCCCAAAAAATCAACTCAAAAATGTTAGGTGTTAAAAAAAGTTACAAATAAACAATTTATTATTTCGCCAGTAGGTGATCTATGATGTAGCAAGTTTACATTACATCACTTACTCGCAGAAAGACGTCAAAGGAACGAGTTCCGCCATGTCTTTCTTCATGACTGCACCGGCCTACGTATTAGAATAAAATAAAACCGAATCCGCATAGAACCGCCAATTTGTTGTAATACTTACTCGAGTTTAGGGTTCGCTTATACTAGTATCGATTACAGCTTCAACCGCCAAACCGAGCCTACTGCCTACTGCGTAAAAATAAAACAACTTTTTTTAAATAGAGAGTACATCAGAATAAAAAATAAATCTTAGCTTCATATATACCCAAAAAATTCCCATTCAAGTGTCATTGAAACCTAATTGAACCAAATTGAAATTCAGAATCGTCAGAACGATTACAAATCAGTTGTATGTGTGGTGAATATTTGTCCATTATTTTAGCAGATGGTAAGTGATGATGTATTTTAAGATCACTCTCACATATTTTTCCTGCATGGATACACGGTAGAGGTAGGTACAGATTGCTTGGCAGATTGACTACAATAAATTAAGAGTTAAAATCCGAACGATCTTAATTCCGTATTATACATCGTCATGAAGACTTTTTTAATATTTTATTATAATAGTACGAAATAAGTTTAAACTTGTAATTTTTACCAGTTTTTTGAGATTTTGTTCCCTTTCCCTTTCCAAAATAAGATAATAATAAGCCTGATGGAGCCTTTTTTTTTTTTTTCAGAACAGTGTTGCTTAGGTTAAGCGGCTCTTATTCTACAACGAGACAGAGACAGACAGACAGCAACCTGACATTTTTTTAGTATAGTTTTTTGTCTTGTGACTTTAAATATTTTATCTCTACAGTGTACCGCCTTAACAAAGTTCAACTAAGCAAACAAGTGCTGTACCAAAGAGAAACCGAGCAACTCTGTATCTTTCATCTCTAATTATTTCCCGGTTAAACTCGCAAATTTCTTGAATAAATAAGCTCCGTTGAAACATCAAGTCGAAATTAATTTACTTTATGTGTACGAGATCTTTAAATCGGGTATCTACATGGCGGATAAAATGCGTTAGTAAGTAGGTATATTTGACAACGATCCATGTTTGAATCAGGATTTAGAGTAGATAATTTTAAGAGACCTTAAACAAAATATAAAATACTTAAATAAGAAAGAAAACATTAGTTAAAGACAACAAATCAGACGAATATGGTCAATAAAAAAATATAACATAACCACAAAATTCTTAACATAATAAAGGAACCGAAAAGGGAACGATTTTTGTATAAGTCTAAGCTGCTACCTATACCTACGTACAATACAGAATCCTAAAAATGACCAAAACAAGTGGAATTCGTCTAACAATATCGATATTATTATTTTTTAAGTCGATCACCGTGATAATGAATGAAAGACTCACTACGCTTTGCGTTGTTTTTATAGATGATGACGTAAGTATTTGTCCTTAAAAATACTTTGACAATGAAAACTTTTCTACGTTAACTATTAGTAGGCCAAGCTGCAGGGAAATCACATTACAAAAGGTGGTGTAACAAATTTTATGATTTTATGTTATTTAGCTAAGTTAGCTTGACATAAATTCAATTTCTTGACCTTGGGGCACGACGGGGTATATCCGATATTTTGAGTTTAATATTCTTTTTGCACATAGTGTCTCGATAATAAGTCGTATGACAAAAGTGTCTAAGAACAGTATGTAGAAGTCAAAAACTTTTACATTCTGTCCATACATGTCAATTCTGTAAGTCTTACAGGTACTTACTATCGAGGCACTATGTGCAAAAAACGAAAAATTAGCAAAATTTCGGACATACCCCGTCGTGCCCCAAGGTCAAGAAATTAAATTTATGTCAAGCTAACTTAGCTAAATAACATAAAATCATAAAATTTGTTACACCACCTTTTGCAAGGCTACGTAAGAGGTGATTTCCCTGCAGCTTGGCCTATAGAGACAATGCGACTATTATCGACAAGCAGCTCCTTAACATTTTATCGTGCTTCCTCCGTGCTTCAGAAAGCACGCTAAGCGGTTGGTCCCGGTTATTGTCACTTATAGCAGCCATTAGGTCGAGCAAGAGGCCTTAGGGTGACCTGAAAACTCTAACACTAGGTGAGACACACCACTATACGAAAAGAAGAAGATGCAACGATTGTCGTAATAATCACATAAGTATGTCTGACCGGATAGACTTAATAGATTTGCCTGTTCAGTTTAACCTCTCATAGGTAAAAGGAGCCTTATCAAGGGGGGCGTTTGAAAAGAAACTTTCTCCCGCATTTTTATAGATTCACTACGATATATGAGTCCCGTGGGATAGAGGGGAAATATTTACGATTTTTTTATTTATATTTTATTGATTCGTGATAGGTAAGCCTCTGCTATCAAACCTTTTTGACTTTTGTTGTTGTTGCGTCATACCTTTAACGCTTCTTTTAGGTGGAGTCGGTAACAAAAGTGGTTATTCACTATTTATAGTAATTACGAGTATTAGTGTAGTTGTATTTATCTATTTTTTGTTTTTTAGTTCGATGGAGGGTACTGCCGGAAAACGGGTGCCTTTAGTGCCAAAAGTGTTATACTTCCCGAAACGTTGAATATCAAAATGTTGAATTTCCCTAAATGTTGAATTCCCAAAATTGTTGTGGCTTCTTCCGGAGCAACAATAAATGCCGAGGCAGATCCTCGTTGGTAGCAGCCGTACGGCTCTTTGGACTTTTTTTGTTTATTTAGTTATTTTTTTTTTGTTATAGGTACTTATTAAGTTTTTTTTTTAATTCTTTGGTTTTATAGTGTTGTTTTTCTTTTGTGTATCGTGCTTTTGCTGTCAATAAATGTTTTCTATTCTATTCTAGTATTTCAAAATCCGTAGAAGAAAACTTTCAGTCAACCAAACTAAATTTTCCTAAGTTACGAGATACCATGCCGTATAAGACTTCAGAATATTTTCAACAAAAAATCCCTAAAAATTGCAAATTTTAGCACTCTCTGTTAGACATTATCTACTTTTATTGCCATTTGTACAATGAACCATTAATTCAATAAAGATCCCTATTTACAAATAAATGCAGTTACTTAAGCACACCTAAAGCCAGTTCTAGACTAGCAAACTATCCGGCAAACTATCCGGCTATCCGGTTTTTAAGTTAGTTATAGAAGCGCACGGAAACGCCTCGAGCCGGCCGTTTCCGGTTTTACAGTTAATTAACTAATATTTACATAAGACCGAGCGAAACGATTTCGGTGCGCACCTGTGCCGGTAGCTTTGCGGCTCGAACGTTCGTTTCCGGTCTTAGATTAAAACAAAAAACTAAAGATACGGTAATAATAATAATAATAGCCCGCAGGGCACCTTGAGGCGAGGTGTCGGGGAGTAGCGACCCCGCGGCTACCCGAGTGCTCCAGGGGGAAACCACCGTTCCTCACCTCCGGCTTGCCTTAGTTGGCTGGTCGGAGTGAACACTGACGAGGAAGCGGTCCTCCGCCTCTGGCTTGCCTTCACCGGCCGGTCGGAGTGGAGTCGCGAGAGTAGAGCTCCCACTCTGCTCGTAGGATGGATGCCAATCGTAAGTGGTGAGTGGGCCAGGTAGGCTGGACCCTCAGGGAGCCCGTGACCTGAGTATAAAATCCAGGGAGGCCTCTCCATCCTTCAGCCACTCACGCCCCTGTTGCCCCCTGGCTGTAATTTGCTCGGCTTGGTTTAGGGTGGCCCAGTTTGTGAGTTGGCGAGTCTCCGTCTGCCATTTTTACTTGTTTATTGAACAATGTTACGGCAGGCGCCATAGTCCCCATAGTTCCCCCCAGTATCCAATCCACTACCAACCCATTGTCATAGTCCAAGTAGTTTTCATCTGTAGTTTACACAATAGTACTATCCAAACCGGGGGTTGTCCTTGGCTGCATTTTATAGTGTAGACAGGGATAACCGCCGGTTTGGTGTCAATTTCAACTTTGCGATTAAAATTGTGACTGAAACGGGCCTCTACGTGTTGGCTTCGGCCCCACGCACGCCTTCCAAAAGTCCGGGGCTCCATAGCCCCGTGAAACGGAGACGTTACAAACAATAATAATAATAATAAATAAATAATAAATATATATATCGTATATCGAACCGTTGCCGCATGAGCACGTGCTGTCACACTGCGATTATCTTTTTGACATCCATAAAAATGCCTTTTTGCTTATTTACAAAGCCTGAATAATTCTTAATGTCAAAATATTTTTAAAAAGGTACAAGAATTTTATGAAAATGCATGTAGGTACTTCTAGCTCATTTTTCGAATACGCAATGTTAGAATATACCTTATGTACTATTTTTGTATTCATCTAAGGTTCCCAGTGTACTGATGGCCCCAAATGAATTCGCTTAAGTATTATTATTTGGTACGAGTTGAACGAAAATGTCTTTTGCTTGCCTATTTTTGGTATAATTCTGATGAGAAAAAAAGGGGTGATGTCGGAAGGGCCTGCTTCTCAATTTATTTATTCAGAAAATGAACAGCGCCTATTTAAATAAAGAATCGATAATGTTTTATAATTATTACATACGATTGTAGGTTTTCCTTATTTGTACAATTAAAACAATAGTCCTATCCAGTTGAAAGCTAATAATCTAAATCGGTTTTACAACGGTATAATATTTATTATTTATCTACATTTTGAATTTTAATTAGAAACTATTAATGCAACCCATGATCGTGCTGGATATCAGCACGCACGGTCGATGAGCGATCGCTTAAGTGTGGAATTTTGCACAGTGGTAGGTAGATATATGAATCACGCGGGCAGAACAGAACAGTATATAAACAGAACATTAAACATCGAAATGCATTTAACACTAAGAACCTTCTGCTTAACACCTTTAAAATAATTACCACTGTGTGTTTCCAAAACTAAAGTAGGTACATTTAACTGAACAATAATGGCGGAATAATTGCGAATACGGTGTAGAAATGTTGCTTCGTATTGCTAGCTAAAACTTGCATACAAGTTTCATTAGGTAATGTATTGTGTGTGGTTTAACTCTATAACGAAGATGTTTAGTTTTGAATATAAAGCCGCAACCAGACATCGCGCGGCAAGCGTTGCGAATGGTTCGTCACGCATGCATCGACCTGAGGCATGTGTGATTACATTTATGCATACGTCCCACACGACACATGCTCAAACTGAGCACGCAAATAACCATGGACAGGGTTCGCCAGTAGAACAAATAGAAAAACACCCGTCCGTCAAAACGGCTCGCACTGAGGCGACGTTCGAAACGATCGTATGACACAAATGCGCATTGTAGGGACACACGTCCACACAGCCCGAGGCATGCGAGGCAAACCATTCGTGGCACATGCCTCGCGATATCTGTACGCGGCTTTACAGTTTTAACTATGCAGATACTCGTAGAATTAAAAGCGTTTTCAACGCATCGTTTAAAAATAATTTCCTTTCAACAATGTTTTAAAATATCTGTGTGTACGCACCATTAGTTACGCAATTTAATTTCTTAATGAAACAAATAAACACCTACATATTTAGTAAAGTACCTTTGGATTAGGCTGCTATTCACAAAATCGGCCGTGAATGTTCTTCTTGATAGAATTTGTTTCCGCAAATACTTCTTCTACATTTCATTACTCTGAAATACCCGCCTAGTGAATTTTCAGATCGCTTCTAGTATGACGGCCGGCGACCTAACGGCTGCTTTCAGAGATAACAATTTGCTAAACGTGCCTTACAAAAAACAAATCGTAGATTATAGCAACTTAAAGGCAGTACCTATTATGTACGAGACATCAAAAAAGTAATGTTTTTTTGTATAATGGACTTTGTGATGAAACCGCAGCACAGCTAGTGTAGCATAAAAATTGAAGATTAAATCAACAAAAAAACGTTAAAAATATTTATTGATACCTACCAATTACAATTCACGTCGCTTCCGACTATAACTGCCGTAATAATCTTTGATAGTTTTATCGATAAAAACAGCGAAGCAAATCATAAAAATATTGACTTGAAAGCTTTGGACAGCTTATTGTTTTCCAAATAAAGATAGAAATCATCGGTAACATAAAGAGTAAGCACGATGAAATATAGTTATTTTTTAAGCCCTAACCTTTTGTGAATGTCAGAAAACTACTTGAAATACAAAGCTAATATAATATTGACCGTCTTCTTCTTTTCTTGTTATGTAGTGTGGCTCACCTTTAGAAGGTTTTTTTAATTTCAGACTATAATCTAACGTTTTTGCTCATTGTATTTGTCGTTTTTTGGAAGATGTGTCAAAAGGTAGTCTACAATTAAAAAACGAACGTGTTAGAGTTGACTAGTAGTAGGTAGAAATATTTAATTCAACGATTCCAGCTTATAAGATTCACAAGCACATTATTGATCGGAATAGCTATACAGTCAGTTGAATATCATAGTCTTAAGATAACATCCCGTATTTCTACTAATAAGGTATTAAGATTCAGCGTTTGATAAATAATCTGCTATTTTGGTAGAAGGGAATAAAGAAAATAATAATATTTTCGGTACCGTAGCTGATGCTTTAAACTCGACATTACTATTAGGATAAAAAATAGTTAAACTACTTTACCAAACTACTGGCTTCGTCCAAACGAGGCTTTCCTCAGAAGACAGCGTTCACAGGTTGGGGATAAAGTGTCACGGAGAAGTTTATTCTCTTTTTCTTTCCTTTCTCTCTTGAAATTTGTCGTGTTGTGACTTCACTACAGTGAACTTTTGTTAACTACAGGTCGAAAGAGTTAAAATAACTCTTGAAAATTAGAGTGTCTCTCAAAATATTTTGACTTTTTTCATTCGATTGTACTTTCTTTCTTTATTTTCGTGTAATGGCGTGGCTCACCTAATTTTAGCATCTAACTTGACCTTACGATTGTAATTATCAGTTATAACAACCAGGACCAACTCCTCGACGTGATTTCCGAAGCAACAGACAGCTGGAGTTTTTTTTTGCCATTCATATTACCGGTTACCCATCCAAGTTACGACCGAGCTAGGCGTTACCTAACTCGCACGATTATACAAGATCGGCCGGTGCAGTTCACTAAGCCAATGAGCACCTCGATTTTATTCTATTCCTAAAACATAAGGATCATTCGATTATTCGATTCCCGCCGGGTGCAAGTATTTATGCTTATAAAATAAATATTTGTGTCTGGTCTGGGTGTCCCTCTATGTATAATATGTATGTATTTACAAAATAAAAATAAGTATTATATCCGTTATCTAGTCACCGTAACACAAGCTTAGTCACTTACCACAGGGCTAGATGGCGCTGTGTGTTGTTCACATAATTTATTTATTATTATTATTATTTATCATTTAACAATATGGAACCCAACTTTTTAGAATGAGACCAAGATGAAGATGGGCAGGATGGTAAGGGATGGGAGAGGGCAGTGGATAAAAACAAGTTCTGGATGATGATTCAAAATGATGAATCATTTTTAAAAAAATGTACCTAAATAAAAAATCAAATACCTTCCCTATGGCATATTTCAAAACATTTATACTTTTTCTTATGCATTTATTTTATCTATAAATAGCTTTATTTATATAGACCTTATATGTTCCTTCTATTTTGAAGAATCTCTATTTTATCTCTGTACTACCTCAAGTAAGACCCCTTTCCTAACTTGCGATTCTACTTTTGTTTAAGGGAAGTGTAGTTTCTTTTTGACCAAGATGTTCTTTTAAGATTATTTTTCTTAGTTGAAGTAGTGAATGAGCATACCTAGTTATAAATAACAATTTCTTTGTTTAATAGTAGCACTACATACTCGTATAAAAAAAAACATGGAAATGAAATTTAATAAAATTTTAGCAATTTAAACGCAATTATAAAGAGAAAAAAGTACTTAGGTAGGTACATATTTAATTTATTGTTTAATTTAATCGCTACAAATATGTACCTATATTATGCACCTTCCAATAATAAAGTGCTTGCAAGGTCTAAAATGTTCGCATAACTACTAGTATAATATGGTGGAATAGCAAACACGCTACTAACTCAATACTTAGCTACAGGTAGGTGCTTACATTTTATGAAAAGAATTTAATGATACAAAATACCTAACTGTCTGCAGAAAAAAAATAACAACCTCCCTTTCGATAAAGTTTCGTTCGAATCGTGAAGATGGGCAAATATTTGATGAGCTCAGTTTAACAATTCAGGCTATTTTTACCATTTTACGGCTTTAACGTTGAAATAGACTATTTATTTTTCAATCGGCCGATATATCGAACACCATTTTTAATATCCTATTAAATCTGCTTGTAGGGTTCATAAAAAAAGAATTGATGAGAGCGCATCTCTCATTTTGTCTTTAAATTTTGATGAAAACTTTCAATCGTTCCAACTAAATCTAATTTTGCTTTATGAACCCAATAAACAGAATTTGATTTCATGAGACTTGGCTATTAACAATATATGGAATTTTATAGATGACCGCTCTTCACCAAAAGTGGATTTGTTCGTCTCTGGCGACTCGCGTGGTCTAGTTCGTTAAGACGCTGAGGTACTGACCCAGAGACGCAAGTTCGAGCCTCGCCGTGAGTGAATTTTTGTAGATGTATTTATCCTTAAAAATAATTCTAGTAGATAAGTCGTAGAACATTAAAAAATCAAATAACATAATATTCGAATATAATGAAAAAAAATTAAAAGCTATTTAAAAGCAGTTCTTATTCGAAAGGTCGATTACCGGCGATACATCGGCCGATTAAAATAGCAGTAGTCTACGTTCACCTTTAGTTCGCTATCCGATTGAATTTCAGAGCTGTAACGTTCCGATGTTTCAAAGTGGATTAGTACGATGTAATATTAACGTACTGTTTAAATATAGGTTAGAACGTGGGATTGTATTATACTTTTATTGATCCCGTTTCATTTTGTTAGATCGATTATTATTGGAAGTAGATTATGTTAGTTGAGGTATCAGGCAGCCGATATCTTGTAAGTAATGAAGAGTAAATTTAGATGACTAGTTATTTAAAAAAAGGCTTTCCAAATTTTGCACCCGACTGGACTTGAACCTACAACATTACAAAGCCGTTGTATTGAGCTAACCAATTGCGCCACAGGTGCCTGATCCGGCCGAGAGTAAATAAGGACTTCGCGCGAGTAAGAGCTGATACCGCGAAAATATCGGAATAAAAAATAATATTATATTATTCCGCTATCAGCAGCAAGCTATCTACATGCCGAGTTTTATCGTAATCAGATAAGCGGTTTTTCGGTGGAGAACGAAGAACACAAGTTTGTGTACACACACAAACTTGTGTGTGAAGAAAACACATACAAACACACACACAAACTTTCACTTTTATAAAATTAGTGGATTAGGCTACAAATTAAAGCATATTACGTTCAAATCATATTAAGTATTTAATTCGAAGAAAATTGACTAGGTATAGAAACAATACGTGTAAACTTCATAGTTCAAAACTTGCCTAAATATAACGTACATAATATTGATTTATGGGAATCGTAGAGTTGGCAACATCGAAAACTGAGTAATTGATTGGAAGGCGAGCCCGCGAGCGTTCTACACCCGAAAATTGATAAAGTTTCAATGAATACTCACCCCGTAACTTTAGAGGAAATACACTAGACAGATATAGACGTAAATAGGTAGGTAGGTAGCTACATTATTGTAATTTAATTTTACAACAGACTAACTTTTCAAATTACTAAGGTAAAGATTTTTGATGGGTGGCTTTGGTCGCGGATTGTCACTGCATAATTCTTATCGTCAACTGTCATTTGATGCAATCAAGACTTATTCGGGTCTTCTTCATCTTGACATGAAGATGAAGTATTCTTCATCTTCGTCCCAACAGAATCATATATCCTGCTTTACAGAGTCTTAGCCTAAAACACGGCAAAGGCATCTGCGTTGTCCATGCAGTTGAAAGGGCAAAGAGGGCCCAATTTTCGGACTAGTCTTTTTCGTATTGTATAGTGGTGTGGCCCACCTAGTGTTAGAGTTTACAGGTCGCTATAAGGCCTCTAACTTGACCTAACGACTTCTCTTTGAGATAACAGCCAGAAGCAACTGCTTAACGTGCCTTCCGAAGCACGGAGGAGCCCGAATGAGTTTTTGTCACAAAAAATATCGTTCACTCATCCAAGTAATAACCGCGCCAAGCGTTGCTTAATTCAATAAATACTTGTTCTAATACGGGTAAAATTGCGACGTAGAGCTAGTCGACACTAATATTATAAAGAGGAAAGATTTGTATTTTTGCGCGCGCGCGCGCGCGTGTGTGTGTGTGTCTGTATGTTTGTAGAGAATACACTCAAAAACTACTAAACCGATTTTACAAATTCTTTCACCAAAAGAAAGCTACATTTTCGAAGAGTAACATAGGCTACTTTTGATCTCGATATTTCCACGTGATCGGGACATACGCGGGTGAAACCGCTTGTATAAAATAAACAGTTTCCATTGTGTACGTACCTACCTACCTACATACCTAACTCACAGTGGTTTCAAAACAACTTCAAGGAAAGCGTTTCACTATAAGTTGATATAACTTTAAACATTACTCCACGTTCCCGGGCAAGTGGTCGGTGGAAACAGAATTCCCGTTGCGGATCCCACGGGATTCTTATTAAAACTTCCCGTTTCTATGCTACCTTTATGTTGAAGTTTTATTTTAGAAATCTTTTGGTTATTCTCTTGCTTCTAGTTTAGTGCAAAACGATGTCTTATCCAATACCTACTAATATTATAAATATGAAAGTTTGTGTGTAAGTAGGTAGTAAATAAACAAGTGGAATAGAATATAATAGAATCAAGTTTATTTTTGTTCCTCTATAAGTACATGAAAACATCAAGAAGAGGGATAGAACAAAGCAACTTGACTAGACTAGACACGTACAGTACAAGTACAAGTACGTAAATCTACTGAACCGATTGCGATGAAACTTAGTAGCCAATGTGTTATTTCAGGTCTCTAGTTATGTATATTGCGAATTTCATTGCAATCGGTTTTATAGTTTTTTGCGTGCAACAAGCACACGCATACACTCATAAACTGTCACCTTTAGAGTAGTGAGGTATGTCGAATTCTTGAAATCAACATTTTTAATAATTTTACTTCAGTTTTCGCGATGCAAGATGCTCAATCCTGAAGAAGTACGTTAAGCATCAAAGCAATGCTAAAAGTAATAAACACCACGCGTTTAAAACCGAAAACTAAGATAAATTTAAAAAAAAAGAACCAACAGTAATCGGCGTACAGACTTAAAAAAAAAACAAAACCGAATTGAGTACCTCCTCCTTCTTAGTCGGTTAAAAAACCTCACTCTATCCTTTCAAACCCAATTCCCGAAAGATACTTAACAAATTACTCGGACGGAAGCTATCTTCGTTCTAATTGAATTTTCAGTTAAAACTCGCTAATAAGCCGGCATAAGTTTTATCACCTCGGACGGTCGGATAATTCTTTGAAAGAACTTTTTAATTTTCATTGCCTGTTCAGATAAGATCTTACTTTTATGTTTGCGTTAGGTAAACGATTTAAAACTTTGAACGTGTTTGACGGCCTTCTTAAATTAATCGGAAAATAACCTTCTCGGTTTTTCTTCTTAGAGATTTTGTCGCTAAAATGGGTTCATTGTTGACGACCTCTGTCGCACGTCGGGCGATTACCTGGTTGCAACCCAGAAGGTTACGGGTTCAATTCCCGCCGGGGACAAGTAGGTATTTATGCTTTGATATTTTGTTTCTGGTCTGGGTTAACTATATTATTATCCAAAGTAAATATGAATTTACGAAAGATTACATTCGTAAGTATTACATTCGTATTGGCTTATGTCCAGTAGTGGACTTCTTACAGCTGAAATGATGGTGCTTATGATTATGTTCGTTGTCTATTAGGCGGGTCCACACAGAGCGAGCAGCCTCGCGAGGCTTTTGCCGCGCAAGGCAAAAGTCTCGCGAGGCTGCTTGCTCTGTGTGGACGCGCCTAGAGGCGCCTTAGAGCAAAATCAAAAGCCGACACTCGATAGGCGGGTCCACACAGAGCGAGCAGCCTCGCGAGGCATTTGCCGCGCAAAGCAGCTCGGTTAGTGTGGACGTGCTTCGGCCGAGGCAAACGCGCGCGCTGCCGCGGGCGAGCGACCGAGCGCGCGAGCCATCAGGCGGGTCCACACAGAGCGAGCAGCCTCACGAGGCTTTTGCCGCGCTCGGTCGCTCGCCCGCGGCGGCAGCGCGCGCGCTTGCCTCGGTCGAGGCACGTCCACACTAACCGAGCTGCTTCGCGTGGCAAATGCCTCGCGAGGCTGCTCGCTCTGTGTGGACCCGCCTATACGTATTATGCTCGAGCGAGGCACGAAACAAAATACGCGAGCGTCCAGAGTGCGCGCGGCAAACGACTGAGGCGCCATTGAGCAAAATAAAAACCCACACTCGATGGTTCGGGCGCCCGGTCGCTCGCCCGCGGCAGGGCGCGCGCTTGCCTCGTCCGAGGCACGTCCACACTAACCGAGCTGCTTCGCGCGGCAAATGCTTCGCGAGGCTGATCGCTCTGTGTGGGCGCGCCTAGAGGCGCCTTAGAGCAAAATCAAAAGCCGACACTCGATGGCTCGCGCGCTCGGTCGCTCGCCCGCGGCAGGGTGCGCGCTTGCCTCGTCCGAGGCGCGTCCACACTAACCGAGCTGCTTCGCGCGGCAAATGCCTCGCGAGGCTGCTCGCTCTGTGTGGACCCGCCTCACCATAACACAAGCTTTATATTAGCTTACCTTGGGCCTAGATGTCTCTGTTTGAAGTAAACATTTTTAACATATTTTTTTTTTATTTATTTTTGTTTTTGTAGCGTTTTATATAATGTTTTTGTCTAAAAGTTTTGTTACGAATTGCACTAAAATGTCGCTTAAGTGAAGATTTATATTTGCTATAACATATTTTTAAAAATAATCAACATAAGACGGTGAGCTTTTTCCGTAAAAGTGGCTCATAATTAAGCTATAGAACGGAATTCCTAGCGATATTTTTCTCCACCGCAAGAGCGATAATAAAAGCGCCCATTATTTTTTTCATTTTCATAAAGACCTAAAACCAATTTTTAGTCTTAACGCATAATGTCCTAAACGCAAAATGACCTAAACGCATAAGATGATGGTGAGAATCGAAACCACGACTTTCAGAATGAAATGAAAATCTTCCGGGGCTAGATCAACACCGTTCTACAAGTAAAATATAAAAAATATATCTGGTCTACAAAAAGTTCACGTTCGAAATAAGTATTCCATTTTCGACAAAGTATTTAGATTATTTTACTAAGCACACTCAATTTGTAAACAAATAATAAAAACCCAACAAACAACCCCTGAACCATACCCTACAAAGCTATCAAAGCTTGATTAATTTCTGTGTATCGAGGGTTCGACTTCCTATATGTGTGGACACATATACATAGGTACCTACACATACATTGTTCATAGGTAGAGAAGCTACGAAATTGGATATCCACCTTTGCGCAAAGTTACAACAGGCTTCATATGTGCATATCGCACGTTTTAGACTTGCTTCAAGTCTGTTAACTTTAATGGAGTTACCATATTCGATTTGGTAACTATAATGATTACCATAAGCATTTTTTATTTCGAGTTTATTTGTATTGTAGGAAATAACATTTATTTTATAATATTTACTTTTTTTGGAATATTAGTAGTACGGTTTTACTGTTAATTTTAATTTGTAATACCGATCTTTTTAGTGTTGCAAATCAAGCAACGCTTGGCACGGTCATTACTTGGGTGGGTGACCGATATGTGTAAATCTAAATACTTAAGTGTTTTTAACTTTTAAAAATTCTAAAATGTTTAGTATACCCGGCGGGACTTCGGGGTATCATAAAAATTTAGAAGCATTTCCTAAGTGTCGTAATCATTTTAAGAAATAATGTAAAAATGTTGTTTAAGCTGAATTAAATTTATGGACTCCAACTTTTGTTACCCGAGTGTAGATACATTCATACAAGTCGGTGGTACCTATGTTCTGTCTAATGAAATGCATACAACCCAAAGATTGATTCTAAGGGTCAGTTAATTTACGAGAGTAATCGATGTTTGATGGCAAACGCTATTCAATAGTGTTTAGTACTACAGCTATAGTGCAGCTTTTAGCGATAAGACCTGTTAGTTTGAAGTTGTAATTTTGATATTCCTGTGTTTATTCATTTTGTGTGTGAATGGATCTTGGTCTTTCTTTGTAATTTTTTGACCAACGTTTCGTCAAAAGATGTGTACTGACATCACGAGGTATGTGCCGCGACGCATGCCTCGAATCGTCTGTACGTATGTGCCTGCCTCAATGCGAGGCGGCGTTTTGTTTGCATGCTGAGGTCGAGGCCTTACCGGCAAAACAAGGCGGCGCAGGCGTAGGCCTCGCGATGTCTGCCTGCACCTCTATATACTTAAGGTGAGATTTTTTTTCTTTATATTAAAAAAAAACTACATTCGTAATTGATATTCAAAAGTCGCATGTACTAATAGTCTATAAAAGGTTTTGTTCTGACTGCCTGATGGATCAATGCACATTCCAAACCGCTGATAGTAGAGATCTGAAATTTGCAGAGTATCTTCTTTATGTGATGTACCTAGGCATCCGATAAGATTTTTTGAATATTCCTACGGGATCGGGACTTACGAGGGTAAAACCGCGGGACACACGCACACCTATTTGGCGTACTTATATAAAACTAAGATTCCTATATACATTGAAGTTACGTACTCGAAAAACTCATTACTATCTCCCGGCAATTCAACAGTCAGATAAAAATTTAACTTTTCCCAGACGGTCGAATGGTATTTTAATTGCAGTGGTGTTAATTAAGCAAAAGGGATCGGTCTCGGCATTTAATTTCTCTTGGTTCATCTGTGAGCTCAGACTGCAGTTTACTTTGTACAATTTGTTATTTAAATGTCTCATTTAATATTTTGTTTTGATCTTTATTTTTTGTGGTAGAGTTATTAACACAATATTTTTAATGCTTTTGGTTGTAAAACTTTTAAACGGACTGCGTTCAGTTTGTGTTTTAGTTTTTTAAACTAGAGCTGGGCTCCAACGGCCCGTTTAATCACAGGCCAGGCCAGGCCAGAGCATGCCGTCGAGGACTGTGTGATTGCGTCTCGCACGACGAGAGGCTTCATCGGACGCTACGGTTTCCACGACCTGTCCGTCTGGTCTGGCGCGGTCTGGCCTGATAAAACACGGGCCGTGGGATCCCAGCCTCAGGCGAACATGACCATTCGACATCTCTGTCTACTTGTCACGATGTTTGCCACGTAACATGCGCGACTATGTGGCAGATCAATGTGTTCTGAATATGTCCACCTATGATAATAACGGAATTGAAAAGTCGTCGAAATGTCAGTATTTCACAAAAAAAAAAAACAAATCATAGGTACATTTGTAATTGTCGATATACTAAGCGTAAGGCAGCAATGTGTATTTTATTATTTTGGTCGAGCACTAGAGCGAATAGGTATTATATTTGATTCGATATCCATACAACTCGTACACATCCACCCATCACTTCACAGCCTGATTTCAAAACTGATCCCATTGATTCCAGAGAACCAACAACATCACCAACTTACAAAAACAAACGGAACTCTGCCGCACTACAAATCCTATACGTATTTTAAAAGATGCAGCGCCACCTTCAACCGTAAACAGTAAGTTGGTAGAAATAATCCCCCAAGTTTTTCCTTTGTATCTGATCGACCGATGCTCGTTAGTATAATGACCGTATTAATTGCCGTGCCGTCGTTGCCGTGGAGTTGTATTGTGCTGTTCACCCTTCAAGTAGATCCGGATTTATCCAGCTCGAATGCTAAACAATATTATATACACCTTGTTGCGAGGATGATAATTTAAGCCGGAAGGGGGATGTTCTAGACGTCTAGCCGAATAGCTTTTGTTCTAAGACTTTATTCAGTTTAACATTTATTTAGTTTGGATATGTATCTAAACATTAAGTGTATTTACTTTCAAAAACAGCTGCTATTTCAAAAGGTTCATACTTTAGAACCCTAAAGAAGAAAACAAAATTAAATTAGTACCTACTGTGTACCTACATACAGAACAACCTTGTTTTTCACTCCACATTATGTAGACTCTTGATACAAATTACTTATTTAAGAAATAAGAAGAACGTGTAGCGACTTTACTACATAAAAAAATATCTTCGTCGAATCAAGTTTGGTCAAAGTCATAAACTTGAACGAACTTTAACAAGTATTTATTAGAGGCTCTGCAGACTTTGAAAATTAAATATTTAGTTCTAGCAAAATACACTATTTCGTCGTTTTATTTTTAACCGACTTCAAAAAAAGGAGGTGGTTCTCAATTCCGTTTTGGATAAATAAAATAATGCTCTAGGCATATCTACTATAAATATTTTCAGAGAAAATAGTTTGCGTGGTTAAAACTCGTTTGGTGTAATGGTTAGCACGCTGCGACGAAGACACAGTAACGCGAGTTCAAGCCTCGCCGCAAGTTACTTTTTAAAAATATTATATTTTTTCCTGAAAATATTTCAAAAAAAAACTTATTAATTTAAAGTTTAGATACTGTGCTATCTATTTTATTGTACTAGTCGCACCCTGTGGTTTCTCGTACAGAATCCGGATCCAGTGAGAATATCGACATGGTTTAACGTTTTCAGCTATCTATATTTCAAGATTCATCGCAATTTGTTTAGCAATCTTCGTGTGAAGGAGTATTAAACATACATACTGACATAACTTTTGCGTTTGTAATAATTATTAGTAGGATATTCTTACCACCCAGTGGCAGCGCCCGATGAATAAGTGGGAAAATACCGTCCGTACCATCGGGTGATAGAAAATCTATTGCCTACTCGAACCCTAACTGTGATGAAGTAAAATTTATCAACATTTTATTACGCGCTCGTAAAAAAACGTCGACGGTAGTTTGTGTGGAATTAACGCCAAAATATTAAAGTTTGAGTACCTTGCGATATGCTTTTCTTTAGTGTAGTTTGTGAGAAATTGAGTGCATTGTCGAACTCGGGTAGCTAAGTCGAGTGTGCTTAGAGAATTTATATATTTTATTAGCAAAGCAGATGAATAAGATTTTGGCTAACTTTGGTTAATAAAGGAATTACTTTGGTTAATAAAGGAACATTTCTGGACATGAATTCCATAAGGAATTATCAGAAGAGAAAAAAAGTCATTTTCCGCGGATTTTTAGACCATATGGCTATCCCATTGCTTTCAGATAGAGCGCTCTAAAACATGGTCTAAAGCGAATACATTTTTATTAGTTTCCTCGAAGCTGACATAAAATAAAATTCATTTTCGGTTAGTCCACCAGGAGACACTGTAGAGTCCTCAAAACTTTGAACGTTCGCGTCGATAAAATGGTAATAAAACAACGCAAATAAAACCTAAAAATTTGTTGTATTTATATTAGAGCGCTTATTTTAATTTCAATCAAGGCTACTTTAAACACGACTTAAGTTCCTAAGTACCCGTTAAAAACATAACTCTTCCATTTGGCTTCACCTCCGTGTAAAAAACCATCCGCTATTTACCATCACCTTGTACCACACCCAAACCAAAAGGCAGTAGAAGGCGCGACACAGCGATAATGTTTATGGGTAAAGTTGACCGTCTCGACTGGTATCAACGACGCCGGATGGTGACAATTTGTATCGACTCAAAGTCTAAGTAGAAAGTACTGAATTGATGCCGTGCCGGTTTTAAACGCGAAAACTTTTTAAGTAGGCAGGTATCCTACTTTTAACAATTAACTGTTACTTGAAATTCATACGGAAACTCATTTGAATTTTGTTGATTTATCGTAACTTTTTGGTTTAATTATTTTAAACTTTATAAGGTTCAAAGTTTTTGGCCATCTACCTACATCCTAATTTGTCCATCTATCTAAATCCTAAGGCCAAAGCTCTAGTAGAACTACTCTGGGTCGGTACCCCAGAGTGTAGTTCGTTAACGCGCTGGGTACCGACCCAGAAACGTGAGTTCGAGCCTCGCCGCGAGTGAATTTTTGAAAAATAATTTTCTTAAAAATATTTCTAACATGAAATTTGCAATAATTTAACCCGGCACAAACGGAATAAAGCAATTCTGAACTATTTGCTTCAACGCCGCCGCCCGCCACTGTCTTCTTAACTGTAACAGAGTGGCGGATGTTTAATTAAAGTTTAACCTATAAACTTGTTTCAAATCTAATAATTGTATTTCGAACAACAAGGAAACAGTAGCCGGCGTGGCATGTTATTGTAGCAAACTGTAGTCTTAGTGTAGATCACCTGGTGTTAGAGTTTTCAGGTCGTTCTAAGGCATCTAACTTGACCTAACGACTGTTATCAGAGATAACAACCGGGACCAGCAGCTTATTGTGCCTTCCAAAGCACGGAGGAGCTCGAGAAAATGTTTTTTTGCCGCACAAATTATCGGTCACCCATTCAAGTGATGACCTTAATGCAACTGGATTTGTTTGTAAATATGTCTGTCAATTTATTTATTCAATATTTGATGACAATTAAGTCACTTTAATTACATGACGATGATGACGACAATTGCATCTATCTATTTATTCAATACATAGAAATTTCTTCTGTTTTCACGATATTGGAATAAAATAAAACTGATTTTTTGCGATTAAAACCGAAAAAATAGTTTAATTGAAATCCAATACATTCCTCAATTTATAATGCTTACAGCGTATGCTTACGATGTGCCGTAAATAGCATAAACTCAGAATAGCTTCTCTTAATTTTCATTTCATTCATTGGCCTGTCTGAGGCTTCACTTGACAAGGTTTTATTTATTAATTAGCGAATTCATTCCTAATTAACGTCGTGCCAAGTTGTGGTGTAGCATTTTACGGGTTTTGCGGCACGTTTCGTTCCATTTTGACAGTGCTTAAATGTAAATATAAAATTATATGAGTCTGAGTCAACATTTTGTTAGACAAATAACTTTTGAAAGTTATTCATTCATGAGTTATTTAAAGAAGTTGTAGGTACACTGATTTTTCTTCGGTTTTTGCGATGCTGATATGAATTTTTTTTTTTTGTTTAAGTAATCAAGTTGATTTTATTATTTTTAGCATTTTTCAAGAACTTTTAAGTATCTCCTGATCAGGAGAAGATTAGAGACGAACAAATGCTCAGGCCCGAACGTTGAAAAATTAGGCAATGCCAATAAAACTGAAAAATGACTATAATTTCACACAGTCTACTTGTTATCCCAACAAATGTCACAAAATCAGAAATTATAAGGGTAAAACGCGGTTTCTGAGTACAAAAATAGTGTATTTAAAACATAATGAGTGGTTGTTATTGCTACTATATACCCTTAAGGCGATTTAGAAAGCATTTTATTCAATGTTAATAAAAATTGCTAGATATTTCATAGTAATACGACTCGATACAGTCATTAATTTAATGACAGAATTAATCGGTGCTTAGTCCAGCACAATCAGACCCTTTGCAAACCTCATATTTTAGTCGGGCGACAGTTTGAGCATATAAGCGAAGCGTGAATACTGACCCGATTCAGTGGACCGACAAAACTATCGGACGACTCAAAGTCTACGGTCCAAGCTCTTAGATTTATGACTAAGGTCTCGATAGACAGACCGGAGCACAAACTATCTATTATGAATAATATATAGTATTTATCTAAGGGTATAATAGATTGTCGCTAACTGTTATCTGAGATTTGCAGTAGTGTAAATTACAAGCGATAGATGATATATGTTTGAAATGCGTGGATTTTGTGATGTATGTCTGTTGGTATTATCTGTATTACTAGGACAAATTGCATATTAGTATCTAGTACAATATATCAAACGTGATACGTGATAAACGTATCTTCTTCTTTTCTTGTAGTGATAGCTTACCTAGTTAGATTTTTTAGGTCGCCCTAAGACATATAAACTTGACCTAATGCCTGTTATCAGAGATAACAACCGGAACCACCTGTAAAACGTCCCGCGCCGAAAAGCAAGGATGAACTCGAGTCGAGAAAATGATTTTTGTTCGAATTCTTTTATGTTCTAAGATCCCAACTCACAGTTTCATCCAGTCTACAATATATTTTCATTATTGGATGATACTAATCCAGGGTCTTATTCATTGCTAATCTTAACGATGTTTGATCTCATTCGCGTGTGACTACCGAACCGACCTACTATTATTTTCTGGTAAGGTTAAATAAAAGAATATGGCGATTCTTTGGTAATAAAACGTAGCTTTTCAAACAGAAACTGCGACCAATTACATTTTACATAAATTAACGAATCGCGTGCTACCTTTCAACTTTGACTAACAGTTAATTAAATTGAACAACTTCTATTTACTCAATAAAGGTGCTTCGTACACTATCATTATGACGCGACGGTTTTAATACAATACACCTTATTCAGGCTTTTCTGACGCCAAGCGGTGCATACTTACATGCTATATTTTGTTATTTTCGCGCATACATTGTATGTACTAGCAGTGCCTCGCTGGATAAAAAGTAGCCTTTGTGTTATTCTAGTTCTCCAGCTGTTTATATTCCAAGTTGCATCACAATCGGTTCAGTATTTTTTGCGTGAAGGAGCTATAAAGTCATATACATACTTGCACACATTCGCGTTTAAAATATTAACAGAAATGAAAACCATAGCCCGGTGTTATTGTTTTCCTAAGTAGATTTCTCAATAGTTCTATCCGATCTGGTGGTTGTCCTTAGCTGAATTTTATAGTGCAGACTGGAATTGTTATTGAAAATCGCCTCTACGTGTTGGCTTCAGCTCCACACACGCCTGCCAAAAGTCTGGGGCCCCAAAGCCCCGTGATACTGGACGTATAATTGTAAATGGCTATTAATTGTTTAATAGGCTATACTTTCTAAATACATGTCATAGTGCTCTGGCAAAGGACATGTATAGTATAATATTAGAAAGGTTTGTTATATTCGTGCACGGGATACAAGTATTAGCCTAAAATAGGACATAAAATGTCATAAAATTCAACACATGTCTCACAACAAAACCGCCACCTAAACCCCATAGGTGGCGGAAAACCCATTTATAAGTTTTCAATCTCACGTCTGGCCACAAACAAGAGCAAAACGGTCGGTTTATTTAAGGGCAACCTGTCGCTGCGTAGTCAGAACTACTTGATTTACGATCACGCAACTCAACAAAGTAGCTAGATGTATAATAAGGATGTCGTTCCTACAGATTTTAGCTAGATTTTATTATCTTTACACTCCCTTGTAAACGACTAGCTGCGTCCCGCGGTTTCACCCGCGTAAGTCACGATCTCGCGGGATTTTCCAAAAACCCTTTCTTAGTGGATGTCTACACATCACAAAGACCATACTCTCCAAATTTCATTTATCTAAGAGCAGCGGTTTGGGCTCTGCGTTGATATATATATCAGTCACGTCTTTTGAATTTTATACACATAGATGATAAACAGACGACTTATACTCTATTTCTGAAACTTAGATCAAAAATGTAAACAAAGAACTGTCATTTAAATAAATGTATGGGGTTTTTGTTTACATTATTGATCTAAGTTTTTGCAATAGGGTAAAGATAGTTATTTAACGTTTCTCTCTGTCTGTCAACTTTGAAACTTCATGTCACAGTAAAAGACGAACGATACATAGGTACAACTGCTAATCACCGTTTACAAGTAAGGGGGTTTATCTCTAAAATGCTTTGTCCTGAGTGACTGACTGACTGACTGACTGATCAACTCACAGCCTAAAAAAGAAGACCAACTCACAGCCCAAGCCTAAGAACAGAACGGAGACTGTGTTCTTTATATGATTGAGGCATCCCATAAGAAAGGATTTTTCGAAATTCTCACGAAATCGGGGCTTCCGCGGGTGGAACCGCGGGAAGCTGCTAGTAATACCTATAAAGTCATAAAGTAACATCCGGCAAAGGCTTCTTTCATACAGTACCTACACTATATTATATACGTATTTCAGAGTAATTCCCTTCACAATTGCGCACAGAATCGTTCGTAGTAACGAAGGCTTTCACGCGAATACGGTATTATATAGAGCCTGATACCCTATTCATCGGGACACTGCTACAGATTCATCATACACATAATTCCATTTGAATGCCGATAGTGATGGGAGAGATCCGTCTTTAGATTACCTATATACGGATAATTAATTTATAGGTTTTTCTCCGGTTTTTCGGGATGTTGATTTGAAATAAAACTTATTTTTCTAGAATGTTTTAATGCTTAATACTTTAAACGGAACTCGAAAAATGTGTTTAATTTTAATTTATTTATTGTATTTTTTATTTTGTAATCTCTAGTGTGCCATAGAATTGCTTAAAAAGGTCAAGTAATTTTAATAAAAAAAGCTATCTATTTTTTATCGACGTATTTCAAAATGTCGTAGTCAACAAGAAAATCTGCTTTTTTTATTAATAAACGTGGAATAAGGTCGGATTGGATTTACCACTTTTTGTTTCTGTGTGTCAACTTTGAGTAAACCTTGAATATAGGAAGATTCGTTCATTCATTCTTCATATACGAATCTCCCTTAATTCAAGGTAGCACATGATTTTTTTTTGTATTTTGCACTTTGTTGTTTTGCTACCAACATGACGGCATAGAAATTTAAAGATGAAACGCACTATACACTTTTATTAACAACTAGCTGCGTCCCACGGTTTCACCCACGTAAGTCCAGATCTCGTGAGAATATTGAGATCAAAAGAAGCCTATGTTACATAGAGTGAATGTAGCTTTCTAGAATTTTCAAAATCAATGCAATCATTTTTGAGTTCATTCATTACAAACATACGACACACACACATACAAATACAATTCTTTCCTCTTTATAATATTAGTGTAAATGTAGATTATTAATATGTAGTATAAATATTACCGCATGCTAGAGTTTAACTCCCTTAGAACTGAGCGTCTAAATGTTAGGAATAGTCGTCGCAATACACATCACTACAACATGTTCGGTCGTCCGTTCACTGGGCCGTATTGGCCGTGCACAGTGGAGCCTGATTTGAGCTCTCACGTTTCACCTATAGACGTACAGTGTGCACTGTGCACTGTGCAGGTGCTTATTGACAGTACAGTTTATATCGAAATACACATATTGCTGGAAACTGCAAATAGCACCATCTAGGTATCAGTTACATAATTGATATGTGGTAGCAAACGGATGTAGGTAAAGTTTTTATATTAAGTATTTATTCTAAAAACGCATATAGTTAATAATCAACACTATCTACATCTACACTATCTACACTAATATTATAAAAGGGGATAGATTTGTATTTTTGTGTGTGTGTCGTATGTTTGTAATGAATAAACTCAAAAACAACTAAACTGATTTCAAAAATTCTTTCTCCTGAAGAAAGCTACATTATCGAAGAGTAACATAGGCTACTTTTGATTCCGATATTCCCACGGGATCGGCACTTACGCGGGTGAAACCGCAGGGTACAGATAGTACCTATCGTATAAAACTACCCGCGTTCCGCGGTTTCACCCAGGTAAGGCCCAATCCCGTCGGAATATCGGGATCAAAAGTAGTCTATGTTACTCCTCGATAATGTAGGTTTAAGTATTTTTGAAATCGGTCTAGTAGTTTAGTAACAGCTTGTTCGTTATAAACTAACAAATACATTTTTCGTCTTTATGATATTACTATAGAGGAGGCAACAAAGGCATCTCGGCAATGACCCTCTTCTGACTCCGCAATGACCATTGCTTGCCACAACTGCTAGTCTATTTTACTTGCCACTGTCCTCAGAATTGTCCCGAGGTGCCTGCTTGCACATACCCGAGGCAAGTGGGTTTCGGGAGTGGGATCTAAGGGTCTCCTCCTTTGGATCAGGGTACCGCGGGGTTGGGCTAGCCCGGCAGCCAGAACGGCCACATCTATCGGTGGCTTAGTAAGGAGATGTCGCCCAACTTGGGTTTGGCCTCGCGTGGGTTTGTGGTTTTCAGCCGCAGAGGACGGCACGTTTGTCAACTCTGGTATGCTTGTCACCGAGGGTCGTCCTCATACGCGGCGAGCGCTTTGCATGTCGTTTCGACGAGTGCGCGAGGCTCAGGAGTAGCCTTAGTGGTGCCTCTCGGGGTGCCGCTGCGCTGTGCCAGAAAGCGTAGGTCTCTACGCTAGGGAAGACCGGTCCTTACCAGGATTTATAGGCTCTTGGTAGGCATGTGGATTCATGCCGGGAAGTGAGCGTGCCTTTAACAGCTCCGGTACCACACATGGAAATGTGGTAGGTGGCCTCTCCACCGGCCCCAGCGAGGTTGTCGTTAGCTCCTCTTCCGAGGAACGAGTGGTGAGCGGCTTCATTGCTTCGGTACCAGTCTGGATAATCTGGTAGTGCCGTTTTGGGTACGGGGAAGCTCTCCCTTATCAGAGAACCGAAACTAGCGTTTTGGGGACACGATCTGTCTATAACTGATCCCGCACGGTTGCCCTCCGGGGTGGCCGGACGGAACAGCGGACCCATCTCTTCATACCCTAGCTGGTTATAGCTTGGGACGCTATAACATATATGCGTAGAAGTCTTGGAACGGGTTGCTGTCCTCAGAATTATGTTATCACTGCCTCTCACCCTACGTACTAGCGATGCATTTTTTTCGTAGCACGGCATTGGAGTCATCGAAAAAAAAACCCTTTAAATTATTGAAAAACTTAATCAAATCATCGTCATTAAAAACGAAAAGTTATACAGCACCACAGCTACAAAAAAACATCTCATATTGCGCTTAAGGTGAAGAAGTGGCGTAGCAGTAGCAACGTAGCGATCGTTCGTAGACGCCGCCAACCGTTAACGTAGCATCGTAAATATCCGTCGAGCTACGATAAATGAATAATTAACTGAAGTTAATCGCTTTAGTGCAACCGTCCAGTGCAAATAATTCTAGGTAGTGTCACTGATAAATAGGTGATGCTCTCGAAAAACCCTAATAGCTATTTTGCTGGCTAAAAATTCATATATCACAATAAAATTGGTACATATTGTACCTAATTGGTATATAGGTACTTAAAAAAATAAGTACTTTAAGGTAATAAGGTAGGTACGCCAAGTTTCTATAGTATAGAGCATCTCACCAGTACCATTTAGTAAAATTTTAAGAAATTACACCTAGTGATTGAAAGTTTTCTTGTAGTCTAGGCTACGGAAACCCAAATTCAAAAATTTCATTTTACCTTTACTACAATTGCGAAAAATACACCCAAAATGAAACTATAACTTTTAGGTGAACTGCACAACGAAAAGAAACGGAATTCTTCATATAAATATATTTTTCGACAATTGTCAAATTTGAACTTGAAGATTGACTAAAATGATATTGTAACGAATCATTAGCATTACCTACTAATAATATTGATACGAAATTTTGGACAGTTTCAATACCCACCAGGTAATTGCAGCAAATTACACCAATACCTCGTCTTTTTTCTAATTTATTACGTAATTTTAGCTCTTAAAATCCTAATTACAGCACTAAGGATAAAAAACTCCGAAAACAAATAAACCTAAATTGCGTACGAGACGAGATTTCCGATAAAGCAAAAAGTTCTTGGAATTAATTTAACGAGCGAAAAATCTCATTAGAAAAAATCTTTTTACGAAACGTAGGCGTTCGAAACAACGCTTCTTTATAGATTGAGGTTAATCTCTTTCTTTATAATGTTCAATTAAAATCAATATGGGATTTAGGAGAAATATTGTTTTTCTATAGTAATTATTGGGTCAAGGAGCTCATTGGCTTAGCTGCGTCTGCTGATCTTGTGTTAAGCAAGGTGGGTAAGCAAAGCTTGGCACGGTCATTACTTGGATGGGTGATCGATAATGTGTGTTCAAAATGATTTTCTCGAGCTTCTCTATGCTTCGGAAGACTGGTTAAGCAGTTGATCCCTTAACTCTAACACTAGGTGAGACACACACATCACCACACGAAAAGAAAGAGATAGTATCTACTTATACCATGCTATTATTAAATGAGTTTTAAGTGCCAGACCTGGTTTAAACCATGATTATTCTATGCCTAAATCATAGTTTAAACCAGGTCTAGCCTTAAAACTCATTTTATATAAGCAAAGGTAGGGTTTATGTATTACACTGACCTTAAGGGTTAACCCCTAAACTAATAATAGCCTTATTAATAAACGTGGAGTAAGGTCGGAGTAATTTAGCCACTTTTTGTTTCTGTCCGTCAACTTTCAGAGATCTTGTCACGGAAAAAGACAAAGCATGTTCTCTCTACTCCAACCTTACTCCATGTTTATTAATAAGGGGCAATGAGATAGCGAAAAAGACTTATAGTTTGAGAGCCCCGTAATATGATAAAAAAATATCATTTTTTTAGTTTTTTTGTAATGTTTTTAATAGAACAGGTACCAGACTTGTTAATTAAATTAAAATCGCACTATCTTATTTTATCAAATAATAGTGTTCCTGTTAAGGGCCAATAGTAGGTCAGCTCGAATACAAATTTTGTCCCCGCCTCAGGTCCTAGGCCTTACAGTCCCCGCACCGCGCACTCGCAGCTACTCACTCCGCGAGTCAATCACGCGGCACAAAGGTCACGGAGTTCACCGCACACATCTATAGTATGTGCATTACAATGTATTTACAGGTAGGTATCATATCCTACAGTAATTTTTTATAGTGTGTAAATTGGGTACGTAGTACCTACTTAGATATACTATACTCTATTTCAGAAACTTAGATCAAAAACGTAAACAAAGAACTGTCGATTTTACAGGAAAAAGTAAATAAAGAGCTGTCACTTTCAAATAAATGTACCTATATGATTTTTGTTTACATTTTTGATGTAAGTTTCTGAAATAGAGATATTTAGTTGGTCGGTCTGTATGTATATAGATATATAGATACTATAAAATTATGGTTGAAAAACGCCGTAAAATAGGGTAAACACAGTTATTATAGCCACATGAATAACATAATATAAGTAGTACAAAATACTACATAGGTAGATATGGAAATAAAATGAAGTCGGACTCGTAGGCCGGGGCAGCCACTAAAAATAACGTTCGGATTTTGTTCTTTGCGCGCTCATCTTTTAGATTAGCGTTCTATATCTTAGATCAGATAATTACTTACCATATTGATTAGCTGATCAGGACAAACACGCTCATTTATCATCATCATCTTCATCATCATCATCATACTTAAAAACGCAAGTGTAACTGACTGATGGACAACGTACAGGCTAAACGGCTGAGTGTAGAGACTTGAGATTTGGAACATAGGTTCTTTAGGGGTTGAAAGTGAGCACTAAGAACGGGTTTTTGGAAATTCCACCCCTAAGGGGGTAAAAATGGGGAAAAACGTTTGTATGCAACTTCGTAATGGCTTGACCTAGAAACTTGAAATTTGACAAAGATATTGATTTGGGGTAGTAAGTGAATATCTAAAATTTTTTTTTTCCAAAATTCAACCCCTAAAAGTGTTCGATTGGGGATGAAAGTTTCTATGGGAATTGATTCAAAGAGATTTTGTTACTGTTTTCGGGGGTACTATCCGAAGCCCGACGGGTTTCGGGTTCCCATCTTGTACTTAATAAAACGCAAGTGTAACTAACTCACTGACTGAATGATGGACAACGTACAGGCTAAACGGCTGGGTGTAGAGACTTGAGATTTGGAACATAGGTTCTTTAGGGGTTGAAAGTGAGCACTAAGATCGGATTTTTGAAAATTCCACCCCTAAGGGGGTAAAAATGGGGAAAAACGTTTGTATGCAACTTCGTAATGGCTTGACCTAGAAACTTTAAATTTGACATAGATATTGATATGGGGTAGTAAGTGAATCTCTAAATTTTTTTTCCTAAATTCAACCCCTAAGAGTTTTATTGGGGATGAACGTTTCTATGGGAATTGATTCAAAGAGATTTTGTTATTGTTTTCGGGGGTACTATCCGAAGCCCGACGGGTTTCGGGTTCCCATCTTGTTATTTATAAAAAATATTGCAGAGTAGTATCAAAGCACAGTGGCGTATTTAAAAATTTTTATCCCCGGGACAATTTGGTTTTTGCGGCCCCCTAATAAATCAGGGTCGACAAGGTTCGAAAAAGATAAATTATAATAGAATAAAACCCACTGGAAAAGAAAGAGCATATAAAAAAATGACAGGAAAAATAAATTACGGGCGATCTGAGGTCGGGAACCCGGTGGGTTGTTGAGAACGGTTATCTTAAATAAAAAACGGTTTATCTTGATTTTCAGCAAAACTACAAGTCCTATGGAAAAAAGTTGAATGGCAAAGTTGTAATAAAAAGTTCTACAACTTTTGCATACACAATTTTTTCATGTATGTGAAAAATTCAAATAACTACGTTTTAGGTTTTTAATGTAGGTATAACTTAAAAAAAAGTTCTTTTTTTCACCAAATTTGGTACAAACGTACCTATTTATTTTTTGATTTAAAATATTCATTTTCCGCCTTAATATGATTTAATATTAAAAAAAACTCTTATTTTCAACCAAAAATTCTTACGTCAAATTTTTTAAAAATGTCGATGGGCTTTTTATTCGTTGAAATGTATACTTTCTGATTAGAGATGGGCCGACTAGGGGTTCTGCCGACTAGCAGACTAGCCGACTAGTCGGTTTCAAAATTGCCGACTAGTCGGCAATGCAGATAATTATAATTCAGAGATATTTGGGTAAATCATGATCACTCGGCGGTTGTTGGTATTTTTGGATAAATTTACACTTCGAATGCTGTAGCGAAACTTCCAAAAAATGGTTGAAATAAAAATAAAAGTTGGAAAAAAAACTAAATGGAGCTGAGGCATGGTTATGTCATTTTAGATGTAAGATGTTTAGATGAAGTATGTAGGCTATGACGTGTTTGGTTTACATTTTTCTGACTACCCACCTTCTAACTGTACTACTAATTCAATAAATATTGGTTTTATTGCATAATTGTTAATAGGTAGGTAGGTGCCGACTAGTCGGCTTTCCCGACTAGTCGGCGACTTGTCGGCCCATCTCTATTTCTGATGGTCTAAAAAATATAGGTACATTAATGGAGTAATTTTTTTCTTCACTGTAGTAAATTGGAAATTGGAGACAAAATCCTACGACGACGAATTGGATTACAAATTGGAGTAAAAAAAAACTCGAATCCGAATTATCAGCTTTTAATTTGGCTGGGTAACAAACTGACAGCAACAAATTGGGGCAGGAAATAACATTAACGTGGCATTATGCCCAAAGGACATTTTAAACCCATATATGGGCCTTGGCATAGTCGACGGCAGACATCTTGATATTTTTTTATCTCTTGTCGTACGATGAAAGGTACGTATACGTATAGAGATACCTAAATAAACAGAAAATATTCCATCACATGTTGTCCTAAAGTGACACGTTTCGGAGATATGGGCCAATGAAGAAGTGGAATGTAAAAATCTTTATTTTTCTTCGAAATATGTGTAATGAGCTTTAAGAATATAAGTACAGAAACCAATAATTATCAAACCTTTGAAAAAAAATAACAAAGCAGAAAACACTTGCCAAAAGTTAGGTATTTGCTCTTTGATGCACCCAATGCATTTTCAAAGATGCAAACTTTGATACAAAAGAAAAACATAAAATATATTAAGTCCTGAGGACTTATAATATTTTATTTATGTTTTTTATAATAGGTAGGTATGTAATTTTTTTTTGGGATTTTTCAACAAAAAAAAAAGTTGTTTATTTCATGTTTTGTGAACCATTTCCATTAAAATAAACTGGTTACCGGTAGGTACGTCTGGACAATATCGGGCGATAAAAAATATGGCGACAAATGTCGTACAAAATACAACAACAGATGTACCTACGTAAAGGTTTTTTTTTAAAGTTTGCAGTGCTCGAACGACGAAAGAAAGCAAATAGGACAAAGGACAAATTTGAAAAATACATTGAAGTGAATGGTTAGAACTTCGACGAAAACTTCTTAAAGCATCTTATTTTGGGAAAGTGATTAATAGGCGACCAACTACAAGGTGTGTGAGTGAATTTGTTATGAAATCTTATTTATCTGAGCCAAAACATGTTTTTTTAAAGTGAGATTACTGTTTTAAAGCAGTTAGAAACGCAACTACATATAAAAATTGAGGCTTGCGGTATTTTTATTGATAGAGGTTTGCTGTTTTTAGGTGGAACACTCGACGCAATTGTTAGGGTTCCTATGTTAACTACGCCACTGATAATCAGGGCACCTATCACACTGCTGCATCTATCCTGGACTTACCCTACTTACGAAACCTAATCGATTATCTGTAATCGGGCCGCCTATCCCACTGTCGCATCTATGCTGGACTTACCCTACATAAGAAACGTAAATATAAAACGGAGTTACGGGCACGGATCCAAATCCAGTACATTTTTTTTATACGAGTCAGTTTTGACCAACATTTTTTTATTTCTGAAAATGAAAAATGCAGGTAGTAGTTATGTAGACAGTAATATGCTCAGGTGCGTAGTAACATGGTCACCTACTTTACTTACGTACCTATTAGGTAGGTTCCTACTCATGATGCTGCACTGCACACCTACCACCGAGTATCTAATTCAGAGCAGCTACATACAAAGCAGCAGCTTCATGCAAGCGCGCCGCAGTAGGTAGGTACGGCAGTTATGTGTGCACAGTGCACGCACACACATTATCACTGGTATAATAAATAACAGTATGATAGAATAATAAAACCACTAATTATACTCAAAATAGACAGGGTGAGTAGATGGGTTTTTTGTTTGATAAATCCACGCCTAAACCGCTGAACCGATTTTGATAAATTTTGGTATAGAGATAGATGGGACCTCGGAGAAGGACATAGGCTACTTTTGATCCTGTAAATCCCGCGGGATCGGGACTTAGGTAACAGCGCTTTCACGCCTAAACCGCTGAACCGATTTTGATAAATTTTGGTATAGAGATAGATGGGACCTCGGAGAAGGACATAGGCTACTTTTGATAGGTTTAGGTATACGACCTAAGTCCCGATCCCGCGGGATTTACGGGATCAAAAGTAGCCTATGGCTTTCTCCGAGGTCCCATCTATCTCTATACCAAATTTATCAAAATCGGTTCAGCGGTTTAGGCGTGAAAGCGTAACAGACAGACAGAGTTACTTTCGCATTTATAATATTAGTAAGGATAGTAAGGATTATTTCCCATTTCGAAGACAAACGTGCACTACTTATAAACAAACTAGCAGCTCCCCGCGGTTTCACCCGCATAAGTCCCGATCCCGTTGGAATATCGGGATCAAAAATAGCCTATAGCCTTCCTCAATAAATAGACTATCCAACACCGAAAGAATTTTTCAAATCGGACCAGTGGTTCCTGAGATTAGCGCATTCAAACAAACAAACTCTTCCGCTTTATAATATTGGTATATAGAGTATAGATAGAAATAGATGTAGGTAGGCGCGAGAGCTAGCGACGCGGGTACTCCGCTTGAATGTCACGGCGCGACTGAATCTGTTCGGCGAATGTGGCGGCCGCGAGGCCACTGGACCTCATTACTTTATATTTCAGAACTAACGAAATTAAAAACTGTATTTTGAAATTCAAATCATGACTGCACTGTATTGAGCTAAGTTCTGTTCTTATACAAAGTTTTATTAGTTTACGTAAAATATTGACTGAGTACAATCACTTATTTGTACAATTTAGAGGGAAGTTTGGGATTTTTTTCTATCGAGAAAATTTTCAGGAATCGTGTTTTCACGTCATGACTGCATTAGCAAGCATACTCGACTTTAATAAATATGGTTTCAAAAACTTTCGTTTCTAATAACTTTTGTTGTAGTCATCCTAGAAACATCAGTTTTGACCTACTACGAAGCCTTAAGGAAAGTTAAGTAATATATCGCTGCATCCCATATCAATTGTATTTAGAAACAGCCTACTTTCCGGACGTGGATAATTAATTTGCTTAACTCTGGTGCTATAGGGGAGGATGTAACAACCGAGGGGGTAAACTGGGGGGTGGGGGGTTGAAATAGGGGGTCCATTTGTTTCATCAATTATTCGTTTAGCCGCGCGTTATTTACGAGCTCGTGGTAAGCGTTTGACCTTATTAATATCTGTTAGAACGTTTGTTTCAACGATTTGAATTAATTAGGATTTGAGCGATTCGGTCCCATTTGAGGTCGTGAGGTTTTTTTATCGTTTTTTGAGTGAAAAAAATGACGTTATTTGATTTAATTTTAGCGTTGTTAAAAACCCATTTGAAATGTCAATAAAAATAATGATGTATTTCTTATGATACTTATTAAACATTTCTCAAATAAAATACACTACACCACCACACCACCACACCACACCACCACCACTTCCTCCAACACCTCTACACCACTACTGTTTTTCTTAATATTTCGTTACTAGTTTCTTATGGCTCTTGGCAGTTCTACTAGAGGAAAAATTCGTCTTCTAAATTTCACTCGCGGCGAGACTTGAACTCGCGTCTTTTGGTCAGTACCGTAACGTCTATTCCAACTAGACCACACGAACTCACGAGCCTCGCCGCGAGTGAATTTTTATTTTCCTTTTAAAATATTTCTAATGATCTTTTTCTTTTTTTCGTATAGGGGGCTGGCTGTCTTAGTGTTAGAGTTTCAGGTCGCCCTAAGGCAACCTGACCTAACGACTGCTATCGGAGATAACAACCGGGACCAACTGCTTAACGTGCCGTCCAAAGCACGAAGATCGAAAAAATATTTTTTTATGACACAAAATTACTATCGGTCCAAGTATCCAAGTAATGACTGCGCCAAGCGTTGCTTAACCCGCCAATGAGCTTTTCAATAATGTTGATATATTATTTCTATATTGAGACAAATAAATTAAAACAGCTCAAAAGTTGCATTAGCAGAGTATTAACTGTAATATAACTTTGATATAATGTAATTTTATTTGATTACAACATATCAACATTTTAGGCGACCTAATGACAAAAAGAAAATCACTAGAGTGGTCGCATTAAGGTGTGAAACAGTGGTCATAATGTTTCGTAATTTCATTGTAATAAACCCACCCTTTATTTATAAACATTGCTGATCTAATCAAAGTTTCTCAATTACGTTTATAAACAAGGAATTAGGTTAAGGTTTACGGCGATATGTCCGTCGGTATATTTATCACCTCTCCGCGTGCAATAACCATACTTTGTACATTGATTGCAATCTTGGCTTTGTTTGCCTTGACTGTTTACAACTGTCTTCCTTTTGATGTCGCATCTAATGTTAGGCTTCGGGCAAACAGCTACGGGTGGCCACTGGCAAGCGACAGCGACTTAACATACTTTTTTATATATTTTGTATAGACGCGCCCCTAACGTATAGTCGATGGCGGCCACTCGCTACAGCAGTGAAAAAGTAGGTGTGTTAAGTCGCTGTCGCTGGCCCGCGAATCCTAATAGTAGATATAACATCAGAAGAAAGAAAGTTGTAAACAGCCACAGCGCGGTAACGCTACCGCAAACTCAATGATGCTTTTGACGTTGAAACGTACGAGTTGGCAACGGGCGACATGAGGCGGCAGCGGGCGACGTGTCGCGGCGACACTACTGGTTTCTATGTATTTCTATGAAACTCCCTACGTAGTCAGCGACACGAAGCTAGCGACGCGTCGTCGAGCGTGCCTAGGGAATTTCTTAGAATTACATAGAAACCGTGACATGAGGCGACGACGTGTCGCCGCGACACGTCGTCGGCTAATGTCGCCCGTTGCCAACTCGTACCTTTAATCGACTTTCACGCTCCTTTAATTTTAACCATGAACCTAACAGTGTTGTCATCTTTGCAGCAGCGTTTTGTAATCGTTTTGAGTAAAAGGAACATGGAATTTGTTTGAAACATCACCTCTTGTGGATAATAGATAATATCCCAATGATTTTGTACGAAAAGTTCAAAGATTAACAAAAAAGGTTGGTGAACAACGTCGGCACCGGATGCGATTGTACGATACAGCACAAAATGGACGCGGATATTTATGAAACGCGTGATATTCGTGGGTTGCTGGCTAGGTACTAGTGTGTTCCGGCGGACGCACTCGTCTGTAACCGCACGATAACGATACGAATTGTCTAAATTGGTTGGGCCCGGTGTTGAGCGGGCAGAATTACCGCCCCGTTTGAAGAATTACAGTTTTTAATTTTTTTACCAAAAAAAATTGGTAAAAAAAATTCGACGACCTCTATGGCGCGTCGTGTGAATGCCCGACTGCAATGCAGAAGGTTGCCGGTTCGATACCCGCCGGGTGCATATATTTATGCTTCAAAATTAATATTTGTGTCTGGTCTGGGTGTCTCTCTATCTATACTAATATTATTATTACATTTATATATTTATTTTGCGGGTAATATCTGAAACCACTAAACCGATTCCAAAAAATCTTTCACCAATAGAAAGCTTTATTATTGAGGAGTAACATAGGCTACTTTTGATCCCGATATTCCCACGGAATCGGGACTTACGCGGGTAACACCGCGGGAATCTGATAGTGTATGACATGTTTGTATTTACAAAAGAAAATTAAACAAGTATTATTATCGCGCGTTGTGTTTTTGCAGAAGTATCGTTTCTTTAAAATAGTTCTAAGTATTGTAATATAGTCGCGGTAAAACAAGCTTAGTAGCTTACTAAGGGGCTAGATGGCGCTGTGTGTTGTTCACGGAATTAATTCAATTATTGAATTTTATATACTTATTTAAATTTATATACGGCCAGTATTACACAGGATCATCATTTATGATTAATGTATTTTGCAGTGAATTAATACACCCATTACATTAAGTAATAGATTGACATCCAACGCGAGCACAAGTTGTTGAAATAGGGGAGTATTATAGTAAATGATTCAGGATCACATGTCCTTTCAAGCACAAGACCTCTTAGGGTCATGACTTGAGGAACGTTTTAATTTACTAAGTGGGCGCTTAGAGTGATTTGCGATCGACACGTGGCGTACTATTTCGTCGCTAAGGATTCTGTATACCTACCTACAGTTATGGTAAAGTATATGAAGTGAATGTAAGAGCTCTGCAAAATGAAGATTACACTACACTATTCAATATAAATGACTGAATGAATTAAGGCTTAATATTCTATCTATTTTAAGTGCTTAAGCCTGCACTGGACTTTCATAGAAATATCACCGACGCCAGTAGACTAATTGGTTCAAGTCGTGCTCCCGGTTTGAGTAAGATGCGGGTTCGAATTCAGCCCTGCGTCTATCGTGCGTTATGTTTTTGCAGCAGTATTATTCCTTTAAAATATTTTTGAAATAATGCTTTATCTTTATTATGCACAACAAACAAACTAAGACAAATACACAGGAAGATTAAAAGTAAATCGTTGTACGAATAGGCGACCTTATGGATGGAATGAGTCAGTAAAGTTTGTGGGCACTGTGGTAAACAGAAAGATGGTGATATTCAGAATATGATAATAATTACATAATTAGGGTATATTATATTAAACACGAAGAAATGCAAGAAGCATTTAATGAAAAACTAATTTATCTAGTGTAGAAAACAATTTATAAATAAAATCAAGGTAAATATTGCCCATGTTCTATTTAATTTGTGCTGAGATATATGGGTTCGAGTCCCGCCTTGGGCCTTTCCTTGTGTATTTTTCTTTTAAAATATTTCTTAATTGATAAAACTAAGAATGGCGCCTTATTGTATGTGTGACAAATATTATTTAGTAGGCAATTGCTGTGTAAAAATATAAAGTTGGTTTTAACTTTGACCCGGTATCTACATAAATACAAAAGAAAGATCTGTTCGGCATTTGCCCCCTTTCGAAATATGGACACAAATTGTCCACTCCTTACAAATTATAGATTTGCCCACTTTAATTTTAAAAAAAGTAGGATGTAGGAATCAGATACCTATTTATTCGTCACTATATTAAAAATCAACTTTTTCGAAAGAAGCAAAGATCTTTACAGTTAAAGTCAAGTCTACGAAGTTTTCTAATAAAATCTGACTTATTTTCTTGAAAACTTTACAACTTGACATCATTCAAGCTTCTTACGGTTTGAAAAAAATAAACCTGTATTTTTAAAGATATGTGGCCGTAAAAAATATTCTGAATGTTTCTGTGTGTAAAATCATTAAACAATGACGTACAGTCATGCAATAAAAGTGGAGTAAATATCCACTTTGAGGTTAAAATTGGCAAATTTAGTAATCCTTTTTTTTCATATTAAGCGTACAAATTAGATTTGAGGATGCGTTTCCACCAGAGATGAGCGTAGCTATTATATAGAATAGATGTGTTTGTTAGAATCAATACAATCGCTTCATTTAAGTATCTATCCTCGCTTAGCGTAGCTCCGGTAGATCCTAGGTTAATAGAGCGATTCCATTGTTTTTTAACAAACATATATCTATAGCTATACTCTATTTTAGAAACTTAGATCAAAAAATGTAAACAAAGAACTGTCAATTTTAAAGGAAAAATTAAATGTAGAGATGTCTCTTTCAAATAAATGTAAGGGATTTTTGTTTTCTGTGTTGAACTTTCTGCATATCTCATGAAGAAGACGTAAGATCTGTATTCATAAAATAATCTGAGTATAATTACGTTGGCTAAGTAATTTTCTGTGTAACTCTTGTAAGTGATTTTCAACGTCTCGCTTCACCACACACACAAATGTTCACCTGTATAATATTAATAAGATATCCTGCTACGGAAATATAATCCTGCATCATACTCGTATATCCTACAGAGGAAACACTGCATCCATTCATTTTGCGATCGCGTAAAAGCCTCGCATGCAACACTGTTTAATTGACAGATCGAGTGAGCGCTCTCAGCGCGCCAGCTTGCGAATCAGAAGAGCATTGAGCTTATAGTATATCGAGAGCTAGGTAATCGTATTAAATACCTTGTAGAAATTTTAATCTTACATTTCTACCTCTATGAGGGGAAATTCGCAACAGTCCTCAGTAAGTAAGTAAACGAAATTAAGGAGCTATTTGTTTGTCAAATAGCCCCTACATTTTAATCAATCAAAAAACACTTATAAAACACAGTTAAAATTAAAAACTAAATTAAAACTAAAACTGATTAAAATAAAACTAAACTAAAAACTAAACTAAATCTAAATCAGCTAAAAACTTGGTGGAGGGAAAAGTGCCCAGAATACTGGCTGCATTGCCCCGTTGTATACAAATACTTATTTTCTGGGCAAAATACAAGCCAGCATTCCGGTCACCCGATGCCTCCACCAAACGTTTAGCTAGCTCTCTGTACAGCTCCAGAGCGGCCGGCCCCCACGGACCTAAAGTCTCCACCCCAAACGGCACAAACATGTAACCCCTATCTAGATTACTATATTTGTGCCGTTTAAGGTTTTCAGCTTTATCAGCGGCAGCTCCTGCCCGCACCGTGGTCACTGGAAGATGGGAAGGAGCCAGCGTGTCCACACAAAAACATCCCAAACTAGGGGCCTACCCATCTTCCAAGGAACGAGAGTCATTCCATCGGGTCTCTTGCCGTCGTCCCGTAAAAGTCCGTTAGGTTCTGAAGTTGATGGGACGCCGGCACTGCCGAAGGCCCGACGGATGACATCGTTCAGGCAGGAGTGCCGTTGTATCTTCATTAACCTTGCCTCCAAGCATCATGTTCACAAATGCGGTTAGCTCCTTTAGCAGGGCGTCCCTGGCTTCGCCACATGTCACACTCAAAAGGTCTTTTAAGTGTTGTGGCGTTAGCGAGTCGAGGCCGCCCGCTGAGCCACTCGGAAAAGATGAAATAGCCGATAGTATCTCAGGCGGAGCAGCACTCATGGGATCTTCGTCGATTCCTGAAGGCAAGGCTGTAAAGTGATGTGTTGGTGAAGGTGGATGTTTTTCCTTAAGAGCCAACAAGGTCTCCGTATTATTTGGTGCACTTGTGTCACTGGAAAATAATAACCGGGCTGATCCTCTGATGTCTCCTTCGGTCATCTTATCCTCAACGAGCTTGAAAGAGATTTCACCTTTTTCAATATTGGCCCGGGGATGAGGATAAGTTACCGAAGTGAAATCAGGGATTGAGTCACTATTTCGTATACAATTTTGTTTAATTTTGTTTGTTAGGGATTCTGTTTCCAAAATATTCTTCGAGACGTGTAATATTCTGAAAGGGAAAGTGAGTAAGTGCTCCCAAGCTTCAAGTGAATTGTTTTTTATTACGTTTTGTAGGTCACGCGTAAGGCATTTTGCAACACTAATGCGTGCGCCACGCGGAATCCTTTTAACTACAGGCAAGGTGCACTTAAACGTAGAAAGGGATTCCCAAAAAGAAGTTGAATTTGAAACATTAAAATTTTGTGCCGAACGATGTATTTTACTTATATGAATTTTGAGGCCACGATTACCATTAAAAAAGCGAGAGCACTTATCACACTTAACCCTGTTTTCCTGTGACACATAATTTAGAACATTTCGGTTTGTCGCATCTTGTTGAGTCGGTCGGTCGGTCGGTGGGGGTGCAGATGTAGAAAGAGCAGATTTAATAGGAACAGAGAGCCTCTCAGGCTCCGCACAACTCCCAGGTGGTGTCTGAAGCTGCGCCACGTAGTGGTCGTCGTCGCTGGAGTCCGGAGGCGTCCTGAATATATCCCCATCTCCAGATGACGACGAGCTAGGGGTCGGAGATGGACATGGAATGGTTTTTGCTATAAATATATTGTTGAATCTTTCTTGGATATTTTTATGTTTTGACATTTAGGTGTCATCATTGTTCTTCTTGTCCGGAAAATGGGGTGTAGGTCGGTTTCTTCTTTTGGTTTTATAAAAATAACTTCTTTTACTTTCGTATAGAGAGTTGCTGAGTATTATTAAAAATATAGGCTAATTTATTAGCATAATAATTTATTTTTTATTTATTCATGAAAAAAATTAATAATAGTAATAATAATATAAAATAATAGCCCCTTAAGTCTACCTACTCTTTTTCCATACAAACGTAGTCGACTGTTTCGACATAAACCTATATCTGCCATGACTATGCCCCTACGGTTTGGTTTTTTACATTTTCTTATTAGAATAGAAATAAAATTCAGTCAATTCAATTCAAAATAAATTAGAAAATAATAAAAAATCAAAACATATGCCATTATGCCATTAGTCCTATATCAGCCATGACTATGTCCCGGTCATAGCTGTTATAGGACTATTGCCATAAACATATTTTTTCTAATATTTTTATCCAGGGAGAAAACAATCGACTACGTTTGTAAAGTTTGTATGGAGAAAAGAGTAAGTAGACTGTCCCCTTAACTATCGATTAAACCTAAATTTAAGCTCTAAATATTTATAGTTAGATAAGAATTGAACCGAGATACCGATGGCGGGTTGGGCACTGAATCTCAACAGGTTAGCTTTCGCTGAGATTATGTAAGGTCAACAAACTATAATCACCTAGCTAGGGTTATATAAGTAAGGTACAAGTCTGTGTACACCTTCAGTTTGATTTATAAGCAGTAATACAGCAGCTGTTATTAGTAATTTGCCGAGTGCCAGAGGTAAATACACGTTTCGGTAACGATCAATTTGTAAATTTGAAACTTTACATTGAAGATTATTTTAAGAGATTTAAATTGCTTAACTATTCAAATAGAAATCATTTATTTATAACACAAGTTACATGGCAATTTACGTTGTAAGTAAATTTAATTAATTTAAAATAAGTAGTTACAAAAATATAGCATATATTTTGTCATGATCACTATCACAGTTAATCATTTAACAATTCGGTAAGTCAAAACAATTATTATTAGTTTGAATAATAAAATAAGTATTTTCTATTGGTTGCTCGAAGTGATCGCCTATAGGCGATAAAGCCGCCTATTGTGCCACTTTCGTTTTTGCCACCAAGTTTTTCTTTCTCTATTTTGCTGTAATTCGTGTTTTTGGTACAATTATGCGTTTATCTAACAAGAAATAAATATTAATTTTGAATTTGCAAGGCAGGTACTGCAGGTACTAGGCAGATACATCTATACTTAATAATAATTTTATTATAACTAAATTGTTCCTTTTGTATCTTTTTATAAATAAACTGGTTATAGGGAGGCATTTGCTCCACCGCAGTGGGACAATCCGACCCAACATAGAAAATAATATTAGAAAAAAGTACTCCGGTAACTAGTCTTTGATTCTTATTTTATTTAAATTCAAGGTTTTCCGTATAGCCAAGACCAGACATAGTTGATATCCTTGGTGTGACCGCATTCGCGACACCATTTTCCGCTTACCTGGCATTAGCATACACGACGGAGAAAATGTTTGTCCTAAATTGACATAATTATCTGGATAAAAATCATGCTAACGAATAACTATTTAATTAAATTAATACATTTGCATTTACATGCACTCGTAAAAAAATCGTAGTTTGATTTTTTTTAAACCCTAATCAATGTCTTCTTATCCAAGAAAAAAATGTATTTTGGTTTCATAATTTATTAAGGAAAGTGAAAGGAAACCCGCGTTCTAAAATCACGTACTCAGGTATGAAGCGAATGTACGGGAAAACGCCTAGCGAAACTTTTTTTTATCTTAACAATTTTTTTTAGAAATCATGGCCAAAGTAAAAGTGTCCCAAGGATGGTTGGAGGGAGAAATACTCGATTTAGTGACTAAAGACGGACAGTACTACAGTTTCAAGGGTATTCCATACGCAGCACCACCAGTTGGAAAACTCAGATTTAAGGTACGAGAAAATTTAATGTTCTTCGATATATCTATTCGACTTAACTGTAGGTAAGTTACAGTAATATAATAACAATCGAGATTTTGCAAGAACTTTACAATCGAAATTTGAAAACCGTTTTTAACACTTCCAGGCTCCACAACCACCTCTTCCTTGGACTGGAGTAAGAAAAGCGACTGCACACGGACCAGTTTGCCCCCAACAGCATCTATATACTCATGAAATAACATTAGGAAGTGAAGATTGCCTGTTTCTGAATGTCTACACCAAACACATCAACTCAAAAAAACCCTTACCAGTAATGGTATATATACATGGAGGGGGTTACAGAGCAGGTTCAGGAAATGAAGATAATTACGGACCAGATTTCCTAGTCAATCACGACGTGGTGGTGGTTACTCTCAACTACAGACTTGAAACTTTTGGATTTCTTTGCTTAGATACTGCGGAAGTCCCTGGAAATGCTGGCCTTAAAGACCAAGTAGCAGCCATAAAATGGGTAAAAGATAATATTACCAATTTTGGTGGTGATCCTGATAATATTACCATTTTTGGTGAAAGTGCTGGAGGATGCTGTGTAGCGTATCATCTCCTATCCCCATTGTCAAAAGGTCTATTTAAAAGAGCAATTTCAATGAGTGGAGTTCCAACTTGCGATTTCTCCTTATCGTACAAACCACGAGAAAGAGCATTTGCGCTCGGGAAGCTATTAGGGTTTGAAACTGAAGACCCAAATGAATTACTAGAGTTTCTTCAGAGTGTTCCAACCGAAAAACTTATAAACACCAACCCTGTAATATTAGCATCAGAAGCCATCGAGGTTCAAAATATTTTAAAATTATACCATTTCACCCCTGTTGTGGAAAAAAGAATTGGTACAGGACATTTTATTACTGAGTCCCCGATTGAAATGGTCAAAAAAGGAAAAGTGAATGAAGCTGATCTATTTATTGGCCACACAAGTGCAGAATCGTTAGTAATCTTTGATACATTCGATACCATAATACCACATAATAACAAATTTGTGGAAGCCATAGTCCCTACAGAGTTATTATTGCAATTGAAACCGGATGATATTTTCAAAGTAGCGCAAAAAATTCGTCAACGCTACTTTGGAGACAAAATAATAAGTAAAGATAATTTAAAAGAATTTGTCGAATACATAAGCGACGCAACATTTAATTACGATATCTATCGATTCTTGAGCTATTACCCAAAAGTTGGTAAAAGTAAACTTTTTGCGTATGTATTTTCTTGCGTATCGGAAAGAAATGTGTTTGGTAATCGAGGAATCCCATACGGCATCATTGGAAATTCTCATTTGGACGATTTGTTATATTTATTTGATCCGAAAGCGAGAAACCTGAAATTGGAAAAGGGCACCAAACAGTACAATCTGATACAATTAGCCACTACTGTTTGGACTAACTTTGCTAAATTCGGGTAAGTTACAAAAAAAAATAGAAAAAAATAACTGAAATTAACAGACTATCACAATTTCACAACCACAACAATCTTGTCGAATGTATGTCCATCTCTGGATCAGTTTATCTCTGCACATAATTACATAGCGGAACTAGCTAATTTTTATTTTAAATATAGTAAATTGTATAACAAGGGAGCAAAATAGTATTTTTACGGCGAGGGCGTTACTTTGAATCACGAGCAAAGCGAAGAATTCTAGAATGTATACGTAGAGAATAGAAATATAACGTAGAATTCTGAGCGCAGCGAGGGATTCAAAGTATACATCGCCCGAGGCAAAAATAATTTGCTCTCGAGTCATATACTCTACTTTTCATCCTCTTTCTATGAGAAAATAAATAAGATATGGTGTTACGTAATTCGTGAATACCTATTTACTTAAACAAAAATGTTGGGTATAAAATGTTAATATCACGTTTATTATACAGAAGCTCTCTATAAATATTTGTTGGTTGTTATAGCGGCTACAGAAATACATCATCTGTGAAAATTTCATATAAATACTAAAAAAAATAAGCAAAATAAATAAAACAAATGAAACTAATGAACCTAATGAAACTAATGAAACTAACGAAACTGACGAAACTAACGAAACTGACGAAACTAACGAAACTAACGAAACTATCGAAACTATCGAAACTAACGAAACTAACGAAACTAACGAAACTAACGAAACTAACGAAACTAACGAAACGAACGAAACTAACGAAACTAACGAAACGAACGAAACTAACGAAACTAACGAAACTAACGAAACTAACGAAACTAACGAAACTAACGAAACTAATGAAACTAATGACACTAATGAAACTAATAAAATAAATAAATTCTGTGAACAACATACAGCGCCATCTAGCCCCGTGGTAAGCGACTAAGCTTGTGTTACGGTGACTCAACACATATCAGCCAGTAATTCATATAATTTACGTTTGATTTCTATGAATGATACATATTATGTTTCAAATTTACTTTGCTCCCGGCTGTTTTATTTTGCTCCCGGCTGTTTTACTTTGCTCCCGGCTGTTTATCTTAACAGAAAAGAGCTACTTTGATCCAACTTATAGAGGATCAAAGCGACACTTTTTGAATAGAAGGGATGAAAAGAAAATTGTTATTAACATGTCTGACACGTCATCTCGTATCATTTCAAAAATCCTAAATATAATATCTAATTTGAAATAACTCATATTACAGAACTCCGACCCCGGACGCTTCACTTGGTGTTATCGCCCCTGAATATGTTAGCTCCAAGAGAGAAATCCTCAACATTGGAGACCAGCTAGACGTGGAGAAACACTCTACAGATATCGTAGATTTCTGGAGGGGTATATACGAAGAATTCGGCGTTGAATATTAAATACACAAATAATGACATTGAGCACTAGCCCGCCTTTAATTTACCAGTAGCTCTATCCCAGCCAGTAGTAACTGTGGTAGAGATAGCTTTGAGGTCACCTTAGATTTAATGTTTTTGTTTACTACGAGTAATATGTCAAAATATATCGTTTTTCTATTTTTATGTCTTTGGTTTTTTTATATCTACTTCTTATTTTTTAAGGATACTTCAATATCGCTGCTGCTATCCTTAGTAACTACATTAACCTACGTAATGGAATTATAAATATTAATCTGCTTTTGATATATAATTATATACACTAGTGTCGAAGCTAGTGTCACAGAATTAGTCGTAAGAACGGAATCAACGATGCAAAAAGAGTTTATACTTCTGAATCAGATAAAAGCAAACTTTGATTGATACATACTTTTGTATCAACAAACAAGCTTATCTATCTTACTTAACTTGATATCCATACCTACTCTAAATCATTACATTTAAATTGAAGTAAATAAAATACCCATTCAAGGTTATGCATATCTATAAAAACGCGCCACACGCACGCAGCCCAAACAATGACTAAGATAAATACTGGTTATCTTTGGTCAGGTACAATAATATACAATCATGCCGCATTCTAAAATTTTAAGTAGCTTTTCATAAATAGTAACAACCAAAACAATGATAAAATAAGTCGCGAGACATGCTCTACTGATTTACACAAAAATACACTGTTCATCATTTAGATTTTACTTAACAATAACTACAACCGAATGCTAAAGGGACAGTCTGTTCCTAATGTGAATACCTAAGTATTTTTTAATGAAATATATAAATAAACTAAATTCAATATAGGTAAGTCGTTACAAAAAAAAGGCAATAACAAGTTTGTTAATTTTTTACTGCTTAACTTGTTATTTATTTCTAAAATAATGCATCTAAAGCTAAGGTATTTTGTCTGTCTGTTTATCCGCTAAATTCATCTAAACCACGCAGCTGATTATGATATGGTTAAACTATAATTTTGGAAATATCTTTAAAAAGTTTTTAATAAGTAAATTCATAATCATAACACACCCGTGCCAAGCAGGGACGTGTTGTCAGTATCAGAATGAAAATCAATCGATATAAACATTACAACGCGAAAAATCGGTTACAATTTAGATAGCAACGTCGAAAGAGATAAAGTATGTTATGTTAACAAACGTTATACAATTGTACAATAAGCATGATAGCAATTTGTTCGCTAGCACAAGGCGCCTTTGTGATATAAAAAAACTCGAACGATACATCATTATACTTTGCCGATCGTCAGAGGTGAGTGCACGTTTTGGCAGCAATAAATAATATAAGAAAATAAAATATTTGTTAATAGGCCCATTAGTGGTGTGTAAAATAAATTGTTTGGTAAGTCACAACAAATCATAAATTTTAGATAAATAGGCACAATTTTTGTGTTTAACTCATCTACTGTTTTATTTACTCGTTCAATTATAAATATTATCAAATGCTTACCTACTCGTTTACTTTTAGCAACAACCCATGATTAACTACATAGTAACAACTATATTGCTTTGGTGTTGAAAAACAAAACTGATATTTTATTAACTTTTCAGAAATCATGTCGAAAGTAAAAGTGTCCCAGGGATGGTTGGAAGGAGAAATACTCGACTTGGTGACTGGGGATGGCCAGTACTACAGTTTCAAGGGTATTCCATACGCGGCACCACCAGTTGGAAAACTCAGGTTTAAGGTAAATAAATTACTTTAATATTATGCCAACCTTAATTTATAGAAACTGTATAGCCGAGGTTTTAAGACTACAAGAAAATTTATGATTTCCATGTTGTAAATTTACTTGCCCTAATCTCCCACGAGTTTGCTAAATTAGATTGAAGGAAAATCCAACAAAAAGTATGAAGTTTATCTCGACTGAAGAGCCCTAAGAGCGTTTTTAGTGGCATGCGGTTTAGCTCACGCACGCAGAATTTAAAACACACATAAAAATCACCTAATGTAGCAAAATTATAGCACAAGTTAAACTCGCGTTATTTTCATAATCCATCATTTGATCTACTCAAATTGTCAATTCCAGGCTCCACAACCACCTCTGCCTTGGACCGGAGTAAGAAAAGCTACTGCACATGGACCGGTTAGCCCCCAACGGGATTTGTTTACCCAAGAAATTATATTAGGAAGTGAAGATTGTCTTTTTCTGAATGTCTACACGAAAAACATTAGCCCAAAAAAACCTCTACCAGTGATGATTTTTATTCATGGAGGAGGATACAGAGCAGGTTCAGGAAATGATGACAATTATGGACCAGATTTTCTGATCAGTCATGATGTAGTATTGGTTACTATCAACTATAGACTCGAAGCGTTTGGGTTTCTTTGCTTAGATACAGAAGAAGTCCCTGGAAATGCTGGCCTCAAAGACCAATCTGCGGCCATAAAATGGGTAAAAGAGAATGTGGCAAATTTTGGTGGTGATTCTGAAAATATTACTGTTTTTGGTGAAAGTGCTGGTGGAGCATCTGCAGCTTATCACCTACTATCCCCATTGTCCAAAGGTCTGTTTAAAAGAGCCATTTCAATGAGTGGAGTTCCGACTTGCGATTTCTCCTTGTCGTACAAACCACGTGAAAGAGCATTTGCGCTCGGAAAATTATTAGGGTTCGAAACTGAAGACCCAAATGAATTACTAGAGTTTCTTCAAAGTGTTCCAGCCGAAAAACTTATAAACACTAACCCTGTCTTATTATCATCAGAAGTGTTTGGCGTTGAAAACATTTTGAAAATGTACCATTTCACCCCTGTTGTAGAAAAAAGTTTTGGTACAGGACAATTTATTACCGAGTCTCCGATAGAAATTGTAAAAAAAGGAAAAATAAACGAAGCTGATCTATTTATTGGTCATACTAGTGCAGAAGCAATGATAGGGTTTGGCATATTCGATAGTTTACTATCAACTGCTAATAAATTCGTAGAGGCGATAGTCCCTAGAGAGTTACAATTGCAATTGAAACCAGATGACATTTGGAAAGTCGCCCAGAAAATACGCCTTCACTACTTTGGAGACAAGAAAATATACAAAGACAATTTAAAATACTTTGTCGAATACTTGAGCGATGCAACATTCAATTACGATATCTATCGATTCTTGAGCTATTACCCGAAGATCGGTAAAAGTAAAGTTTTCGCGTATAAATTTTCTTGCGTATCGGAAAGAAATTTGTTTGGAAATCCTGGAAAACCATATGGGATCATTGGAGCTTCTCATTTAGATGACTGTTTATATTTATTTGATCCAAAAGCGAGTAACCTTAAGTTGGAAAAGGGTACCAAGCAATATAATCTGATACAATTAGCCACTACTGTTTGGACTAACTTTGCTAAATTTGGGTGAGTTACAGATAGTTTTTATGTTTCTTGAAAAATCTAAGTATTTCTAACCTACGACTAGGGTTAGGCTGCGTTTGCACGAGAGCTAAACAGGGACGTGTTGATATGGATACGTTTGTAAAACCAAAAGGATCGCTTAGTTTTAGATTTGAAATTCAGTCGAGTGATTATATTGATTCCAAAAAACTTATTAGTAGCAACGCATTAGTTATAGTATAGCTCTGGATGCAATTCAACCTTATAATATTGAGGAATATTTTTTGTAGATTCTATTCCAATGAAGATTTTGTAGCAATTTCTATCCGGAATAATTAATATTTTAATATTAATATGTTAATATTTATTTCAGGACTCCAACCCCGGATGCTTCTCTCGGTGCTACCGCCTCTGAATATATCAGCTCTAAGAGAGAAATACTCAACATTGGAGACCAGCTCACCGTGGAGAAGCACTCTACTGATATTGTAGAGTTCTGGAAGGCTATACATGACGAGGTTGGAGTTGAATATTAAGTATATCTACTTCAACTAATGACATTGAATACCGCTCTCCGCTAGTATTCGCTGGTAGTCTGTGCCAATCAAATCCAGCCAGTACTTACTTAATTTATTAATGTTTAGTATTTGCCTGTGTTAGACATTGCTTCGAGGCCTCTCGACAAGGCCACCCATTGTGCCACGTTAGATTTAAGTATGTTTGTTTTGTTGCTAATATGACAGGTAACGACGCACGTACAATAAAGCGTTTTTTTCTGTATCCCTAATCTCTCATTTCTTATAAGTTTATGACCCACGGGGAATTATCCCAATTTCTGAGATGAATATTTTCTATTTTTTGCGTATTCTGGATAACCCATACATTATGTAGGTTACGTTACGATACTCGGTTTCGTTTTATTTAATTAAATTAGTCAAGCAGTTTGATAGAAGCAACTTTGTAGTTACTAAATTATAATGCTTACTCCGCCCTGCGGTTTCGCTCGCTTAATAATGGGACTAGGATAAAAAGAGCAGCCCACTGTCTTTCTTATCCTTCCTGTCTCCGAGAAAAAAATATCATCAAAACGTCTTTTTGCTATTTCAAGAGTTAATGTGAAGTAAATTTATGTACCTATCTATCTTTTTTAACTTTAAAAAAGATAGATAGGTACATAAATTTACTTTCGCATTTATATTAGTCTGAAAGTCTAGATCAGATAGGATGTCAATGAAAAAGAAGAAACAACGGATAAACCATTGCCCTCTAGAAAGAACAGAGACACGACAAACTGAATCATACTCTATTATATACCGACCAAGTAAGGCTGATCCAATAAAGTCCAAGTAGCACGAACAAGTTGTTCGTGAATCGATAGGCAATTAACTTTAGATAATATCGGTTAGTGTTATCGAACTGATGTCTTTATTGAGTTGAAAGGCGATTGTAAAATCGATTTGTGATTAAGACATCAACTGTGGGAATTAAAGTAGGTACAGCCAGACCACAAAAGTGGATAAGTATCTAAGTAAGTCTTGTATTTTTGGGAAAGCTAGCAATCAGTTAAGTAGTTTTGCGTAAATGATTGAAATCATGTAACAGAAATTGCAAATGATAAACCAAATTAAGTCTAAAATTGATGAGTCGTAAATTTTTGTCGGTTTCAAATTGTTTAGTAGAATTAAAATTAAAAGACACATCATTATAAATTATCTTTTTTCCCTACACACACAGTCGTTTTGTGCGACAGAAACCCTACAGATATACAATCTAAGAGAAGATGAAGAGGCCATTTGAGAAAAAATCTAGTCAAGATACACTTCCGAGCAAGCAATTAATCCGTCATTACTTCGTACCTTCGTTTAATAAATGTTTACTATCTAAAATATAGATTTAAATAGAAGAGAGCAGAAGTCAACTACCTGGACTCGAAGTATTTAAAAAAGATTTCACGACGACGCTAGACCTAACGTCAGCAATGACCAAAGATCGTGTTATGCGGCGATTTAGTGTCAGGAAGGCCGACCTCAAATAGGAAATGTGCCAGGTAAATAATGATTATAAATAATTGTAACAGAAGAAGGTTACTCAAATTAACCGACTTTTTAATATAACTTATGACAGAATTAACCAATTCGGTATTTACCTACCCAAAAAATACAATTTTAAGCAACATCAAAATTTTAATAACAAAAAACTGTAGTAGGTACATTATTAAAAAAATACACTAAACAGATAAAATTTGCAACGCTGAGGTTCGCAGTAGAGTAGGTAAACAAACGAAAGATTTCAATCTAAAAACATTTTATGTACCAAGACATAAATTGTAATTTTTGTCCTTTTACAGATCCAAATAAATTAATCTGAACTGTAAAAAGGTTTTCAAACAAAACACAATGGCATCTAATATTATTCTGTAGTGGGCCGTATATTTGGAAACTCACACCGGAGTTTATTTTCAATTCCCGACAACAATGCGGTGTTTTTCTCGCAAACTACCCACTTAAATATAATGCGGACGATACAAAGCGTGCGATAGTGAGGTTTTTATTCTGTGACGGTTGCGTGGTGTAAGTAAAGAACTGAAAATGTGTTTGAAAATGTAAATATAATGTAAGTATTTACATTTTTCTTAGTATTATGTGTCGAAATTGAGAAACCAGTAAAGAAGATATATAAATAAACGCCTTCTCTCAATATATTTCTTTATAGGAGAGGGCGTTCGAAAGAACAAAGTTTTGCCAAAAGGTTTTTAGGTAAGAACCAAGAAAGACCAAGAAGTTGAGAAATCATGTACCTACTCATTCCTAGCTCTAGATTTACATAAAGTCTACTTTATGTAGAGAAAGAAATATAAGAGATGCTATATCAAAAATATTTTATCCGTATTTTGTATTTTGCAGAAAGCCATATCCGATATATTTATTAACAGTTTTAGCCGTGTAAGTCCGGTTATAAAAAACCTGTTATAGTGGATACCTATACATCACTAATAACACTACCTTAAAATTTCAGGTCTCTAGGACCAGCGGTTTAGGCTGCCTTTCTCTTTATTTATCTATCTATCTATACATAAATAGTATCAATCCTTCGGAAGAAGAACTTTATGAATTACGCACTATATCCTCAGGGTCTAACCTACAGCTGTTCAATCCCTTAGGAACGATTCATAAGAAACACCTGTGCAAAAAAGTATTTGTATTAATATATCATAATATATCGTGACATCAATTTATCGCTTATACTTACAACTTATAATAGAATCAAATTCAAGGCGATATTTTACAAAGAAATATTGTTTCGGGACCCATTCAGGAGTGCGATAGGTGAAAGATTCATCTATGGTAAAGGTACCGTATGAAGGCGAAGAAAGGACGTTTAAATTGCTATCTAAAAGATAAGTTGGTATTATTCAAACGTCTACTGCGAGTTATAGTGGGGAGATTACCTGTGCTTAACTAACTTGGCGTTCTCCGTTTTATTTCATTTCGAATGAATATTTTGGAAAACCTTGTGGTGGGGAATCTATAAAAGTAAAATCTTAATCCGAATAATATCGATATTAATGTAGAAAAATAAATTTTTCATAATTTATTTTGGTGTTAAGTTTGTATGGAAATGGTAACAGTCGCCAAGTTCTTAAAAAAAGCATATATTCAATACGATGTAAATTTAAAACTTCTACATGTTTGTTTGAATGTGTGTTTCAAAGAAGTAAACAGGAAAGTATGATTATAAAAAAGGAAACTTGTTTTTAAAAAATGCCTGTTAAATTTTCGATTTCGTCAGGACCGCTAAGATATGCTACGTTTATCGTGCTGGAACGGAATTCCAGTAGCTGCTGGTCCGAATTCCGCCGAGATCGATTATTTAACCTACTTCACAAAAATAGGAGGTGGTTCTCAATTCGACCGTATATTTTAAAAGTTATTTTTCAAAAGTATGTGTAAGTAGGTTAATAGTTTAACAATCAAGTTTACATTCGACCATAGGCGTGGACTCAGCTTTTGTCACATTTCCACTGATATTGATTATCACTCACAAGAGCTAGACAAAGCATTAAGAGGATAGTCTCCATTCTCTTTCTCCATACAAACGTAGTTTAAATTTTCCTCCCTGGATAAAGACATTAGAGCATTAGACATTAGACATGTTTATGCCATAAAACCTATATCTGTCATGATAATGCATCTACCTTTTTATTTATTTTTATTTTCTAATTAAAACAATAATAAAAAAATAAAGAAATATAAAATGAAAAAAATAAAAAGGTAGATGCATAGTCATGACAGATATAAGTTTTATGGCATAAACATATTTGCTCTAATGTCTTTATCCAGGGAGGAAAATTTAAACTACGTTTGTATGAAGAAAGAGAATGGAGACTATCCTCTTATGCCACGCGTAGAGTCGTTTGTTTATAAATAAAGTGATGACGCTCTAGAAACATTATACATCCCGAAAGCGTAGTTCAAAGGTCCAGCTAGAAAACATATTATTATCCAGAGTGTAAAAAAAATATTTCTATGAAATTTATCAAAAGTTTAGCAATAGAAACTAGCAGTGTGAATCGAGAGTTTCATAGGTACTTATGAAGTTTTCAAATCTGGTGAATTGTTGCTGATGCACCACCGAGAAGTTTATTTGCATTTGCAGAATTATTTCTTCATTTTGTCTATTTATTAACTTTGCCCGTAACTTGATATTTCTTCAAAGAGTTTTTGTTTTGATGAAAAAATATATTTCTTTAAAGTTGAAATTAAAGTCATTTTTCGGTTTTAATCGCGTGGTGTTTATCACTATTAGCATTGTTTCAACGCTCAACGTTTCGAGACCTTTACAGGTCCTTTCTTCAGGATTGACATGTCTTTATTTCAATAGAATATCGCGAAACCAGAAGTAATTTTTTTTTAAGGTGTTAATATAGCTGTAGTCATGCATCATATTATGTGCTAATCGGATCGGATATACGATTGCTTATTGTTTTAGATAAGTTATAAAAACCTAATAAGTTTCTTGTGTCTTCTTCTCATTGGAGGTTGAGTTTCGAAGACACACTAAATTGCTGATGATTCCAAAAGTTTGGACTTACTATACTTTTTAAACAAACACGATTTACGTCCATCATTATTATTAAAAACACGGGTCTAGCACGATTGGAGATTGATATTGTCAGTGTGCTTGAGTTTCTATGAGAGAAGTGAATGAAATTTGTTTTCCTAGTAAATTAAAGTACCTAATTGGCTTTATAATCATGTTATTTTACTATAAATAAATAAATAAAATAAATGATTATCTACAACGCGATCTAGATCAGATAGACAGATCTAGATAGAACTAGACTCGTGTTTCCAATAATAATGATACAAAAACATATTACATTCTATAGAATATAATATATTATATAGTAGTATATTAAACTCTGATAACGCAGTCTAAAATAATGCACAAGTTAAATTTTCAACTAAGATTTTATTATACAAGAGCACAGAACTTGCATCCTACTGGTTGACATTTTCATACTGTTTCACTGCACTGCACCGGGTTAAACTCATTACTGAGTTTCATTGTAAGACTACCCACAAAGGGTATCCTGGGTTACCGGCTTACCGGTTACTTTTATGGCTTCGTACTGCAGGTACACTGGGTCTTATAGCTATGATAGATAGATAGATATAACGCTTTATCTTCTACACCTATACTAATAAGAGATAACGTTGGTTTGTTTGTATGTATGTATATGGAGGGGTAATCTCTGGACCGATTTAAAAACTCTTCACCAATAGAAAGCTACATTATCAGGTCCTGATCCTGATCTTCCCACGGGATCAGGACTTAAGTGGGTGAAACTGCGGGGCCGCAGCTAGTCTTCTATATATATAAAATTCAATGTCCTACTGATCTATATATCAACGCAGAGCCCAAATCGCTGGTCATAGAGGCATTAAATTTGGAGAGTGTGTTCTATGTGATGTGTCGGTATCTACTAAGAAAGAGTTTTTGGAAACTTCCGCGGAATCGGGACTAACGCGGGTGAAACCGCGAGACGCTGCTAGTTAAAATCTGTTTTTATTTCGGAACCAACACTGTGAACCAGAGAACTCAGAAAACTAAGGCTAAGATGGGTGGTACGTTTTGGGTTCCGTGGTGAAAAAAGGAACCCTATTATGAACACTCTCTTGTTAGTTTAAAATGAAGGTCTAAATATCTTGTATTTAATGCTATGTCCTACTTTTTTCAAGCGAGTGATTGATCCAGATTTTTTTAAAGCAGATTTAAATTTTCGTCTTTCGAAATTTAAAATTTGTTAGAAACCGTTGTAGGAAATTATTGTTTGTTCGTTTGAAAAAAAAACGTAGTAAACCCACTTGATAGGTTAAAATCAAGCGGCTAGTTTGGAGTTCTACGATAGAATTTATTTTTCTTTCTAACATCAAACTTTTCTCATTTGAGCTTTAGTTGTGATTTGTGAAGCACGAATCAAGACCATTTGAGATTTTATATTTTTCATATAATTTTACATTTTGTTCCGAAATAATTCGTTCACCAGTGTATCCTGAACCTTATCTATGTCTCCATTTAATGACGTAAGAAATATGAGTATTTCAGACAGGGAGACTGGCAGAATGCCCTCAATACAAAAGAATAGAAAACTTACAACAACGAATAGATACAGACTTCGTATTATAAAAAATATGATTAGATGTAAAAGAAGTAATGCTCAGGATTTCCAAAATATATTACATAGGTAATATAGTTTTTAGAAATAATTTCTAGGAAAAATAAATCATTTGGTGTTGCTTAACTTGCTCCAATGGGTGTCCATTCGGAGGGATGCGAATTTGAGCCTCGTCACTAGTAAATTTTTGTATATTGAATAGGTACTCGAAAATATTTTAGTAGTATTTTTTCTTCAACATTAATATGACAGAATTCGTTAGATTTTACTGGAAAGTAGCTTTAACGAGGAGAACAAAATAGTAAAAAATATTTTATTTTGTATTTTTTGTACTTGGTTTTTTGTTTTTTGTTAGAACAACAATGCAATGAAAACTCCCATATCACGGTTCTAAACAACTTTTAAGAAAACAGAAAATAATAGTGTCCTAGAAAATAATCTCATCAACTATCGTCATGGAGACACGAACCAAATTACAGTACTTATAGCCATATAACACCTCTTCAGTTTATTAACCCCCCACGCTTATCACGAGGTTAATATTAAACCGAGTGTCTCATAAAAGATGGGTAGGTACCTACTTAAACAAGATTAGTTTTTAAAATTCATAGTGAAGTGAAAAATGTCAAGTTTTCTTGAGAACTCATAATACTTAGAGATGGAGAAAATGTTTTGTGAACTGTAATAAAAACCTGGCCAAGTGCGAGACTCGCTCAAGCAGGGTTCTGTACCACTATTAAAATTGGGTACGGAACACTAAACCAACCAATCCGCGAACGTTGTGTTTCTATCACTCTGTAAGTAGATGGCGCTAGTGGTAAAATACATCGCAGTACCGTTGCGTTTTTACGTCAAAAATTGCGTTTGTTGTATGCGAAGGGGGGCCCTTAAATATTTGTTTTATTTGTTTTTGTATGTTGTTATAGCGGCAACGAAAATACATCTTCTGTAAAAATTTCAACCGCCTAGCTATTACGGTGCATGAGATACAGCCTGGTGACAGACGGGCAGATAGCGAAGTCTTAGTAACGTTTTTACACTTTGGGTACGGAACCATAAAAACTTGCTAAAGAACGTTGATTAAAGGTACTTAGTTAAAAAGTTATTTTCTCGTGAAAAGTGACAGGAATAAGCAGGTGGTAGGTTTTTCGCGTTTGTTTAAGCGTGGTATTATGCGAAATTGTACTTATTCGCTCTCGCATATGAAACTCAATAGAAAAACATTGTTATTCAGTTAGATTTTTAAACAATGTGTTAGTGAAGTTACCATAATCCAAAAGGGTGTTGTTTTAGGCGTCTAGACGAATAACTTTTGAAAAATCTTACCCTATTTTATTACAATTTTACGGTGAAGTTTACTGGAAATCTGCTATAGTTGCGTTTCATCTTTAAATTCCTATGCCGTCATGTTGGTAGCAAAACAAATAAGTGTTGCTTTAATACTTTAAGTGTGCTAAACCTTATAGACCTATACCTTAAATTCAAGGAGATTCATTCATTCATCTATCATACAAAAATCGCCATGAATTTAAGGTATTACATTCAAGGTATTAAAGGCAACAGTTATTTATTTTGTAACCAGCATAATGGCATAGGAATTCAAAGATGAAACTCACTATATTAATATTTCTCATGTTTTATTGCTCAAGGCATTTTCACTAGAAATATTTGTACAAGGATAAATGCATCATCAAAACTTCCCCCGTTCCGGTGTGGCGCAGGGGATAGCGCGCTCGCTCGGCAAGCGAGAGGCACAGGTTCGAATCCTGTCACGGAAGAATTTATGATAATCCATTTCTCCTTTTAAAAATATTTCTAATCTGTTATTAGATTAAAATAAAATAAATAAATTGTATCAACAACACACAGCGTCATCTAGCCCCGTGGTAAGCGACTAAGCTTATGTTACGGTGACTAGACAACGGATATAATACTTATATTTATTTTTCTTTAGATTGCTAGATTTAGCTTGCGCGCAAAATGTCTTCTAATAGTAGAAGTGATCTTTCGGGACGGAGAAAGGGACATTACCCATTCTCAAAATCTCTCTTTCGCCAGTTATCGTGACATCGACTTGGGATAAAATTTCAATTTAAAATTAACAACAGTGTAATCTGTCATCATCATCAATCATCGCGTACATTTCCGAGTAAACAATTACAAAAACCAATTACAAAAATGTCAATGTTATTTTATCAAAACGCGGTCTTTATTTGTCCATCAAACAAAACAAAAATAATAAAGTCGACGAGACTCAGCTGTTAACCCTAAAATGCCAACGTTAATCACATTATCGCAATTATTTTTTCACAAGCCAAAATTAAATCAGGCAAGCTTATCCCTAATCATACACCCCTCTGCAACCGAGCACAGTAAATAAAAGACTAAAATAGGTATAGAGAGGTTTTATCAATTACGTCGAGCGAGATCGTTCTTGTTGCCAAAATTAAAACAATAAATATGCCGGCAGACTCGATAAACACTTATTACAATGGCTTTGCTACGTTCTTATTAAAGTTATATTTTTTGTTTTAGAGCCGTTACTGTAGGAATGGTGATTTCTTCATGGTATTTAGTGTCAAACTACCTTTACTAATTTCATTTTGTACTTTATTTTTAAATGAGTATTTCAGTTTAATATTCATCTATACTAATCCGTTCATTATTAATAGGAAAGATTTGTTTGTATGTTTGTAATAAATAAACTCAAAAACTACTGTGCCGATTTTAAAAATTCCTTCACCATTAGAAAGCTACATTTACCCTGAGTAAAATAGGCAATTTTTTTTATATAAAAAGACAATGGTTTTATTTGGAGCAAGATGGCGATTTGTGCTATGTATCTTATAATAAGTTTTTTCTATGTAAATAATCATTTAATCATCACACAAAATAAATAAATATATAGTTATTTAGTGCCCAAAACAATACAACACTAGAAACAAATCACGAACCAACATCAAATTACAACTAGACGCATCAAATCAACCTAACAATTTACGTGACAAATCAAACCACTCGACACTTCTATGTAGTACAAAAGCTACGTCAGTAAACTGTGCAAGCGAATTACTGTAATTATGTTCTAGGGGCCGCAGGGAATAATTTGTCGGTTTCGGACCCTTGCGAAATGTAACACCACAGTCGGGGGGTTAGATCGGGGTGATACCGTAGGGTCGATACATTTTTATATGAGATTCAATTATGTTTGAGTATTGATTTTAGATGCGTTAGTTTTAAGTTTTAATTGGTGTGGCTTGCAGTGTTGGTATGTTCCTGTTCTCTTCGAATAATAGTAGTATTGCTCACCTAGAGTTTTTAGGTTGCCTTAAGAAGACAGTCTACCTACTCTTTCACCATACAAACGTAGTCGACTGTTTCCTTCCTGGATAAAGATATTAGAATAAATATGATGATGCCATAAGTCCTATACCATGCCCCTACGTTTTGATTTTTTTTCATTTTCTAATTAGAAATTAGAAATAAAATTCAGAAATATAAAGTAAAATCTCTCATTACTTCTGGATTTACTTCACGAAGGTACCACGCAAGTTGGCCGTGAGCATTATTATTATTAATTACATACCAACATTTACATCATTAGTCCGACATTATCCTTGTTCGAGCTAACCCATTAATCATCTAGTTGAGCTTCAGAATATACTGTGTTATTGACTCCACTAACACTGAACTGTACTTAGGTACTTGTTGTTTTATTTATTTTATTTTTATAATACAGGAAAACAATCGCTTTTATATCACAGCATCCTACTTATCTGTACTTTATTTAACTACTTTTTTTTTCTTTTATTTTACTTTTTTCTTTTTTTACTTTTTACTTTATAATGATGGACGGAAATCGTGTAAGTTTAAAAAGTGTTTACTTTTTAAACTAAAAATTAAAATAAAATAAATAAAACAACAAGTACCTAAGTACAGTTCAGTGTTAGTGGAGTCAATAACACAGTATATTCTGAAGCTCAACTAGATGATTAATGGGTTAGCTCGAACAAGGATAATGTCGGACTAATGATGTAAATGTTGGTATGTAATTAATAATAATAATGCTCACGGCCAACTTGCGTGGAACCTTCGTGAAGTAAATCCAGAAGTAATGAGAGATAATAAAATCTGATTGACATTAGTTTTGGATTTTTATACATTTTACATAGTCTAAAAGTCAAACGTCGTCTAAAAATTTGGTCTTAATATTGTTTTATAATATAGTCACTATGCTATAACCATCCTCCTAGCTTAGTCAGCCATGCCCAGAGGAAAGAACAGGTTAATACGTCTGGAGCTAACCAAGCCGTGGGTGACGAAATTTTCACCGTTACTAAGCATGATAAACTAAGTTAGTTAGTAGACCGAGAAGTGTCCCGGTAACTACAGCGCCATTATCATAGATGCAGTGACATAGACAGCATAGGTAACCAATGGGTTTCACTACGCACGCTTGTTTTTACTCGTTTTTAGGGTTCCGTACCCAAAGGGTAAAAACGGGACCCTATTACTGAGACTTCGCTGTCTGTCCGTCTGTCCTTCTGTCCGTCTGTCCGTCTGTCCGTCTGTCCGTCTGTCCGTCTGTCCGTCTGTCCGTCTGTCCGTCTGTCCGTCTGTCACCAGGCTGTATCTCATAAACCGTAATAGCTAGAAGGTTGAAATTTTCACAGAAGATGTATTTCGGTTGCCGCTACAACAACAAATACTAAAAACAAAATAAAACAATTATTTAAAAGAGGCTCCCATACAACAAACGTGTTTTAAAAACTACAAGGGAATTCTAGTACGATGTGAGGTCGCTTCTGATTGGTCGGGTCAAATCGAGTTGGTCATGGAATTCAAAATGGCTGCCCTATCTGTCAAATATACTAGTCTGCCTTCACTGACCAAAGAGTTTCTTATAAGTTTCAGATTTTCTTTGAATCAAAGTTGTTGTAAACCATTTTAGGTTTCCGTACCCAATTGTGATAGTGGTACGGAACCCTTCGTGCGCGACGTTCGCACTTGGCCGGGTTTTATTTTATTTAAAAAACAGTTCAAATTTACCAAACACAAAATCGACTTGTTTTCTATTCATTCAACAAGAGATTTTCCTAGGCAATTAGCTTCGCGTAAACAAACTTAAGCGACTGTTAACGAAGTAGATTGTCAATGAGCCGTTCACTGAATACAACGTTAAATAAATCGATAAGCTATCGCTGTGGAACCGTTGCTTTTAACTTTTGTTGTTTCTGTGCATTATAAGTATCAGAAATTTACTGTATCAGATTGTAATTTATTGGCAACAGGCGACATGAGGTGACATCGGACGACGTGTCGCGTGACTACTGGTTTCTATGTATTTCTATGAAACTCCCTACGTAGTCAGCGACACGTAGCTAGCGACGCGTCGTCGAGCGAGCGTAGGAAATTTCATAGCAATACATAGAAACCAGTTGTGTCGCCGCTATAAAATATCGAACCTTACGACCGAATACAGAAACGACACTCAAAATTTGAGTGGTACTTATAATTAAGGAGCTCTCAGACTCAAAAAATCCCATACCAACTCATTTTAAATTCAGAAGCAGCTCATTTTTTAAAGTTCTTCTCTAATTTTTATAAGTGGCGTTTCGGCGTATTCGGCCGTAAGGCGATTAAAACGGGTATATCCAGGGAATTTGCAGGTACTTACGAGTATAAACTACCGATTAATGAGTCGCCTGCTTTAGTGACTATAACACCTTTAATCGCCAGGGCTACATTTAGTTTTAATTCTCGCTGAAACTCATATTTTCGTAATAAGTTATTTTCTGAGTAGGCGTGAAACATTTTAAATAGCATGCTCATCAGATCATATCAGAGATGGTAAGTTAAGTGACGATAGTGTTCAAACTTTACTAATCAAATTCCAGATTCCAGCGAATTAAAAAAAAGTCGTAGAACAAATTTTGTTGGCCTAGACGTCTTAAACAACCCCCGTACGGCTAAATTACCGTCCTTAAAGTAAATTGTAAGTACCTACTTAAAGAAAAGTACCTATATGAGAAAAAATATTCAAAAATAACCTAAATTTTACTAAAGGTAAGTAAAAATTGTGTTTGAATATTTTATTTGAACGTGGTTCTACATACAAAGGATTAAGTAAATTTGCTCAAACTTTTAAACCGCTTTGGAGGTGTTAAGTATAATAGGGCGTTCAGTGGCACATGTGTGCGCTAATATAATAAGTTACTTGAAAATGTTATCGTTGTGCAATAGGTAGGTATACCTAGTAGTTATCCCAATTTATTCTAAAGATCCTGAATATATAAAAACTTTTTTTTTATCAAATAAAATTAGGTTTATTGAATATAGAGAAAATGTTAACATAGGTTTTATAAACATTAGGTATTATTAAATGTAAATAATTATGAATTTCCAAAATGTTGGAGAAAATGTCAAGTGTAGTATTATATTTTGTATTTTGTTAATTTTTATAAAAACCTTAATGTTAAGAATTTAAATAAATGAGTGAAAAAAAATAGGGATATAAAATGGTCGTAAACGATCAACAGAAAAGGTACCTACCTATTTGAATTTATCCATTTTTTGTCAACACAATTGTCGAGGTCCATTTTCAAACGTGGGACCAACGTACGAGGACATAACTTTTAAATTATGACATGTTCAACTTTTAACGACCACCGTTCTAGTACTTGGATTATCTCGATCGTGTTTACAGGCCGCTATAAACCTAATTTAGCCATAATGGTCTACCATTAGCCTTTACACGTGACATAACCGCTCCGATAATGAACTTTAAGTAGTCGGGTTAGAGTTTTAATTTATGTGTGCGAAAATTTGCTGAGCGCAGCATTTTTAGTAACGGAAGGTGTGGTGTGAGGTATTGTTTTCTAGTTTCTATGGTTTATTTTATATGAGAGTAAGTTGTCACCATAAGATGACTATTTGATGGGTGAGTGGAAGCGTACTACTTAATTAAATGAAGGTAAAAGAAAACGTTTTTTCCACCACTTAATATTATTCAATTGAGATGTTTATTTTGTGTAATTTAAATTTCTTTTAATTTTTGTATGTAGCTCAAGGTTATTTTATTTAGAAATTTTTGTATGCAATTTTTTATTGAAAGTAAATTTTTTGTGTAATTTAATTTAATTTTTTCGAGAATATTTTAATAATTTTGCAAAAGAAATCTACAGCTTTCGAAGTGTTTATAATATAGTGCAAAATTACCAAGAAGTGTTTGATTATTTTCAAAAACTTCAATGGCATAATACCTTAGAAGCAGTCTGACAATTTCAGTGCTAAAAAAAACAATAATGTCAAAACAAAAGGTTAACTTTCAGAATGGTAAGAAAATAAAACAGAAATTGTATTACGCCTAATGTATCGCAATATGGAGATTGTGTTAGGTAGATTAGATTATTCAATTTGCAAATAGAATATAACGTAATAAAATTCACTTTTCATACTTATCGTGGTCTAGAGCGTTGTGCTGTACTGTATTTGAAATCCACCTGGAACAAATAAAAATAGGTGAATATTAGATTTTATTTGAATGAAACCAAATTTCAATCGGTTCAGTAGTTTTTAAATGCTAATTTAACAGAGAAACAGACAAGCAGATAGGCATACATTTCAAAGACTGTTCCCCGCACTCAGAGACGTTTAATGGTTACTTACACTGTCACTAAGTACTTAATTATTTTCCTTTTGAAATGTTATTTCATTTTTATCTAGCTGCGCCCCGCGGTTTTACTCGCGTAACGTAAGTCCCGATCCTGCGGGATTTACGGGATCAAAAGTATCCCATATCCTTTTCCCGGTTCTAAGCTACCTCCCCACCAATCTTCCATCAAATCGGTTCAGCCGTTCTTGAGTTATAAAAATGATGTAACTAACACGACTTTATATATATACCGATCCTGCGGGATTTACGGAATCAAAATTATCCTATATCCTTTTCCCGGTTCCAATCTACCTCCCCGCCAATCTTCAATCAAATCGGTTCCGCCGTTCTTGAGTTATAAATGGTGTAACTAACACGCCTTTCTTTTATATACTCGTAGATAGATGAAGCTGACAAAGCAGGTTACAATTATTCTTTTTAACATCATAGTACGCATTTTTAAAGTTTTCTTCGAAAATACTGTAAAGATAACAAGGTTAATGTTTAAGTAACCATTAAAGGTCTCTGAGTACGGCGGTATAAGTTCATGAGCTACTGCTTCTCGTAAGTTATCTATACTCATTTTTTAGCAGAGCAGCGTAGCATGGACGCGATAGCAGCGTAGCGTGAACGTGAGAGCAACGTAGCGTAAGGGTGAGAGCAGCGTAACGTGAGCGTGAGAGCAGGGCAGCGTAAGCGTAGGAGCAGGGCAGCGTAAGCGTGAGCGTAACGTCCGCCCGAGCTTAACGCTAGCATAGCGCCAACGAGACCCAGTTCTCTAAACCTACGAATATATGTTATAGCATCCCAAACTGTGACCAGCAAGGGTATAAAGAGAGGGGTCCGCTGTACCGTCAGGCAACTCTCAAGAGCAACCGTCAGGGATCCGTTTTAGACAGATCGCTGGCGCTAGCGTTGCGCCAGCGGGAACTCGTACATCACTCATAATGCCACGACGGTAGCGGGCGGGGTACTTAATAAGCGCGATTTCCCGCTGGTGTAGCGCTCACGCTGACGCCATCGCTTGCTGACTCCGAAACCGCAGCCATACGAACGCGGAAATACGGCGCACAGCTGGTTGCTTACAAGGCTCTAGGTAACTTGGTACAAATAATATAACGATATCTCGAGAATCAAACTTCCCTATTGTTTCCCTATCACAAACTCTCAGATTAATGAATAATTAACGATATACCCAGCGCCATGTTGTTTCAGAAACAGACAAACAGTTTAATTCACATTTGATTGTGTTAGAAGGTAGTTCTGATGAGAAATAGGACGCGTTTGTGGAGTGTTCGTCAAACAAAAACGGTTTTATGCGTAACAGTTGCGAGCAAATAATTTGGTACTGCTATCTATCTATAACGGCCAAATGCAGAAATGCTACTTAAAATTTAAGTTTTTGAGCCGCATACTGTTTATTTTTTTTCCGTTTCGTGGAACGTCGTGACGTCTTGACGTCTTAAACTTTCTGATTACAACACAATTTAAAATAAATGGTAAAATTTTCAAAAGTTTCAGAACAAAAATTATTCACCTAAACGGCTAAAACTTCTTCCAGGTAACATTAATTTTCCTTGCTGAACTCACTGAATAGCCTTTTTACCCGACTACGAAAAAAGAAGAGTATGATTTTGACCGCGATGTTATTTTATTTTTCATATTAAAGCGTGGCTCACCTGGTGTTAGAGTATTCAGGTCGCCCTATGGCCTCTAACTGACCTCACGACTGCTATCAGAGATAACAACCGGGACCTACTGCTTAACGTGCCCTCCGAAGCACGGAGGACCTTGAAAAAATGATAATTTGCCACACAAATTTTCGGTCACCCATCCAAGTAATGATCGCGCCAAGCGTTGCCTAACCTGCAAGACCGTTCAAGACCGGCAGGTACAGCTAGGCCAATGAGCTCCTCATACATACCGCGAAGTATGTTAGTATCTTATTTGTGACATAAATTCGTTTCACGTGATTGTATTTGATTAAAGCGAGTACCAGTAATACGATTTGAGAACGAAATGAGACGTTGAAATTATGTGAAAACAAACATTTGGAGATGTACATTGTACAATATGGAGAAATCTAATATACTTGCATTTTGATATGAGCAAACAGGAAGAGATGTCTATTATAAGACAAATATCAAGATTGTGTTTTTAAAGAATTGTAGGTTACATTTGAAGGAATTATTTTAGAGTTTTTCTTCTGTTTTCGCGAGGTTGGATAGAAATAAAACTCATTTTTCGGTTTTAATCGAGGGGTGTTTATTACTTTTCGCATTGTTTAATGCTCAACTTTCGAAACCTATACTGGTCTCTTTTTTAGGTCTCTGCTTTAGGAAGAATTATTTTAGTATGAAATAATGCTTTCTTGGAAACTTAAATAGGTAGCATTTGCTGTTTTTAAATTTATTCCCTCTATTCTATCACTGACTAAAAAAGTGATTTTTCTGCTTGTTTGTTAGCTTTTAATTATTTATAATAAAATTAATACATAAAATTTTATAATATGAGAAAAATCACTAGAAGACAGGTGAATGCGGTCTAAGATGAAACATATTTATTTACCTGTTCCCTCATACATTTTATGTATACACATAAAGATATAACTGTAGGTATAAAAACTCATGAACCTAAAGTTTAAGCGACCACATAACTTTGAGTAGAGCTAACTTTAAAATTTCAGCTTTTTCCTACATTTTACACTTGACTAGGAGCGCCCTCAAGTTTTAACCGCACACTGACCTAATGATCTCATGCGAAAATAGTAGTATATTTTTACACGATTTGTATACAGAATTTCGTTTTTTCGCGGTTCCTATTACGAAAACTAATTTTCTCACCTTGGCGTTTCGACAACGTTACGATAGCCTTGGTCACGAGGAGAATGGTATAAGACGCGAATAAAATCGGCAAAATGTAATTAAAAAATCAATGTCTACGATGGCAAAAAAGTACCACGTAAGCACAACAAAAATCGAAACCGCAAGCTCTTTCATCGCTTATGGGCTTTCACCCACCGAGCGTTATAGGTCGTCAAACTATATTTACACACAGATGGCCAATTAGTACACCTATCTACATACATACCCACACAAACCTTTGCCTTTATAATATGAGTGAGATATGATTTTCTTGAAATCTCATCATTCAAGTTTACGGTGTAACATAAAACACAAGAACATGCAAGATGCCTCGAGACTCCGGGAAATTGTTAAGCTTTCTCACAAGTAGGGTGGCTGTCTGTATGATAATTTTGGTAGGACAATATTATACTTACATTAATTGACTACCTAATTATAAATGCTAGGCTTCAAATAGGTGTAAAATTGAACTTTTTCGGTTTTAATTGCGATTTTTTATTTTAAGCATTTTTGAACGCCTAAAGTTTTGAGGTAATTCCAGATCTTTTGTTCACAAATAGACTAAGATGTAATTTGTATTCAATAAGTATTTTTAAAAAGACACAAAGTTTTTCTCTTCTCCAAACTCTGCCTCAAAATATGTGTTAATTAGCATAGAGATATTATGTACTACTTAGTGCTAGAGGTGCTATTTTCTCTAGCTCCTCCGGTAGTTGGTCCCGGTTGTTATCTCTGAAAGCAGTCGTTAGGGCAAATTAGAGGCCTTAGGGCGACCCGAAAACTCTAACACTAGGTTAGCCACACCACTACACGAAAAGAAATAAGAAGTGCTAGAGGTGACGTCTCAAACATATTCGATAGAGGGATAGACATTAATATATGATACTAGCTGCGCCCCGCGGTTTCACCCGCGTAAGTCCCGATCCTGCGGGATTTTCCAAAATCCCTTTCATAGTGGATCCATACACGCCACAAAGAACACACATGTCTCAATTTCATGTCTCTAGGACCAGCAGTTTGGGCTCTGCGTTGATATATAGATCAGTCATGACTTTGAATTTTATATATATATATAAAATACATTCAACCTGAGTAGCCTATGTTACTCAAGGTGAAGTTAACTTTCTAATGGTGAAATAATTTTTTAAATCGGCACAGTAGTTTTTAAGTTTATTAATTACAAACATACACACACAAAAATACAAATCTTTCCTTTTTATAATATTAGTGTAGAAAGATAGACATAGAGTAAAGCTGAGTGCATTTGTAAGTTTAACAAGCATTACAGCAGCATTACAGCATCACTATTGGTTTGCAAAATTTAGTACCCACAAATCCTGTGGTTACACAACTCTAAACATTTTTCAGTCAACGCGAACGTTTCAACCATACAATGATATTTACGTACCATAATACTAAATCATGGTCTTCATAAACCGACCTTTTCTTTTATACCCTTTATACCTACGAGTCGAAGGGAGATAGTAAAGCAGTTCAATGTCACATATCGACCCAGATTGAGGCCGACATGCGTCCATAAATATGCCTGCCTTATACTATACAAGTTTATATTTAGTTTACGTTCCATAAAAATGGGGTGACTTCCTGTTTTGTAAATAAATAAGTAATGTGCCATATTGCATACAGCGATGTCTAGCCAATATCGTACAAGTTACATAGCCTTGTGCTATTAGTGTTAGTGCCAGGCAATCGTACTAATATTCTATTTTTATTTTAAGTGCTTAAGCCTACACTTCAAAAAACACCATCGTCAAGACAAGGCACCATCGAGGTGCCGCAAACATGCCTAAGTTGTGTTGCAAATATGCAAAGATTCAGCGTGTGAATCCCCAATGCTCGGTAAACTAATTGGTCATGGCTCCCGGATTGAGTAGAGAATGTGTTGTCGGTTCGAATCCCGCTTACGACCATCGTCGACCATGCGTGTTTTTTGCAGAAGTATTTTCCTTTTAAAATATTTCTAATCCTACTAATATAAGGGAAGTAAAAGAGTTTGTTTGTTACTTTTTTACTACTGAAGCAACCTAACACATAAAATACTAGTTATTTTAGTAGGTAGTACGAGGGAAAACTGCAAGACATGACAAATGTAAACGATTTACATATAACCTAGGTAAATTTAAATTCATCGACCTTACATTCGTAATTCAGCCACATATCACTTAGATAGCGAGTTACAGCTTCTTACAATTTTTATTCTTTCCGTTTTCCTTCGGGACTTGGGTGAGGGTACGCGCATATAGAGACTGAATTGCCCTTTTACGAGTTTCTATACTTTATTTCAAAATCTGCGATCGAAAATGTAAACTAAGAACTGTCAATATCAAAGGAAAAAGTAAATAAAGAGTCACTATCAAATAAATGTATGAGTTTTTTGTTTACATTTTTGATCTAAGATTCTGAAATAGAATAGGTATAAAGTTCGAATCAATAAAGGCGTTATTTTATTTGTGTTTCAAAACCTTCTGTTTATGTAACGTTTGTCTTTGTCTGTCAACTTTAAAACTTCATGTCACTCATTCAACTTCAGATTTGTTTTTTTTTACATTTGCTAATTAGACTAAAAATAAAATTCAGAAAAATTAGAAATGATAAAAATCAAAACGTAGGGGCATGGTCAATATAAGACTTATGGCATAAACATATTGTTTCTATTATCTTTATCCAGGGAGGAAACAGTCGACTACGTTTATAAAGTTTGTATGGAGAAAAGAGTAGGTAGACTGTCCCCTCAAGGGTAGACTATATAATTGCTTTGTATCATACATCCCAACAACATTTTGATATCAGTAACAATCTCAAAAAATAAGTCCCGATTAGTACCAAAAACCTATTTCGTTATGCAAGCACCCTAAGAAGGAATAGGGAGGGGGTAGGAAAGGGGTAAAGGGGTAAAACAGGTGGGCCGGCTACTCGGCTAGCCAGTTGAATTATATTGTTATTTCTACGCGATTGGGAATCGATCGAACGTACTGCTACTATATCTTGCGGTTACAACGTTCACGCTATGTAATGGAAACGTACGTTAAAGGTTAGTACGTAATAGAATATAAGTACGGTATTAATAACTTATCTAATATATGAACCTCTTAACTGTATGGGTAGATTAGATACTAGGTGCCTTATATGTAGAGACCTTAGCTTAAAATCATGGCAAAATGTCTCCACGTGTTGGATTCGGCTTAAGAGCCTTATAGCCGCTAAACTGAAAATCCCTGCCGGGCTCATCGAAAATTGTTAATTATTTCATGACGGAATGTCGTAGAACTTTTTTTTGTGTACAGATTGTAGGTGACATTGTTTCCTACATTTTGGTGTAGTTTTAAGACAAGAACCTCCTATTGGTGCAAAGCCTATCCAAATTTTAGACAAAAAATGTTCGATTTGGCTAAAATGTCGATAGGCTTCAATACGTTTCGACATATTTGTATGAAAATTGCACTAAAATATCGGAAACAATGTCGCCTACAATCCATACACAAAAAAAGTTCTACGACATTCCGTCATGAAATAATCAACAATTTTCGATGGATTTTCATCGACATGGATTTTCAGTTTAGCAGGTATAGGGCCCTTAATAGTTCCTTATTATAGAACATGACTTAAGCTGAGATTAGACAGTTGCCTTCATGTTGCTTACGTTTAGAAAACCAGGATAGAATATGTGTATGTGTATGTGTATTCTAGGTATATGCGTATGATTGTGTTAGTCCAGGTCTTTAGCTATTTACATACCGAGTTTCATCGCAATCGGTTGGGTTTTGCTTGAAAGAGCAACAAACTCACACTTACAAAAAATCACCTTTATAACATACTAGCTGCGCCCCGCGGTTTCACCCGCAAGTCCCGATCCCGTGGGAATATCGGGATCAAAATGAGCCCATGTTACTCAAAGTGAATGTAGCTTTCTAATGGTGAAAGAATTTTTGAAATCGGTCCAGTAGTTTCGGAGATTACCCCCAATATACATACATACAGACATGTTACCAACGTTACCTCTTTATAATATTAGTATAGAAGTAGGACAGGCTTCATGAAAACACATTATTCATTAAAATCGTTAATCCCCATTGCGCTCCGAAATCCTAATTCGATAATAAAATAAGTTTTGTACGACTTCGCATGAGTGTGCAACTTAAGACGTATAAATTCAAAAACAAGAGAACGGAGTTCAGTGTGTACCACAAAATTTTACGAGCAGCAAGCAAATCAAACGAAATGAACAGAATCGAGTGTAACGTTCTTACACTTGATAAAATATCGATTTCAGTAACAGTAGTAGGTACAAAATCAGAAACAATACCTACCTAGTATGGTTTCTGATTTCGTAAAGTTTAACATCGTATATTGGACCATTCAATTCATTATTATTTTTATTATGAGCCTATAGTTTTTTTTAATATCTATTACTAGCTGACCCGGCGAACTTTGTTCCGCCTTAAAGGCAATAAATAAGCATTTTTTTTTAATCGAACGGAATAAAAAGTATCCTATGTCCTTCTCCTGGCTCTAAACTACCTCCCTGCCAATTTACAGCTAAATCGGTTCCGCCGTTCTTGAGTTTTAAGTGGAGTAACTAACACGACTTTCTTTTATATATATAGATAGATTATGTATGTTTTACAATAGATATAAAAAAAAGAAGGAATCATGATAATGTTTTGACATAAAATTTTATTACATCTCACTCTACCTTGGAATAGGAGATCTGGAAAGACATCGAAACGTCGGGCATTGAAAAATAAATAAATAAATATTGCACGACGTTACACACAGCGCAATCTAGCCCCAAACTAAGCACTAGGCTTGTACTATGGGTAATAGACAACGGAATATACTACATATCATACTTTTTTTTGTAAATACATACATATGATACATAGAATACACCCAGACCAGATACAAATATTTATTTTTAAGCATAAATACTGCACCCGACGGGAATTGAACCCGCAACCTCCTGCATTGCAGTCGGGCCTTCCCCCGACGCGCCACTGACGTAAATACTTAATATAATAAAAGCGTAGGTATACGTCATCCTGCTAAACTGCAATAACTCTACTAACACTGTTTAAAATTAATTTCCGAGTAAGTTCTGATACAGAGTACCTATAGTAGTTCGGCTTACTGTGGGTACTCTTGTCTCAGAACAAAAAACTCATACATTTATTTGAAAGTGACAACTCTTTATTTACTTTTTTCTTTGTTATGGACAGTTGCTTGTTTACATTTTTGATCTAAGATTCTGAAACAGAGTATAGTGTACGAGTAGCTCGTGGGCAGCAGCTCGCCCGCTAACTCGCACTGTATAATCGGGCTATAAGTTCGGTAGCTCGCCCGCCCCTAAGCCGAAGTCAAGGTTAAATAAAGGCAAGTAAATAAACAAAATAATAGCCTTACATTGTGTATTCGACTTGGACATTATTCTCTATATATTATTGGTAAGCCGAAAGCTAAATTATTGCCGAAATAAAATCGTCAGTTATTAGGTATTGTGTTTTTGTTAAGGATTACTTCGATGGCCATAAAGAAAGTCTGTTTGTTTGTTTGCCTCGCTTTTGGGACTAAACGGTTTAACCGATTTGGACTTTGCATAGATAGATAGATGGACAACTTTATTTGTACAATACAAGACAAATAGTTTATTTGGTCTAAAACGCACACATATAACAATATACAAATACAAAAATATTTATTCAGAACGTAAAATTAAAATACAAGTGTAGTATAATCGTTAAAGATCAGCCTTAGTTATAAACTGTGACGCTGTCTTTAACGCTCATCCCAAGAGAAGCAGATATGTATATGTTCCGAAAAACAATAAATTGATAGGTACTTAGGTATATGTAAATTATAACAATGTATGATAGAACAAAACAAAACATGGAAACAATTTGTTAAAGTAAAAGAAATAAATTAAATTACTCAGTCCAAGAATTCCAACTTAAACAGACAAAGGTAGGCAGGCACACATATGTTATGCAGAGGTAGGTATGTTAATATAATTGTTGTTATTTTTGTGATGATTATTGAGATTAGTAGAAGTAAAAAGGTACCATCAACATCACTTAATAACCACATAACATTACCTTAATAATAACACAAGCCTAGGCATTTTTATCAACTATGCATCACAATCGGTTCTGTAGTTTTAGGTTTTGACGAAGTACGATAGATAATAAATACTGTGTATAGTTGTCGATTAAGCCTATGTAATCACTAATCACTTTTCCTAGTGCTGAATTATTTTGACTATTCAATAAGCTAAGTATAAAGAAATTGAATAATTAGTACTAATAAGAAAAGGTACCTGGGTATGTAGCACGGGTACGTAGCAATACGAGACAAAAACCAGAATCCAACACGCAAACCAGCACAGCACACAAACACACAAAAACCATTTTGACTATTTAATTTTGTTAAATAAAGTTATGCTGCACTAAAACACCTTTATCACTGCCGATTTCTCTGCAAGACAAATACCAAAAAGGAAACAACATAAGACAAGAAACCAAACACAAATACAAAGAGTAAAGATAAAGCTTAAAGCGATTTCTAGATTTCTAGATGATCCTATTCTCAGGACATAGGGAACTCTATGTGGTGAGTCATTTTGGTTGGTGTGGTCATTTTTATTGATGGGTACAACAAATACTTCGATGTGGACTACAACGACCTGGGTAAAAGCTATCTATACTAATATTATAACGAGGAAATGTCTGTCTGTCTGTTAAAATAAGTTTTTAAATGATCTTTCGAGTTCAGCTTTTGTACTGAACATGTATTTTAAGTATTCTACAACGGTAGATATTTATTTACTTTGGGTTTCGATTGCGTACTCATATACCTACCTACATAATTTTAAATTTAAATTTTCAGAAAATATTGCCAGCTGATTAATACATCGTCCTACCAGATAATGAGCCTCCAAAAGAGTTTTAAAATAAAATTTATATATTTTCAACATCTGAAAACAAACTCGCCTTGTTTCATTAAGACGGTTTCGAAATTTGAAATACCTACGAAACGTAGGGTAGGGTAATGAGGTTCGACAAATTTGTAACTTTTTTTTTATTAAACTAGTTATATAAGGGAAGTTTGTAAGGTCAGCTTGGGACTGAAATATATGTGACTAGGGTCATTTTGTTTCTCTTTGTTTTGTAGAATACAAATTCATTTCCTGCCAGCTGTCAACTTGTAGATTGGTAGAATCTGTAGGTATATTGGTTTCAATTCGTTTAGGCCGATGTTGTTTTTTTAGGGTTCCGTACCTAAAGGTAAAAACGGGACCCTATTACTGAGACTTCGCTGTCTGTCCGTCCGTCCGTCCGTCCGTCTGTCCGTCTGTCCGTCTGTCCGTCTGCCACCAAGCTGTATCTCATGAACCGTAATAGCTAGAAGGTTGAAATTTTCACAGAAGATGTATTTCGGTTGCCGCTACAACAACAAATACTAAAAACAAAATAAAACAATTATTTAAAAGGGGCTCCCATACAACAAACGTGTTTCAAAAATAACAAGGAGTCAGGACAGGAACAGGGACAGGAGGACAAATCGAGTTTGTCATGGAATTCAATATGGCTGCCCTATCTGTCAAATATACTAGTCTGCCTTACTTACCAAAGAGTTTCTCTTATGTTTCAGATTTTCTTTGTGCCAAGGTTTTTTTTTTTGAGTGATTCGGTCGTTTGATGGGAGTAAGAATCGTAGATAAATATTTCATATTTTCCTATAAAATTTAAAAATTGGTTGTTGTAAACCATTTTAGGGTTCCGTATCCAATTGTGATAGTGGTACGGAAATCTTTATGCGCGAGTGTCGCACTTGCCCCGTTTTTTTTGTATTCATATAAAATTTGTTATCTATATGTAGCTAATATTATAAAATAAATAAATAAATAAAATAAATAAATAAATAAATTGTGTCAACAACACACAGCGCCATCTAGCCCCGTGGTAAGCGACTAAGCTTGTGTTACGGTGACTAGACAACGGATATAATACTTATATTTATTTTTCTTTTGTAAATACATACATATTATACATAGAGGAACACCCAGACCAGACACAAATATTTATTTTTTAAGCATAAATAACTGCACCCGGCGGGAATCGAACCCGCAACCTTCTGCATTGCAGTCGGGCATTCGCACGACGCGCCACAGAGGTCGTCGAGAGGTCGGAGGTATAAAGAGGAAATATTTCTATTTCTCTATCTCTGTGTATGTGTGTATGTTTGTAATGAATAAAATCAGAAACTGGACCGTTTTCAAAAATGCGTTCATCAAAAAAAAGCTACGTTATCGAGGACTTTTGATCTCGATATTCCCACGGGATCAGGCCTTACGCGGGGGAAACTGCGGGCGCAGCTAGTTTATGTAGGTAGGTATGTAAAAGATATTCGTGGTAGTTACACCATTTATAACTCAAGAACGGCTGAACCGATTTGGTTGATTGGAAATTGTGAATGAATGGTGAGGAGGTAGCTTAGATCGGGAGAAGACTATAGGATACATCTGATCTCGTAAATCAGGGATCGGAACTTACGCGGTTGAAACCGCGGGGGTGCAGCTAGTTTGTTATAATAAGATTACCAACTCATTGTTCGCATTGTTCAATCTCAACCCATAAGCACCAAAAAGCTAGTAGACTCATAAACAATAATAAACGAAAGGAATGCAACTATGGAATTTAATTATTTCGAACAAGTTGGGCTGCAGATTGAGAGAAATAAATTTACGCCGGAAGTCGACCGCTAAACGGAGTAATTTAGTACCCGGAGTTGTACCAGTTGTATGAACAAGTGTTTTGTCTCGGATTTCGCTTTAATTTATGCGTGTTTGTAGTATAGTTTTTAATTTTTTAATTTACCTTTATAATATAGATTACGCTCTATCAAATTTAATGTATGGGTGTTTGTGATAACGTTCATAACTTTTCATACCTTTATTTACTAAACATACGCTATTCTTTATGGAAAACACAGACAAGGGTTCCTTAAATTCGTAGCTCTAGGTGTATGCTCGTGTGGTCTAGTTGGTATGGAGGTTGGGGTACTGACCCAAAGACGCGAGTGCATGTTTGAAGACGTATTATTCTTTTAATATATTTCTAGTTAAAACTTTCGTTTTCTTTTTAACAACAACAGAAACTCTTTATTGAAAAAACTCATTTTTTGGTTTTAATAGCGTGGTAACTGCTTTGCTTTAAAATGCTTAACGATTCGAGACCTTTAAAGGTCTTTGTGATCTGAGATGTGATTTTTCATTGTATTGTTTAAAAATTTACAGAGAAACTACCGTCATATCAAATATTTAGAATAATGCTACTAATACTAAATACTAAAAAAACAAGACAACAAAAACAACCAACACCAACTGAACAGAATAGAACAAGCTCAATATCAAAAATCCGACCGAACAACACACAGTCGTGCATAATACAAACAGCACCTAGCGCGTAAACAAAACTGTGCACTCACGAAACTCAACACCTGCTCCTTTCAACGGACAAAAAATAAAACTGGAGAGACAGAGAGGTCGTAAAAAACGAGGACATTAACCAAACAAAGGTAGCCGTGAGTGTCATAACTCGGAACGCTCGCCTTTGTACAGTATGACGGTCACAAATCCACGCGATGACAATGTTTTATTTACGGACAGGATTGTCTTAGGGGAAATGCCTTGAGATATTTTCAAGGCCTTTTTTTCGAAGCCTTATGTAAAGTTTCGTTTTATTGTGCACGTTACACGTTAGTCTCAATCCTGTGGGAATATCGAGATCAAAAGTAAATGTCTACCGTAGTAGAGTACTCATAAAATACATATTCAGTACAAAAGCTGAACTCGAAAGATCATTTAAAAACTTATTCTAACAGACAGACAGACAGAGTTACTTTTGCGCTTATAATGTTAGGTTCCACTATAGTTCTAAATACGCGACAATGTAAATCACATGATTCCTGCAAAAAATCCATGAGTTTCTTGTGTCTTCTTTTCATTGGAGGTCGCGTTCCGAAGACACAATAGATTGCTGACGATTCAAAACGACCATGTTAATAGAGATTAACATGGTCGTTTTGAATCAATAAGATAATCGAATAAACATATTTTTGTATTTGAATTTAAACATAACGTGGCTCGGTGTGTTAAAGCACCGCAACAGTAGTGAGTTCAGGATATCTTTTAATATCACCCAAGAGGCCCTGCTAAAACTTTGTCAAAATCCAATCACTCGGAATTATTAAAACTTCCAACTAAAGCAAAAGGCAAACTTACTTTTACAAGTTTACTAAGAGATTGTAAACAAAAAGTTTCACCGAAAAACCGTACGGAACTACGTAAGTACGAGTAAAATCCGTAATCCACAAGATGGCTTCTTAAGAAATTTCCAAATTCGTTTAGTGTCACGTTTTCGGCTTAAAATGGCAAAGTATCGGTCGCAAACAATCAATCTTTCAGAAGCAGGTAAGTCCTCGACCGCTGAAACCGCAGATGTTAAGGTGCGAATTCGTTGTATGCTCAACGTGGTAGAGTCTATTTAAAAATGTTTCTTACATTTGGAAAAAAATACTTTTGAGATAATGCCTTCCAAATTTTGCACGCGACGGTATTTAAACCACCTTTGCAAATCCGCTGTAATAAGTACGTACAAATAAGTAACTACTTTACTTGATAAGAAAGCGTTTGACTACCCCATGAGTTTTATGTGTCTTCTTCTCATTAGGGGTGGCTTTCCAAAGACACACCAGAATTATAGTGGCGATTCAAAATCGATCATGTGAATGACTTATTGAATAAACGTTTGATTTGATAATATGATTACCATTAGTAAGATGGTACTTGATAGAATTAGCAAGCTAGTGCTAAGAGCTAGCAAAACTGTTGGTATTGTGCATTTATAAGATTTAAACGCTGGTAACCAGTACTATATCAATATACCTACACACAAGTGACGATAGCGTCTAAGGTGTATTTTTTTAATCACATCGCCTTATGGTTGAGGTCTCTAAGACTCGCAATAAGCGGTTGGCTTTGTTATGGATATTAGAATCTGTTACCTTAATCTGTCGTCAAATCGCGAGTGGATAAGTAACTTTTAGATCAACGTGCCTCATCTAAGACAACAACATTTACCTTGTGATAGTAGTCAAACGCTAGCTGGCATAAACACCTACGTTATAAAAAAAACATCACAGAGAAAATCAATAAGACCGCACCTTAACAGTCTTAAAATTTGACAGCCAAAATTCAAACTTTTATTGGTAGGCTCTCATTTACAAGAAGTTTGCCCTAACTTGGTAGCACTCGAGAAAGAGCCAAGTTTCGAGCCCAAATATGAAAAAGTACGTAACTCGACTTATCGACTTTTTTTGCACGTAAAAAGTAACTTTTCGTACAGAATATAAACAAGTGTTGAGATTTAAGTTACCTCGGAGTGAAATAATGTTTTTAGCTGATAAAACGGGAAGTTTTCGTGTTTCTCGAGCTTTAGGTAAGTTAGAGACATGAGACAAAAAATTGTTTCAAACACTTTATGGACTTTATACCCCAATGACATTTAAGGCCTAAGATAAAAGTTACTATCCACATGAAGTTCGTAATTCTTTTTAAAATGATGTAGGTACTACAGATAACCGTACTTCTTGGATGCTCAAAACTATTCGCTTTGTGTGCAAGTGCGTCTTAACCTAAAATGGACCCTATAATACGTTTTTTAATTTCAGACTATAATCTGACGTTTTGGTTCTTTGTATTATTTTATTTTTTCAGTAGAAGATGTTTCAAATCGTAATCTACAATTAGAAGAGAAGTATATAATATAAATATTTTATTAAAATGGCAGCAAAACAAAATAAAAACTACTAAATACATTTACAAGATCCGTTGTACATAAAGCTACACATAAATAAAGTAAGTAGCCATTTATTTTCTACAGTGCGTAAGCCGAAGTAATAACATAACAAATTTTTCAAATCGTACAAATCGGAACCAATACAGATTAAACTATATAGCAGATCAGATACTAAAATTCGGCGGATACCCAGTTCATAGGCGATTTCAAGTTTTTTTTATATATAGGTAAATAGCGACGATATATAGTATGATATTATCATACATGTATTCTCTTATTATACATATGAACTCTTATATATTATATAGGATTACGTTCAATCCTGAAGAAAATACCTGTAAAGGTCTCGAAACGTGAGGCATTGAAATAATGCTAAAAGTAATAAACATCACGCGATTAAAACAGAAAAAATTGTTTGATATCAATCCAACATCGCAAAAGTAGAAGAAAAATCTATATTTTTCTAAGAATTTAAAAATAGAAGGAAAATCTAAAATATTAATACAAATAATATGTTTATGATCCAGTCATTATAGTAAGTTCACCTCGGAATTCGAGATACCCAGCTGTAAGTCTGTAAATACTTGTATATTGACACCCTAAAAATTGTCTCAAAACCTACTTATGGTAGGGTGTGCGCAACTATTAAATTTCAAGGTCAAAGGTCACAAAAATCGGTTTTTGCGCTTTTTTTGTAAACATCTCATTTCATATGGGTTTTTTTTGCTATTTGTATTTATTATCAATATTGTAGAATACAAAATTCTCTACAAATTTTGTTTAAAAACGAAATTGAGGTATTAAGGGGTATTAAGCCGAAGGGTTTGTTCTAGAGGTCTAGGCGAACAACTTTTGTTCTACGACTTTTGGAATTAAGAACTTTTTTTTTCGAAAATTTGAAGTTGTATTTCTGAAAAAAAAAAACAGCTGTTTTTCTAAATAAAGGCAATGAATGTTAAGACTGTAGTGATCCAAACTAAACAAAAGGGCACCATAAGGTCAATGACCTCAAACTCTAAAAAACAGCTGATTTTCATGCAAACTTTAAACTCAAAATTTTCGAAAACTACTTCGAATTTCCAAAAGTCGTAAAACAAAAGTTGTTTGCCTAGACCTCTAGAACAAACCCCTCTCGGCTTAATACCCCTTAATACCTTTTTTTTTTTTAAACAAAATTTGTAGAGAATTTTGTATTCTACAATATTGATAATAAATACAAATAGCAAAAAAACCCATAGGAAATAAGATATTTACAAAAAAAGCGCAAAAAAACGATATTTGTGACCTTTGACCTTGAAATTTCATAGTTGCGCACACCCTACCATAAGTAGGTTTTGAGACAAATTTTAGGGTGTCAATATACAAGTATTTACAGACTTACAGCTGGGTATCTCGAATTCCGAGATTCTTACCTAATTTAAGCTTAAATGACTGGATCATTACTTGATATTTTAGGCTAAATGTTATTCATAAATTTAAGGCAGCTATTTTTGAAAGAAGGGGCTTCTTTAACTCTCTCGGCCGATCGTTTAGTTTCCTATCTGCGTTTCCTCTAAACACCGAATATCAAACGACACATTCATAAGTTACACCGGTTTGGGCGTCGGGTGTGAGTCTCAAGCCGAATACTAGATTAACCAAAATACCCCCCTTTTCTTGTACCCCGTTTTAAGACTCCCTTTGACCCCTTTTCTGTTGATTTAAACAGAGTATTTGGTTCATCTTTCGAGAGCAGGAGTACTTGTAAAATCTGAGTTGTGTTTATGGATAGGTGCGATTTAGTGAAGTGTTTTAAATTGGACATTTTTTTTTCCAAGGGCCTTGCCGTACAGTGCGCAAATTTGCGAGTTATACATGCATACAAGCATATTTGTAAGAGAAAAAATTATTTTTAATACATAAATTCTTAGTGCAAAAAAAACCTGTTGAGCAAAGTTCGAATCAAACTCAATTTTTAAAACTTAGGGCGGCTCGCATAATACTAATTAAAACATCTTTTAGCTAAATCTATTAAAAATAATTTACTAATTATTGAAAATTGATCTCTATGTCCATAATTACTAATACGTTGTCACACTTAGTCAATTTTGATATTTTGACACTTATTAATTACGTTTTAGAGATTAAACATGTTTAGGAATCGTTTTTTGCAAACCGGCCTTCACGTTTAAGTTTTTATAAATATTTTAACTAGATATGTTTAAGAGGATAGTCTCCATTCTCTTTCTCCACACAAACATAGTTTACATTTTCCTCCCTGGATAAAGACATTAGAGCAAATATGTTTATGCCATAAAACTCATATCTGTCATGACTATGCATCTACCTTTTTATTTTTTTCATTTTATTATTTTTTTATTTTTGTTAATAATTATTTTAATTAGAAAATAAAAAAAAATAAAAAGGTAGATGCATTGTCATGACATGTCTCTAATGTCTTTATCCAGGGAGGGAAATGTAAACTACGTTTGTATGGAGAATGAGAATGGAGACTATCCTCTTAAGCACAATCACAATTCATAATACATGACACTTTAAAAAAACTTCTAAAATAAGGGGGAAGAGTAATAAATGAGGGGATGATTTAGCTATTTTTTTCGTTCCATGAGAAACTCACAGCGATGAACCAAAGAACTCCTCATACGGGGGGTATGCCCCCCATGCCTTTCATTTGAATGTGAAATAAGTGAATGGTAAGATTTATTGACGACGAATGGAGGCCTGACTTTGTAATTTACGTCAATGCGTAAAGGTAATGAAAATTTCAAGCAAATATTGTAGGCAGAAGAAATTAAGTTGAGACTTGAGACAAAGAAAATATAGATTTTTCTTCTGTTTTGCTGCGACGATTTTCAACAGAAATTTAACTCATTTTTCGGTTTTAATCTCGTGATGTTTATTAATTTTAGCATTGTTTCAACGCTCAACATTTCGAGACCTAAAAGAAAACAACAACAAGGCAAAAAGTAATAAACACCATACTACAATGCTCTCCTTACGTAATAGAGAAAAAAAAGTTGAGTTTCTTTTTTCCTACAATTCCAACAATTATTATATCCATAAGCCTTTCTTTTAAATCACTCTATCTATTGTTGAAAACCTAAGCATGAAAATTTGTTCAGTAGTTTTCGAGACTATTGCTTACAGACAGACAGACGTAGCCGAGAACTTTGTTTTATAATATGTATAGATAATATTTAAATGCATGTCGTGACTTGTCACCACCCACCAGGTTCTATCCTTCGTTATATTTTCTACGTGAGCGTGGTATATCTTAGACCTCTTGAATCACTACCTTTCTTAATATACCTTTGTTCATTCCCTTTCTTCAGGTCTCAAGTAAATGTCTTTCGAATTTAACGATCCCTGTAAAAAATCTACAACCAGTTTATTGTAATGTGGCGACAGTTTTTATTACAGTTTTATTGTTGGAGTTATATTTTATTGTTGTTTTTCGTTGAATTTTAAATAATTCAGTTTCATTACTTTTTGTTTTGGGTACTGCTTTTCTTGAAGGTCAGTGAAATATAAATTTGATTAACGACAAAATTTTCCTTTTGTGTATTTTTCTACTGCCATTTTTATTTATGACGTCGGAAATCGAACCCCGCTACCGAAGAAACTGTATGCTTTAAAGGCTACGCAGTTACGGTTCTCGTAGCACTTATTTGCTACGAGACCGAAGTTTTTGTAGCTTTTCTACGACGAGCTGTAGATATGCTACGAATCTAAATGTAATCTAATAAAGAGAGATTCTAAATTATAAACACATAAAGTTAGGATGTGTTTGAATTATTTTTAAACATTACTAAAGTTATCTACACATATAAAATTCAAAATCCTGACTGACTGACTGACCGAAGTAGGTATATAGGTATCCTAAACAGCAAGTCCTATGAAGTTAAAATTTGGAGCGTCTGTTTTTTGTGATGTTTAGGTATCCACTAACAATTTTTTTTAGAAATTCCCAAGGGACCGGGACGTTGCTATTCGCCTACAAAAATAACGAAAATCGGGCAAAATTAATCTACATTTCTCTCTTATGCAAATAAGTCATTTCAGCAAGTTATTCGACTCCCATATTTCATACCACATACAAACACACATACGTATAGGTAGTACCTAATAATATGGTAAAGCGTAAAACCACGGACGAGTGTAAATTATGTTATTCCTTTACGAATGTGTTCGCCGATTGCCACAGCCTTACGAAACGTCTCGGTACATTTAATTTTAACGACTTCACTTTGGTGGGAGGCTTCCGTGCTACGCATCCGTGGTGGAAATGAAGCCTTATTTTTTTTAAACACGGTTAAAACTAGTAAGTAGTTAAAATACGTTTTGTTTTTCAAAAATGTTTCTAAAAATTCTTACTCGGGATTCGAACCCACTACAGGTAATACAGACCTGCATGTTTTTGCGAGTAAAGGTACGAGTTGGTGACGGACGACAGAAGGCAGCAGCAGCTGCTTTCTATGGATTTCTATGAAATTCCCTACGTAGTTAGCGACACGAAGCTAGTGTCGCTGCGACACGTAGTCCGTTGCCAACTCGTGCCTTAAGGCCTTGCAAAAAAACATGAGAATAGGTTATTCTAATTTCGACTTAGCAGGTAGTAGTATTCTTGATGAATTGGTATTCTGGTTAGGTTAAGTTGGTTTGCTAAACTAACCTAACCCAACGAGCAGTCGCGAGTTCGTATTTCCGCCACCGAGTTTTATACAGCATTTTTTCAACAACAACAATTCCTAAGTTTGTAAACACTTTTAGAAACAAAAAAATAAATATAAATATTGCACGTCGTTGCACACAGCGCAATCTAGACCCAAACTAAGCACTAGGCTCGTACTATGGATACTAGACAACGGATAAACTACATATCATACTATTTTTTTGTAAATACATTCTTATAAGACATAGAAAACACCCAGACCAGAAACAAATATTTATTTTAAATATAAATACTTGCACCCTGCGGGAATCGAACCCACAACCTTCTGCATTGCAGCCGGGCCTTCCCCCGACGCGCCACAGAGGTCGTCAATGTTTATAACACTATTATATACTTTTTATATCTTTCCAGTATCTCCTATATCAGTACTGCTAACGAGTAGTGACTGTAACCAGTACGCCAATAAATTCGAGGGACGTTTGCGGTGGCCTGACGTAACTGGCTGCTCGCTCGCGTTTTATGTCATTTGGAGTTATTTGATTGCAGTCACGCGGTCTATGCGTGCAGGGTTGTCCCGGGCGGGTGGATTTGTTACGTGACGTATGAGGGGGTGATAGGTGCCAACCCTGGTGTAGCAATAGGGATTGTACCCTTTTGTGTTTACTTTAAGTTTTGTTTTTCAATGACGAACGGTTTTGAGATGAGGCTCATGCTTCTCTCATTGTAGGATTGTAGGTGATTGATAGACCTTTTTTAAGGTGAAAAATGCACCTTATGCGCTGTCTTATCGTTCTGAAAGGAACGATGGAAATGTGTGGGGCTCCGTGCTGGTCTAAAGGTGGTGGAAAGTCTGCGGTTTAGCTTCAGTATATTTTACAATTTTAACGCGCCTAATAATATAACATGAGCGAATCCTAGTTTTGCTGCTGTAACTCCCATTTACAGGTTTAGAATCTGATTAGCGCTTTTATTTAGCTAATATTGACCAATATAACGGCATATGTTAGTCAGACCCTAAGCTAAACTTTTGTTGTAGCTAATGGTCAGAGAACGGATATAAACAATGTTTTTAGTTAAAACAAAATCCCCTTATCAAAAGCTGAAACAAAAAATAAAGACATAAAAAAGCACACGCTTAATCCTACCTCCCCGTAAAAACCACAATTTTTACCTAAAACTAAAACAATGTAGCCAAACTACACATACCAACTACAAAATAATCAAAAGTAATTACTTTAACAGTTTTACTAGCTTAGTAAAAACTAAATATTTTTAAGTTGTGTTTTTAAAGTGTTAAATCCTTCTGTGGAAATTAACCCAAAGACCTGCTTATGCCGGTCCCAGACCACAGGCCTACTGCGCTTCTAAAGCCCATCTTACTGAAAACCTTAATTTATTTATGAATACCCGAGACTAGTGCGACCAGTATCCTACTAATATTATAAAGGTAAACTTTGTGTGTATGTTTGTGTGTGTTTTTTGCTGCTACTCGTAAAATATGCTGAACAAATTGTAATAAACTCAATATGTATTTAGCTGGGGATTTGAAATAACTTATATGAGATAGATAGATTATAACTTTATTTGTACAAGCGATTTCATATGCTACTACTACTAAATGCTACTTTTTATCCCGATATTCATATCATAATCCACGATGCTTTTTTACTGGCTCACTGAAATTACTTAAAAATCGATCCTTATTAAAAAAAATAGTAATAAGTGTTTACTTATCATTATTAATTCGAAAAATTCTTAGTACCAAGGCGTTAATTGCCCTCATAATATACGCTATCGCGGCGGCTTTACCCCGTGTGTTGAAGTTTACGAATAGTTGTATCGTTATCACGGCATCTAAGCAGGGGTGACAAACCTTCCGTGTACCTATGTGATTAAATCGCTATACCTTGGCATAGAGTAATTGAATTCTTATAGAGAAGGATCACTTGATACAAGTTAATAATGACAATGCATCAGCATTGGCGTAAACCTTCATATTTTGCTTTCTAGGAATTTTAACGTGAGTTGTGAAAAGTGACAAATGACAAAAAAAACATAGGTAATTACAGATTATGTGGTATCTATTGATATGTTAAATAAAGTGAATAAAATTGAACAAAGTGTTAATCAATATATCTATGCCTTTGATTTTTGCTTGTGTAAAAAAAGTTTCTTTTAGTTTCTTTATTGGTAAATGTATGTCAAAATAACTCCTGAATTGGTATCCTAAACTAAATTTCCCTTATCATAAGGCAGATGGTCGGCCGTAAAAATATTACAAAATCTATTTACATTTAGGTGTGGTCATGATCAATGAAGATTTACCTCAAATAATTTGGGGTTTCAGCGGACTCTGGGCTCCGGAGAAGGATGCAATCGGGAACATCGCTCAGATGAAAATAGGCATTGAAGTCAACCAAACAGTTCTGTACAAATGTTTACTCTATAGCAATGTAAGCCCAGGGGTTACAGATCTCCGGTTTCAACCCACTAAGGCGATAGAAAGCGACACGTGATGCGATAAAATGGTAATTAATATGCCGCCCCACCGATTATGTTCAAGAAATATGACGTAGGTGTGAGGTTAAAATGTTGTTGATTGGTTACGGAAGTTATTAAATTGTTTTTTGTATGGTTTATCCATGATCCGTAATTTATAATTTTTACCTGAGTTTAAATAAAAATGTTCATTACGGTAATATTTTTCGCAAATGATATCTTATTATATTTTTAAATTTTGCCTTTAAAAATATTTGTCCCTTTATAATATGATAACTATTTGCTTTTTCAATAAGATATAACATTTGAACTGTTTTAATATTTTTAGTTTAGTGGACCAATCGCGAGGTTGACCGATCACACACAAATTCTGTCACTCACAAATAATATTAAATAAATATTGGACGACGTTACACACAGCGCCCCAAACTAAACAATAGGCTTGTACTATGGGTTCTTAACAACGGATATAAGTAAGTAACTACATATGAATATTTTTAAATATTGTTTCTGTACAATCAGTATCCAGTACCTATTCTACTAGAGGCTACCCTCAAGATAGTAACATGAAATGCTCGTACAATCTTAACATCTTGTACACTGTAGGTCCTCGGGGAAGTATTCTGGTTCTGCCAGTAAGTATGGTATAAATGAAACGTGTACATTTCCTACATATCTATAGGTAGAGCGCTTTCATAACGGGAAATATAATGGATCAAACAAACTAACAGCCGAATACAGGGACGGGTACTTAAATAATTGAGCAGCTTTTTAATTCAAAATTAGTATGGGAGTTTCTGAGTTAGAGAGCTGCTTAATTGTTTAAGTAAAACTCAAATTTTGAGAAGTGTTTCTGTATTCGGCCGTATAACCCTTAAAACAATATTAAGTGGCTTTCAGTATTCGGCTAAGTATATTACAGTCTTTACTAATATTATAAAGAGATAACGTTGGTAAAACCAAAAAATAAGTTCAATTTAATATCAGTATCGCAAAAACCGAAGAAAAATAATCAAAGTTATCGTTGACGCAAAAAAACAGTGTCATTTGCAAAATAATCCAAATTTTAAAGTTTTATTTTACTTGACTTTTAAAACATACGTACTCGTATCTACTGTAAAATATGAATAAACATTTTCTATTTGTTCCAAGTTTCAGTTTGTTTTCGTCTATGAAAGCCCTCATACGTGTGGTAACGGTAAAACTGAGAATTTTTATAGTATTTTTAGTACGAATATCGCAAGTTTTTGGTCTTCATTTTTTTACGAGCTCTTTCCTTTTCCTCTATCGCGTTTGAGAGGGATTTGTTACGTTCTCTATTTTCCTGGTTTATCGTTACCAACTTCTCGAAAATATGTATATAAAATCTGTATAATTTTTTTAGTTGGAGAAGTTCCATAAGAACCATATTTTATTGCTATTTTTTAATTATATTATTACTACTTACTAGACTGTTTAAACGATATAAGTTTCAAGTGAATTTCAATGATCTGGATCATCATTTCGTTAGTCAATAGTGAGTGATGATTATTCATAGGACACTTGAACAAATAGATTTTACTACAATATTCTTCATATTGATATTGTTACTTTTGGCAATGCTCAACGTTTCGAGACCGTTTCAGGTCCCTTCTTCGGGATAGACCTGGAAATAATAAACACCACGCGATTAAATTCTAAAAATGACATTAATTTCTATCCAAGATTGCGATAACAGAAGAAAATCTAGGGTAAGTATTTATTATTAAAAAAATAAAGTTTTTTTTTATTCAAATTCTACAATACCAACATTCTTAAATCGACATTTACTTGAAGACCCAACAAATATGAGTAAAAACCTAATCAAATAAATGTTAAAATCAACATTTACTCAAAAACAAGGCCCTTGAAGAAAATTACATTTTCCAAACGGCTATTATACCAATACTGAGCTGTAACGAACCATAAACAGTGGCACCAAATAAATAAACTAAACATATTCTCAAGTAAAAACACGTTGTAAACAAACGAGCAGCATTAAACCGAGCGAGCTATACCCCAGGGCCGTTACTAGGTCAGATTGCTAGGGCCTTTCGCTTGGGGGCTTACAGCCGAATACTGAATCGTCACTTAAAATTTGAGGCGTACTTAAATAATTGAGAAGCTTCTTAATTTAAAAATAGTATGGGAATTTTTGAATTTGAGAGGTGCTTAGTTGTTTAAGTAGAACTCAAATTTTGAGTTGCGTTTCTGAATTTGGCCGTTAATTACACAAAAAATGTAATATTGTATTTTTCTTGGTTTTCCAGATAAAGAAGTTAAACTTATTTAAACAAACAATTTCGTTATAATTTGTTATATTCATCCACATGCATAATAATTAAAAAGTCAATTTTATATAATGCAGTAACTCATCATTGTTATCTAGTACAAAGCGAAGCCTCAATCACAAAAAAATAGACCCATACATTATTTGAGATGGATATCTTTTTAGATAGAGGAAAGCTTTTGCCAACTTAATGTAATAAATACAATGTGGAAAACGTATTTTCAATAAAATCTTCATGTAAATCGCTAACATGTGACCTTTTTTGTTTTGTTCTATCAACAAACAATGTGGTGTGACCAGTTAGAACACTTTTTCAGTGTGACAAGTAGTTTCCTAAATCTTTGTGACCAATTAGAACTATTTAAAGAGATGATGAATTGAAACAGATTTACACTGTGACCGATAGCTACGAAACTCGGACGTGACTAATAAGTACTTAATTTATATATGACCACTACAAACAAAAATTAAGGCTTTTTGTGCTGTGACCAGTTAGAACACTTTTTCAGTGTGACGAGTAGTTTCCTAAATCAAAACGAGTAGTATCTACAATTCTACATACAAAATAAACATTTTGAATAATTCTTAAGAAAATGTAAAATAACTGATTAAAAGTTGGTGTTCGATTAGCACTCCGCTTTGAAAACATTTCACGCCATTTAAAATTTAAGGGCTACATAAATAATTAAGCAGTTTCTAAATTCGAAATTAGTGTAAGAATTATTGATTTGAGTTGCTTATAGCCGAATAAGAAACGCCACTTATAATTTGAGGGGTACTTAAATAATTAAGCAGCTTCTAAATTTAAAATTTGTATGAGATTTGTTTGAGATTGAGCGCTGCTTATTTGATTAAGTAGAACTCAAATTTTACGTAGCGTTTCTGTATAGCCGAATACAGACAGTTAATCTCAAATAGGCCTCAAATTTTTAGTGGCGTTTGCGTATTCTGACGTTTCACCCCTCAAACACTGATCCTTAGTCTTGCCCCCGAACTACTATATTATCTCGTTCGAATGGGCCCTAATGCGGTCCATTACGGCAACTAATGTAAATGTGTTTGTTGGTCATTTGTTGGAAACGATCCCGTTTTGTAACTTTTATGGTAACTGATATCGCATCGCTTCTACTTTTTAGGTTCATTCTGTTGATCGCAGAACTACGTACCTAGTCTTAATGGAGATTAAAATAGCAATAATCAGTCTTCACCTTCAGAGATAAAAAATACACTACAATGTTACTGTTTTAGTACATATACATGCGAAACGAAGTGTTGAAAGACCACCTACTCGGTGGACCGATGACATTGTAGTCAGTCGCAAGGAATCGTTAGATGGAGGTAGCTCGCGATCGCTATTTGTGGCGTCGTATGGGGGAGGCCTATGTACCTACAGCAGTGGATGGATAAAGGCTGAGATGATGATGATGAGTACTTTCATTCGAGGACAGTGGTTTAAGCATAAAGGGGACTGTTCTAGACTTCTAGGAGAACAAAATTTGTTCTACGACTTTCGACTACTGAATTCGATGTAGTTGTATATACTGTAACGTTGTACACGTACAATGGTAGAATTATATATTGAATAGGCTAAAATATATAAAAATAAACAATTTTAAACATTTAATTTAAATAATTAATAAAAAAATATAATAAAACTAAAATAATTAAACTAAATAACTTTAAACTTTAAACAATTACCTTAAAAACTAATATTAAAAACCTAAAACTTAAACTGAAAATACCTTAACCTAAACTATATTTAACCTACATAATTAAAACTATATCCTGCAGTTATTAATAAACATTATGTTCATAAAACATCACTGGAGTTGGTCAACTCAAGCATCATGTCTAGTTGCGCGGTTGTACTGCGACTTGTAATCGGTCGGCTATTGTTTCGAGCGCGGCGACAACGGGAGCCGTGACGTAGATTCTTGAACCTCGTCCATTCGTAATTTGATTCGCATCAAGGACACACGCAGCTCTTCTTAGCGCGGGTCCATATAATATACGTCCCTATATTAGCGAATAGAATAATCCAGTTGCAGTGGTACAAATAGAAATTATACCTAATAACATCAATAAGTGATTTTAAAACCCGAAATTCGGTAAGTGGCGAACATTTCGTACTAACAGCATAGGAATTATTATTTTGGTTTTGTTTTAGGTAAATGCTTCATTGTAATTTAAAATACACTTTTTATTGTTTTATATTGTGGGGAATAGTGGTAGATATTATATTTGATTGTATGTATTCACGCTAAATTGTATGGATGTGTTCCGTTATGTACAAAATTACTACCCACATGTTTTTAACAAAGTCGTTAATTCAATTAATTTTTTCATTCCCGTATTTAAATATTCATTTTAACTTTTATCAGAATCTCTGTTCTCGTAAACCATCAGCCACAGTCATTGCCTACTAGGTAAAGTTAGGTGCTTCCTCATCCTCATCATCTCGTCATGGGCGTGGCAGACTGTGGTTGTGGTCACTGTGTGAATATTATTCTAACACTGGACGATATTCCAGGGTTCCAGACTACCGCTCAGGAATACGCTTCAAGATCTTCATTCAAGTTTTCCCACCTACCGAAACGTAAAGCAGTTCACTGACCCGGCAACCACCTACACCACCTAGGCCATCGGACATTCCCCGGACTTTCCAGGATAGTACCTAACTTACGAGCCAGTGAAAGTGGAACCACGGGTTAGGGCTAAGAACCACCCCTGTATTTTTTTTAATTAAATTAATGTTAACCTTTTAGTGTGAAACCATTGTCTTATTTTAATCCTGCCAACACTAAACCGTTACACTGGCGCCATAACGTGGTTTATTTACTTATATTTGTCTCTTTAGTTTATTTCTTTTTTTTGTTTTTTTGGTAAATATGCCCGTGGTTCTATTTCCTATAGTAGTTGCATGTCTGTGAGCTTTATTTGTTTTTTTCTGTTTTGTGAAACGTTTTTTATTTTTGGTTGCCAGCAACTGAGGTGTAGCATTGGTATTATTTACTTTAAAATAATTTAATTTCAAATTCTTAACGATCGCAACATATTTAAACTCACCCGCAATAAAATTGTTAAAAATCTATGTTGCAGTCAGTAATTCCGTTTTTTTGAAAAGTGCCTAGTTCTTGTTCCTTCTGTATCTGATTCATCAGTGTTGCACATCAGTTGCCATTAATAGCTTTTTTTTATTTTCTTTTGGTTTGGTGCTTATTTTTTAATTTCATTCATCTTCATCAAAAAAAAAATTCACCACTAATTTTCATCCAACTATTATTTTCATAATCAACCAAAACGTACATTATAGCTTTTGTTGCATTTGTAAAGAACAGAGAAAACATCAATTTCATGTTTAAAATTGTTTATTTTTATATATTTTAGCCTATTCAATATATAATTCTACCATTGTACGTGTACAACGTTACAATACTAACATATAAAATGCAAATTAGGCTTTATTGTAAGTAAAGATACGTCTATGGAAAAAACCTACAAGAACTGATAGATTGACTGACTTAATGACTAAACTATAGATGAACGCATAGCCTAAAACTAGAAGCATGAAATTTGGAGAGTGTGTTCTTTGTAGTGTGTAGATATCCACTGAGAAAGGGGTTTGAGGAATCCCGCGGGATGGGAAAATACGCGGGTGGAACCGCAGAACACTAATAGTATTTTATATAAATTTATTTCCACTTTAATAATTTGAAAAAGATTTTAACTACAAATATCGGCAATCCGAACAGCGAGCTGTAAACAATTGAATCAACTGTATAAATAATTCTTTTCACGCCAAAAGCTCGACCTTTCACTTCAACTGTGCTTTAATCTTAGAAACTGTAGCGATACAAAGCTTTAATTGATTCAAAGTATTTCTTAGTACAGTAGCTAGTTTAAACATGAGCTTTTCTTTCGTTCTACGAGTGCTGATAAGTGGTGTCGTATAGAGCTGCAATATTTATAGTAAATAAATGAAAATTTTGAAAGGACTTCGCGTTTCACGGGAATGTTATCCAGCCTCGAATTAAACAACCATTATAGATATATAGACAATTATAGATGTTATATAGACAACAATAGGCTAAATGCCTACATTTTTACTTTAGGTATGTAAGTATTTACAAAAATGTTTAAATTAAGTAGCTACATAAAAAGGGTGTAAATAAATTCGATTCGATTTATTTATTAAAAATAAAAACATTTTTTCTTTTACTAAAAATACATAAAGTAGATATATTTTCAGTAAAACATAAAATGATAAAAAAAGTTAGTATTTTCATAAGTCATTGGACAGAAATTGTTTTCCTAGACTTATAGAACAACCTTTTTTGCAATTGGACGACACAAATTTATGTACATGCTGTATATATGTAGGTAGACATACATAAATAACCTTCATCACCTAAGAATCTGAAAAAGGTTCAATTGTCAACCGACAAACAGTGAAAAAACACATTTCGATTAAACTAAAACATTATTTCAATAAAACTTATGTAGTCGGTATCTAGAGGAAAATTTTGGCAACTTAAGTATTCATGATCGTTGAAATTCAAAACATTCTTCAAAATATTTCATTTTCTTTTCTTGAAAACTAGGCATCTACTTAAAATATTGCTGACAATACTTATCGAGAATTTGTGTTTCTTTGGCACGAATAAAGCTATATCAGAACCTACATCTATAACTTATTTTTATTCATGTAAAATGCTGAACTAGTAGAGAGTTTGATGAAACTAAAGGCTCGTTTACAGTGTGAGCTAGCGTGCGAGCTGCTGCCTGTCTCGTCAGTCGACACTAGGGAATGCAAACTTGGAAGAAAAACCCGAAAACCCCGGTTTTTTTCGGTTTTTTTCTTAAAATAAACTATTAAGCCTATATTCAGTGTTGCCGTATGAAGAATACAAAAACCGAAAAACCCGAAAAAAACTGAGTTGCATGCCCTAGTCGACACCTACTCGTACGCTACTAGCTCGGTTCGGGATAGCTGTCTTCACAATACATAGTACTTGCAAGAACGAGGTACTTGTACGAGTACAAATTAAGGTAGAAACATACTGAGCCCACGTACGCAACGTGGGCTCAGTATAATGCATTATGACAATCTATACTCTTAAATTTGTATGAAAACTTTTGAATTAGAAAGATACTTATCATACGAATTGTTATCACACGCGTCCCACGGTTTTCATACAAATTCAAGAGAATTCATTGCACACGTTGCGTACGTGAGCTTAGTATGTTTCTACCTTAAAGGTCGCCTTCCAAGGCGAAGGCGGCCATTACTGTTATGCTGGCAGGGTGACTCGTACGCTAACTGGAACTGTGTAAAAAAGTTTAGCCTTTGTAAAACTGAATTGAATATGTGTGTCAAACTTGAATGTATTGTAGGTACTTTTGTTTCATAGGCACATATTTAATTTATTGAAAAATAAATGACTAGCCCTGAGGAAGAGGTCTGTAAAGATCTCAAAAGTAGGCTATTGATGACATGCTGAATATTATAAAACAACGTCTTTAAAACCAGAAAAAACGAGTTTAATTTTAGTACAACCTCGCGAAAACAGAAGAAAGATCTAAATAAATGTGTCCAAAAATATTTATGAAAGAAGTTTAATTACTTGCGTCTAAAATTACGTTACGTTACGCTACACGGTTTCCCAATCAGAATCTCGAGATAGAATTCTAAATCGATTTCATTTAATTCACCTATTTCACCAATAAAACTAAACTAATTTACTGAGGTAGGTAATAAAAGAAGATCGCTCCAAATAGTCGAAGGACAGTACCTGAAACAAACAAAGACATTAAATGTAGGGATGTTAAAAACAATTAATAATAGGTATGCTAGGCTAATTAAATAAATTCATTTTTCGACTTTGCTTATCAGGATTGACTGAAGAAGAGGTCTGTAAAGGTCTCGAAATATTGAGCATCGGAACAATGCTAAAAGTAATAAACACCATGCGATTAAAACCGAAAATGAGTTTGATTTCTATCCAACATCGCGAAAACAGAAGAAAAATTTATGCTCGCCTTTATAATCGTTTAGTAAATCTACTTTTTTTAAACACGATAGGTGAGCGTTTGATCCTGATTTGACTCTCTCATCTGATGGCAAATGATGAGCCGTGGTCTGAGATGTAGCACGCTCGTCTAAAAGGAGAAAGACCGCAGTGGAACAAGATCCGACCCATCTTACTTAGTGGCTGCATCGGTATATTTATCGAAACACGGTTTCGATATTATGTAGACCAGTGATAGTTAATACTTTGAAATAAAAAAAACAGTATAAACGTATTACCTGGTTTTTATGCAATCTACACTAATATTATAAAGAAGAAAGATTTGTATTGTTGTGCGTGTGTTTGTGTCTGTATGTTTGTAATGAATAAACTCAAAAACTACTGGACCGATTTCAAAAATTCTTTCACCATTAGAAAGCTACATTCACCCTGAGTAACATAAGCTTTTGATCCCAATATTCTCACGGGATCGGGAGTTACGCGGGTAAAACCGCGGGACTCAACTAGTATGACATAAAATAAAATATCATGTCGCACCTTTTCTAAGTAAACAGGTCGTTCCTATTAATAATTTTCTTACAAAGCTGTTCCTATTATTCACGCCAAACCAAGACGTAAATCGTAGAACTAACATCTTAGAAACTTGGTTTTAAGTGCGAAATTAATCATCTTAACACGTTAACACTGCATCTAGCGCATACCCACGATAGACCGTATTTCATAGCTCGTTATATACAACCGGGTGAAGTAATCTATGCTCAAGGTATACTGTTTTGTTACAGTAATATTAATTACCAGCAGAATCCGCGGTCTTGTTCCCGCAGGAAAATTGGAAAAAAAAGTAGCTGTAGTCAATGCCTTTGCATTTAGAGCCAATTCCGAGGCACTGGTGACTTCTGTCTGTGATAAACTAGCCTTTAGACCGGTGAACGTGGCAGAGTTTTCCGCCAAAGATAGAGTAAAAGAATTAAGTGATTTCATTCTATCAAATTCCAATGAAATATATTCACATTCGAAGTAGGTAACTTACTTAAAAGATAAGCAGGTAAAGGTACCTAAGTAAAGAAACAAACAACACCTGCCTAAGATCTCAACACATCTAAATATTTACGTAATTCCGAACGCATTGAAATTCAAGCATTACGAAACAAGGCATCCGTTTTAATACAAATGGGCGTTTGTATAGCATAAATAAATCAAATACTATTTTAAAACTTGCAAAAGAAAGAGTTCTGTCGGTAGAGAACTCTGTACTTTTAGGGTAACCTTAGTAATTATTTAATATTAATTTTTATTACGTCTTTTAGTTATTGTATGTCTCGTGTGTGCTGAATTGATTAAATAAAATAAACTTTATAAATAAATAAAGAGAGAAACAAATCCTATCGTATTTACTATCATACTAATATTATAAACGCAAATGTATGCAAGTACACATATGTATGTATATGTGACTTTGTTACATACTCCTTCACGCAAAAAACTACTGAACTGATTGCGATGAAACTTAAAATATAGATAGCTAGAATAAGCCCTAGAATAACATAGGTATAAGCTTATTTCTATTTTGATGTCCCTACGGGATCGGAACTTACGCGGGTTAGTGCACTCGCCCGGCAAGAGCATGGGTTCGAATCTCGGGAGGGAAGGGAGGGAATTTGATGCTACATTTCTCATTGTAAAGTATTTCTTAAAGAAATAACTTACCAATTTATAAAGTTTAAATAAATCAAAAGTACTCGTCTATAATGGTTTTCATGACTACGCAAGAGCCCAATGTTTATTTTATCCTAAATTTGAGTTCGAAGACAGGTGAACGAGTTCACATGGATCCTTTTAATATAATTTGCAAGTTTTTTCTCTTCAAGGACCATGAGTAAGTGCCTTAGAAGCGGCGACGCTTTCTTTCAAACAAAATGAAAGGGAGTTTCTTTTTTCAAAGAATTTTCATAGGAGTTAGCTTTTGCTTTGACTTTCATTTAAGTATAACAGAGAATAAACGCGAGTCACTAAAATATATACTTGATACATTTTTTAGGTAAATCTTTTTTAAGGTTCCGTACCCAAGGCAAAATACGGGATCGTATTACTGAGGCTCCGCTGTCTGTCTATCCGTCCGTCGGTCACCAGGCTGTATCTCATGAATCGTGACAGCTAGGGAGCTTAAATTTTCCAAGATGATGTATTTCCGAAGCCGCTATAACAACAAATACTAAATGGCGCAATCTATTGGTAGACTAGCGCCAGTGTTTAAATATATGTTAACTTTCGCGTTCCGTTCACGGATTGGTCGCACAATGTTGGAACGCTTCACCACAAGTAATAGTGGCCGCTAAGTCAAAATTAAGGTATTATTTTTCCAAAATAATATTTATTATACAAATTATCTGAATTGGGTAGGTATACATTTTTAAAAATAATGTTATGAACTTATATTATTAGGTATTCTAATGTGTAATATCTTTGTATTTTACAAAGGAAGAGTTTTATTTAGAGAAGATAATATTAAAATGGCATCTCAAGTAAATTTTCTAGGTAAGTAAAATAATTCTTAAGGTAATTTAATATAGCTTTAGTAACTAAAGGCTGTTGTTTCAATCCGGAGCTTCTCCCATGCAGGGTTTCTCAAAATTACATAGATATTATTGTTAAGTCATTCTAAAGTGAAATACATAATGTGTTCCGGAAACCCAAGACATAGTTACATTTACCATCTTCAAATTTTAATCCACAATTTAATTTATTCAAATTAAACTCAAAATTTCGTTTTAAAATACTAGAATGGAAAACCATTTAACATCATACGAGTACATTTGGTTCTCGACGAATTTGTAAGCTCAAGGCTTAGTACACACACATTGCTGATTTGCAACTGAATGAACTACACGTGAAAATGAGTAAAAGCTTCGCGAGACGCATTAACTATGAAATAAACTGTGATATATGTCTATGTGATAAGAAACAACTGAGAAGCAGTGAATGTTTTTGTATGTGGTCTCTTTCAAATGGTTGCCATTTGAAAGAGACCACATGCAATTGTCGCGAGACATCTGGCCAAATAATTCATGCTATCGTAATGTTTTAGATTATCACGACGTAGCGCGATGTGGCCAAGCCCTCGTCGTAGATCAAACATTAAGTTTTTAATGCAACGCAACACGAGTGGCTGCTTCGCGGCTGAAACTGAAACACTTCTAATCTTTACATATAAAATTCAAAGTACCGATTAGCTAAGTGACTGAACTATAATATATCAACGCACAGGTTAAACTGCTGGCCCTAGAGACGCATGCAGCTTGGGAGCTATTTTCCTAGTAATGTGTCGATATTTAATAAGATCGGTATTTCCAAATACCGTTTCGGGATCGTGACTTACACGGGTAAAACCGCGGCATGGTAATCTATAATATTATTTGTATTTCTGGACAGCGTCAATCAATCAATTACTTTTAAATCTGGGAGGCTACCGCGGTTGTTCCGTCGGCATCGGCATCGAATTCATTTGACAGTTGACAGCCGAATTTCGCACCGCGAATCGACGCGTCGATTACTCATGCCGATTCCGACGCCAAAAATTGTATGAATGAAAATGAGATTTTTGAAAGAAAATCTTCAAATCTACGGCTGAAGACCAAGGATTCGCAGTTCAAAATTGAAAACCCCGCTGTCAAAGATGTCAAACTACCGCGTCGGCTTCGAGTTGATGTCAACGGAACTACCGCGGTAGCCTCCCGAAAAAAAAACAAAAACTGAAAGTAAGACTATTTGCATTACTCACATGACACACACTACTAAGTTTACTTCTCCTATTAACAACCCTCTAAATGCATGATTAAACATCTTAATACCGTTCTCAAATACAGTAGGCTCAACTCAAGCAAAGGCACTAATAATTGTCAACCTGTCTAAAATCAGCTTTAATAACACTGAAACGCTCTCTCACGTCTGCCATTCATATCGCAAATGTATACTCGTACTTACCGTGTAGGGTGAATGCATACTACTGATAAAATAATCAGCCGATACCTCACCGACGACCGAAAACTAACGAAAATGATAGGTTGTTCGTAATCTTCACTTTGTTCGTAATGTACCTAATCTATAAAATATGTCATTTCGCCGACAACTTTAGTGAGTAACGGTGCAGTAACGGTTACCACACTTGACGCTGCCAAAAACAAATTAGGCTACACTAAATTTAATTTTTAAGAGCACATTTTCTAAATTAAAAAAATAAAATAAGAATCAATAAAAAATATTGATTTATTTTAGATTCATTCACGTGATCATTTTTGGAACCCTCCATACATACTATACAGTAAGAAAACACAACAAGAAACTTATGGGGTTTTTATTGCTGTGATCGTGTGTTGTTATATTTAAATTGATATTTTATCATCATCATCATCATCTGGCCCATCTTCTTAGAAAGGTCGGAGGTCTATTAGTATTTGCGAACTTTAGCCGCAGTTTTGAGTTATTAGTAGTAGAGGGCAGCCAAGTATTTTAAGTCGTCGAACCACCCCCGTCTCTGTCTACCCTAGGCCATATTGCCCTCTAACTTTGATGTAGTGATATTATACTATATACAATCATTTTTGACTTTTTCGTACCTACTTAAAACAGTTATCACTTAAATTTACCTAAATGGTGGGTATTCTAACAATGACTTTCGAATTTTGGTCCATCTTTTTAAAAAAAAAACTCGTCCGTTAGAATCGAGTTTGAAATGGATCACTACCTTTATCCTTCTAGTCCAGTTATATGAGCTATCGTTTGATCAAAAGTTCGTTATCTAAGCCCCTCTATACGGTAGCCTAATTAAACCGCCGAATACAGACACTGAGTCGGGCGTGTTTAATAAAGTCGAACAGAAACGCTAGCCGCTTTTATCGCTTTATCTGCACCAAGCCTTATTAACTTTGGTGCATTGGATGGATTATGTTTACGGGGTTTAAAGAATTTGGTTAGGAGGATGACTTGAAGAATTTGTAGAGAGGATGTCAATTTATTTTAGTATTTACGAAACATACGGTAACCATATTTTGGTATTTCATTTATCCTTCATTCTAGTAGTTTTGTTTACGCGATTAGTTCTGTTAACTTTTACAATATAAAAAAATAAAATAAAAATAACTCGTTATAAACAGTACTATTTTGGAGGATTGTTTTTTTTTTTCAAATAATTATTATAATACGTAGTCAATGCAAAAATGCTTCACATTTTTTTTTTTAAATAAATTTCTTAGGTTTCATGCCAAACTTATTACGTTTTCGTAATATAAAATCTTACTGCAACAGCCATTCCGCTTAAACCGCCAAATCCAAAGAGAAACGTCGGCGCTCTAATGTAATAAAGTAAGAATAAACCTCTCGCTAAACCGTTTTAATATCGCGGGGAGGGGGTTCACAAGTCCCGTATTCTGTAACATGTTTTCTTAAATCGTGCCGCGTTACGATACGGTTGTCGTGGTTAAGAGGCCCATATTATTTATTTATTTGAATTGAAACTGAAAATTACTTGTGAAAATATTTTATTAAATGTGTTTCTATTTAATTGAATAGTTGGTAAGGATTATTTTTACAAATAGCATGATTTTGTACTACCATGAGTCACAGTTAAACACCGATGAGCACAGATGATTATGGTTTTCTCTATAGTAACTATTCCTTAAGGTTTTTGCGATTACAACTATCTGCCTTTAACCATGGAAACTGTAAATTCATAAACAGTAGTAAATATGCGACAATGTAAACCGTTCCGAATCCGTTCATATTTGATGCGAAGGCAGTTGCGTTGGTGTGGGCATTAGTGATGTAACGGATATTCGCATTCGCATTCGCATTCGCGAATATCCGCATATTTTTCAATATTCGCATTCGCATTCGCATTCGCAAAAGTTATGCCAATATTTAGCGAATGTTTTCAATAATAAAAAATGAAATTATTATATGCATGCATATGAAATAATAATACAACAGATAATACTTAGATATTTTTTATTAAATCATACTTCTACATTCTAAATTTAAGTCTCATTTATGAAAAAAGAACTTCAGAGATCTCATCAAATGTAACATTAATCAGCCTTGTTACAACTATGTAAGGTTTGCATTCATTTAGTAGTATATTATATAATTACTTTACTACCATTTTTAAATAAAGTTTACAGTTTCTATTTACTAAAAAACTAAACAATTACTTGAAACAAAATTATTAAACTTTAAATATCTAATCTAATGTATTAAGTATTTATAACCTTTGGCTTTAATTGTATATTTTTTCATTTCACTTTATATATCTGAAGAATTAAATATATTTATAATGAATGAAATATAAACATAAAAAACAAAACAACGAATACTTAACTATTTGTAAATAAACCCTTTTTTAAAAACAAAATTATATTTTTTTTTATTTTAAACTAAAGTAAACTTCTAATACTTTTTATGTTAACATTTGGTTTCAATTGCAAGTTATTAATCTATGTATAAAAATAATGATATATAAGTAAGTAAGAAGGTAGTGAAGGTACACAAACTATAGTTTTTCTAATAATAAATTTGTTGTAATTTTTAATTCTTAATAATGAAATTGAAGCAATGGAATGTTAAATTTTAAAAATAAAAGTTTGGAGGCTCTTTCTCCGTGCAGCCTGTTTCGGTGAGGTGTATAAAGTAGTCCAGCACCAAAGACTTGGTGTTGTTGTTATCCCACTTTTTATTTTTTTCAACGCAATCACTCAAAGACATTTGCTTAAGGTCAGTTTTCGTACATTGTTGCGAAGAAGACGCCAAAGAATTAATTTTAGCAGCATCCTGCTTTTCATGTTCTCTTTTTTTCAATTCTTCATATTCATTTTTGTGTTTAGCTTCCAGGTGATTTCTCATAGCACTAGTGGTCCTGCCTTTGCGCGAGTACTTTTTATCACACAACTTGCAATTAACATTTTCAGCATCACATATTGTAAAATAAGTCCAAACTTCGCTGATGTGTGCTTTACTCATGTTTTTATGCCACTTGGTCCCTTAAATTGCAGTTAAATTTGATAAATAACATAAAACTAACCTCAAAACAAAACAAAACTTTTTAAATGACCTTTCTGTGACTAAATTCGTTCAATTAACCGATATCGGCTCGGCTATGTTCAATTTAAACATGGCCGACACGAAACGTCAAACCTGTCAAACATTTTACGCGCGCTTTTTTTGAAATTTTAAAATATTCGCATTCGCATTCGCATTCGCGAATGTTGACGATAAACATTCGCAATCGCATTCGCATTCGCGAATGTGAAAAATCGAACATTCGTTACATCACTAGTGGGCATGTATCGCGGATGGCGGAGGAGCGACTCGCCAAGCGCATCTTTTATGCGGAACTTGAGGAAGGCAAGCGTAAGCATGGCGGACAACTCCTCAGGTACAAAGATGTGCTGAAGCGACACTTCAAGAAGTGTGATTTAGAGCCCTCACTTTGGGAGGTGCAGGCTGCGGATAGACCCGAATGGAGACATAGGGTCCAATCTAAGGTCTACGAATTTGAGAGTCAACGTCGCGCTGACCTAGACCGAAAGCGTGACGAATTAAAAGCCCGACCACCTGCGGCGATCAATTATAATTATTGCAATGGTGTCCTCACGTGCCCGTTATGTTCACGGGTTTTCACAAAGAAGATCGGCTACATAAGCCACATGCGAGCGCACGACCGACATTCGTGATAGGAGTATGGACTGCAGTCGCCGTGGCCGAAATCGGCCGGGAGTGCATCATCATCACATCATCACATTTATCTGAACAGGAGAAATTATTAATATTCATATCTATGGATTCTTTTTATTAAAATATGACGACGAGCGACGTAAATTCATTAAACCATCAAGTATTTACAGAAAAATATAGCAAAATTATGTTCCAAAAAATATTTACAATCAGATCTCGTAATCTGGTTTAAAATATTTCTTGCAAAGTCGAATACGAATTTATATTCCACTCGGTATGTCAAACATTTAGCTCCAGTTATAGATTCCTTACCGTGTCATACGTAAAATACGGTACGTTATCATCAAGACAGTGAATAGCCAACCAGCTCAACTTTTCAGCGGGCGGCGGCGCGCGGCGCGGTCGGGCGCATTACAACTTACAACCGGGCGTGGATTAGCCCCAATGTGTATTCAGCTTAATGTTAACTTCTTTGTTTGCTCGCAACTTGTAACAGCCACTGATTACCTTTGTGTTGGTTTCATAGTTTGAAATATGAGTTTTTCGTGATATGATAGTGATGTAGTGTTAGTGAAACGGTTGTTTAAGGGCCCTATTCTGAAAAACTGAAAATCAATGTCCGGCGTGTCGAAAATTGTTGATTATTTCATGACGGAATGTCGTAGAACTTTTTTTTGTGTACAGATTGTAGGCGACATTGTTTCCGATATTTTAGTGCAGTTTTCATGCAAATATGTCGAAACGTATTGAAGCCTATCGACATTTTAGCCAAATCAAACATTTTTTGTCTAAAATTTGGATAGGCTTTGCACCAATAGGAGGTTCTTGTCTTAAAACTACACCAAAATGTAGGAAACAATGTCACCTACAATCTGTGCACAAAAAAAGTTCTACGACATTCCGTCATGAAATAATCAACAATTTTCGATGAGCCCGACAGGGATTTTCAGTTTCAAGGTCGTTGGCCTCTTAAGCAAATGTGTAAGTTGAAGTTGGTGCATTGTCATTCACAAGTGCAAGACAATAAGCGTTAAGCCACGCATAAGGTCGTTTGTGAATACGGCTGTTAGTAAATAAACTTTGCGTATTATGACGTCCTAGAAACATAATAATACAGCCCGATAAACCAGGGCCCCAAGTCTGCTATCACAGTTATATTAGTCTATCTATACTAATATTATAAAAAGAAAATATTTATTTGTTTGTGTGTTTATAACACAATGGCTACGAAACTATCAGGTCAATTTCAAAAATTATTTCACCAATAGAAAGCACATTATCGAAGAGTAACATAGAGTTTTAATTCCGATATTTCTTAGGAGGTCGGAAATTACGCGGGTGTAACCGCGGATCGAAGCTAGTTAGGAATAAAATACGTGCCGATATCAACGCGATTTAAATTAATATAAATTTTTAACTTTGTTTCCAGATTAAGTAATAAAATTAAGCATTTTTTACAACCTAACACTAAAATATAACATCAAACTGAATAAACGTTAAAATAAGAAGCAAGATTAAAGTTTTTACGATGTTTACAGTTTCAGGATAATGGCACTTCGTAAACATTATACCTAAACATAAAAATAGCTTTTTCATTGTCTATTTATTGTTTTCGAGTTGTGAGAGCATAATTCTTGCTTTATTGGGTGAGTAATGTATTTTAATACGTCGCTCGTCGTCATATTTTAATAAAAAGAATCCAAAGATATGAATATTAATAATTGCTCCTGTTCAAGTAACACAACTCATAATTTTAAGATGTTTCAAAATTATCATGTATTTTGTATAGGTACATCTTTTTTACTAAATAAAATGATATAATACATGTAAGTTTGTGTGTAACTCAACTCACCTCAAAATATGTTTATTCAATTGGATATTAACAACATACCACTATGAAACGTCACTTATATGTAATCTACTGTGTTTTCGGAACGCGACCTTCAATAAGAAGAAGACACAAAAAACTCATGGGTTTTTTTGTTGCTGTAATCAAGTAATTTACATTGTCGCATATTTACTATTGAACAATAGTGGAACTGGAGCAATAATCTACACTATATAATCCTTACTAGCATTACAAGCGCGAAAGTAACCCGGTCTCTCTGACTATCTGTTCAAATAAGTTTGTACACATATAAAAAATACACTATCCCATCCACAAACACACAACCCGCCCAACAACACACAACCCGCCCAACAACACCCAACCCGCCCCGGGACCCGCCACCAGAGCTCTGCGGTGCCAACCTTACATTCCCTTCCTACAAAGTAAAGGAACCTTACATTCCCTTCCTTCTAAATAAAGGAACCTTAAATTCCCTTCCTACTAAGCAAAGGAACCTTACATTCCCTTCCTACTAAGCAAAGGAACCTTACATTCCCTTCCTACTAAATAAACAAACCTGACATTCCCTCCCTACTAAGTAAACGAATGTTGAAATGTGTTTGCTGCACCTTAAATTTAAAGGTCCAAGAGGTAACAATTTTATAGCTAAGCGTTTGCTAAAATATCACTACAAAAGATTTCTTTTTCTATGCAATTTTCTTTGACTTTTACTACCCTTACAGAAATTGGGTAACGGGCAGCAAAAGTGATTCTAACGTAGCCAAATAGAAAAAAAATACCCAACGAAAACGTCAAAAACATAAAACAAGTATGTAATTTAATTATTCTATCGAATCGTCCGTTCATATCATCGAGGAAGGAAGCGAAGGACGCGACATAAAGTGATCCCAACAAATTGATACGGATCTGATCCGACGCTCAATAAAGGTCCGGATCCGGTATGTGTTTATCGTGATTTGAAACTCGGCCCTTTGAAATGTTAAGGTGTATTTACATCGGTCTAAGAATGGCATGTCTGATATTTTTTTTCCAAAACGGTTGATAAATTGCTTGTTATTTTGAAACAAATCATTAACACTTCAAAAGCTGTAGCATTTAGCAAAATTAAAAAAAAAATACTGACGGTTTTTTAAATAAATTGAACAGAGCTAATCTAAAACGTCCAAGTGCGGCCTCGCGCACGAAGGGTTTTGTACCATTATCACAATTAGGGACGGAACCCTAAAATAAACACTGGACCAAGCGAAATCCGTGTACGCAACGACGACGGGTAAGGAACCCTAAAAAAGGTCGCAGATCCTTAGACATACCTAAACCCCCATTACAGCCTTCGTAGCCTTTCGTAGAGATTCGTAGATGTTCTACGATAGCTCGTAGCCTCTCGTCTCGACGGCACTCAGTCCCTACAAAGAGCATGTAGCTCCTACCGTTTGTTGAAGAGGTGCTAAATATCATGAACTAGCTGCGTCCCGTTTCACCCGCATAAGTCCCGATCCCGTGAGAATATCGGGATCAATAGTAGCGTTAGCCTTCTTCAATAAATGGACTATCCAACGTTGGATTTTTTTTTCAAATCGGACCAGCGGTTTCTGAGATTAGCGCGTTCAAACAAACAAACAAACTCTTCAGCTTTATAATATTACTATATCGATATATCATTATGTAATGTATTTACAAAAAAAAGTGTAATATTTAGTATATCCATTGTCTAGTACCCATAGTACAAGCCTAGTTCTTAGTAGTTTACTTCTGCTTCCTTCTTGCTTCAGTTTGAAAATTAAATTTAACAAAATAATGTGAAAATACCTTTATCCACGGACGGGCCCTCGTCAAAGTCAGTCCACACACAAAGGTACTTCGTGACGGTGAAGTAACAAACTGATTATTTTGTGATAGATAGATAGATAGGTACTTCGATACACTGACAGGTCAATGACAAACTCATTTCCATTGCAATTTAACCGAGAGTTTGATCAATGTTTAGGTCAGTTTTACTTGTGGATCATTTAGATCATTTTCAAATCAATACTCAAGTATTTTTAAGCTATTGCATAGCTTTTATCGCAGGCTGAGCGCGGCGACCGTATCAAGAAATTCCGTAACGAAAATAAAGCCTAACACACCCCACTCCGCCTACCATGTAGCCTAAGAAAAAAAATGCTATGCAATAGCTTTACCGCGGCAGTCCCCGAGTGCCACACGTTTTTGTTTTTATTTTAAGCTCAAAATACAATAACATGAAGGTTTTTTTAAGCTCAGACTCTGCTTTATAATTTAAGTAGCCCTCAAAGTTTAAGTAGCGTTTCTGTATTCAGCAGAAATTCAATTCAAAATAATCCCCAGACTTGACAGTCAGTTGACCGACCGTTTACTACAGTGAATTGGTTGCCTGGAAGAGATCGCCCTCGGCGATAAGGCCGTACATTGTGCCAGTCTTTATTTCAGGTTTTCTTTGTAATACTTGTTTATTTTGTATTTTGGTACCATTAAGCTTTTATTTATCTATAAACACAATGTTTTTAACTCGCTTACTTGATTAGTTTAGTACAAGGCTCGGGAACACGCACCGTGTACGTACATGGCTCATTAGAATTGGATAGTAAGAGGTTTTGGATAATTATTTTATTTATATTTAACTCAGGGCTAAAACACGCATGAAATTAGTTGTTTTTATTCCTAAATCACGTGAAGATGGTATTCAAGTAAATTAGCCAACTTAATCCAATACGCTTGATACGACCCCGGGTAGTACACTGCCGGTTGATAAGGTAGAGAAAGAAGGGTGGGGGCATAGTTGTAGCGAAGTATGATTGCGTCAGTAATGGTGCTACGACTTAGACTGGTGGGTGGTAACAAGCCGCGGCTGAAGCCTCCATCCATGAAACCTCTTTTGGTTTAAATTAAATTAAATTGTTTCATTCTTGCTAAACCTATCACTGTTGTTATGGATAACCATTTTTTACCACAGGACAGGCTCAGCCTAGTGTGGTGGATTTGATAACTTAAATTGTTAAGTTGAACTGTAAGCTATTGTTAAATTAAAAAAAAAACGGAAAGCAAGAGGCACATCAAACATATTCTAGGTAAAAAAAGGAAAATTACATAAATCTTCACTGATATATTGAATCATTTTTATCTAAATAATAAAATATAAAACCACAACTTCTTAAATTAGGCATGTATATCACGGTCGCAAGAACCTCATTTTCTTCAAATTCGCTAACACCACAACCACGCCCTAAAAAGGTTAAGATCGTATCGCCCAAGGGAATTTTAAACCGTGTGTGTGTGCTAAGGTAATCCTCGCTTACTACCAAGTTAAATTAAGAAGCCAAGAACATTCGAGGCTTATTGTGTGTTTGTGGTGACATTTTATTTACTAGAACTCAGGGTAAAGTGAGTGTGGATAATAACACTTAGAGGGTAAGTGGTTTTACGTACTAAAGTTTACATTTTTGCTAAACAAAGTTTCAAGAGTTAATCTTAGGGTTCCGTGCCCAAAGAGTAAAAACGGGACACTTTTACTAAGGCTGTCTGTCTGTTTGTCATAACTCGTCAGGTTGGTATCTCAGAACCGTAAATAGCTAGACAGTTGAAAATTGTCAGATTTAGTTATTTCTGTTGCTGCTATAACAACAAATCAGAAGAAAATAAATATTTAAATGGAGATAATAAAAGATAATAATATAAATATTTAAACCCTTTCAACAAACGTGTATTTTTATTATAGCGTCATAATGGGTAGTCCGACTCGCACTTGACCGTTTTTTTTAGAGTTTCGTTAAACGTTACTCGTTTCGTATTTTCGTATTTTTTATAGGTTAATAAGAATCAAACTTAGATAAAGCTATATATTCTACTTGTCTTCTTCTGTAGCATTAATTTCTGTAACTGTCGTAAATCAAGTCTAACATAAAATACAATTAAACTTTTAATGGTATCTCTAATCAACATCCATAAAAAGATTTACCTCAATAGATAGGGTCCATAGATATGAGGTAACTAATTTCTAAACGCCGCAGGGCCTTGCAGAAGAAACGCGGGGTAGCTCCCAATCACAATGCATCCAATCTAAGGGAGGTGGCTCTCGCTACGGCTTATTGTTCACTGAGATTAATTCGGAATAAAATTGACATAGTGCTTCTAGACATGGTTCTCTTAAACAGAAAAAACGGGTGGCACTAGAAGACTGCTGCGGTTAAGCTATTGCATAGCATTTTTTATCATTTTATGCAATTATAATTATTTATTTATTTTGTACCACGTTGCCATGGTAGGCGAAGGGGGGGGTGTTACGTTTTTTTCGTTACTAAATTTCTTCATTCAAAGCTCAAAGCTCGCGATAAAAGCTATGCAATAGCTTAAAACTTCATATATATCAACAATTTTACATGTAATTGATTGTATTAGGCGTTACTTTTCGGAACTCCATAACTACTCTGTAAAAGAATAATATTTAGTATTTATATTGAAGCATGGTTAATGATTGGTGTCACTAACACTAAAGCATATTTCTGCCGCATGCAAAGAGCGGTGGGAGGGTGGTGCTCTTTGCAAGCTGCACACTGCACGCTGTGTTATAACACTAGTCGGGTGTCGGGACTAAAAACTAAATATTATTCTTTTACAGAGTAATTTTACATGTATCTCTATGCTTTAAATATCTTAAATCTAATACCCCTAGTAAAATCTGAAATCAAGAAGTCTTCGAAAACATCACTAGCGTTAGCCCCGATTCCGTAGAGCTTTTCGAAAATCCTTCTTTACCGGATGCCTATATCACATGAAGAGCACATTTTCTAAATTGCAGCTTTTTACTATCAGTGGTTTAAGCTGTGCCAATGCACAGTATAGTTTCGCTGACTGATCAATATCGGATCAATATCCGTCAGTCAGTTAGTCAAAAGAAAGCTTTTTATAGATATAGTTTTAACGTGCAAAAAATAGGTAGTATCTATGATTGATAGTATGCCTCAACGTGAAGCAGAGAATCATCCACGCGGTCTATTTTTTTCTCTTAAAAAAAAAATCTTTGTAACTTCAAAAATAACGCTCCTTGTCTAACTGCCTAACAGCTGGTAAAAAAACGATATCTCAATATACAAGGAGGGGTAAAAAAAAGAAATAAAGAGGGGTAAAAAAAGAAATGTCTACGATATGGTAGGGGATACCGTCGTCGCAGTAATAGAGACTAGAATGTCAGTTATTAACTTGAGAAGAAAGGGACATGGAAAAGTTTTAGTACAGAGCACGCGGAAATGTTCAAAGTTTAAGAATTACTTAGACTTTTGAATTTTTATTTCGTTTTGAATTTTGTTTGTTTAGATGACAAAACAGAAGTTTTAAGGCGACTCAGGAGACAGGAATGTTTTTGAAAATGTAAAAAAACAACTTTTAAGAATCGATAAACAAGCCGTCCTTAGTATTATTTTGTTACTGGAGATCAGAAGAAGAAGTGGTCTATGTGTTTATTCAGATATCTAGCTATCTGCAAACCATATTTCATCGCAATCAGATGAGTAGTTTTAGCACGAATGAGTAACAAATCCACTTACTAACTGACACAAACATTTACCCCCCCACTTACAAACGATGGTTAAAAGATGCATAAACTATGTCACGTTGGTCCTTTACTGTGACATGAAGTTTCAAAGTTGACAGGCAGAAACAAAAGTCACATAACTTAGTCATCTGTATTTCACGTTCATGAGTGGGGATTAATTTTAAACCATTACAATATTGGTAAAATTATTCATACAGAACGAAAAGGTATATTTTAATAACTAATAAATAAACTGACTAATCATCGTCAATAGATTTAAGTTGTTTATGTTTTTCTTTTTATTGTAATTTTTTGTATTTGGTGTTGCAATAAAGAATTAATCTATCTACGTATCTATCTATCTATCACCCAAAATACTTTATTCATTCAACTAATAAAATAAATAAATATTACGCTCCAATAAAACTTATTCGCAAACTACAGATCAAAACTTAGATTAACGTTCGGTACCAGAGCTGATGGGCCAAAACTTATTACGGCTATAATTTTCGGCCCATAAACTAAGGGGACCAAAATGTTATCTAATTAGTATCGGTACTAACTCGGTGTAATCGTAGATATAAATTTTAATAAAACTAGATACGATTTTTATATTGAGAAATAAAATTTCTTTAACATTTTGTTATGCTAAGGCTTCATTAGCGGGCGAAGATTTGTGTCGCATTGTCGCGGCAAAAACATCGTATTTGGGCATAAGCAATGTTCTTGTCTACATTCCGCGGGCGAAGATTCGTGTCGCTTGGACGCGATGCATCGTTGTTCAGTTTGTTGTGCGGCTGAATTGACGCAAGCGAAACATCGTCTTTCGCCCGAATTCTTTGCGTTGCAACGATCTACCCGGTCACATACACATAAACACAAATATTTTCCGTAGCCCGCTAATGAAGCTCCAGCATACCAAGAGAAATGGACATTTTATTTTGTTCGAAAAACACATAAGTAGTACGACATAAATTAATTACAAAAAGTTCAAACAAAAAAGAAACGTTAATATGTTTTCGCAGACTGTAGATAAAACTGTTAGCTTGTAATTTTTATAATAGTAAAGGCACCTTGATTTATTAATTTTAAAGTTTTTCCTACACTTGGAATGTCAAGGTTGTAGGTTCAAGTCCTGTCGGGTGCAAAGTTTGAAAAACATTTCTTCAAACAGTCAATAGTAATGGAATACAGAATTATGTCATTATGCCTAACATTATTCTTTACATCTATATTTTTACCGAACTTTTAATAATAGCTAGGTTTGAACAAATGTGCGAACACGAACGAGTACGCTTGCCACTACGAATAGGCTGCTCCTATCTAGCACCATCTAGGAGGGTTCACGTCAACATAAACCCCAGCTCGGTATTTAAAAAAGAGACAATATCAAGTCTATTCTAGTCAACTAAAATACTAACTCTTTGTTGGATGACATGTAAGTAAGGTGGGCTCGGGACGTGACAAGATTTATTATAAGATTGTAAGATATCCTGATTTATTATTAGATATCCTGAGTTATGAATGAGTGGTTTAAGGCTCGGTGCCATTTATTATACTTTTAAGATGGTCACGTATGATTTTGTCACCATTACATTTGACGAAAAGGGGTCTGTAGAAGAAGTAAAACTTAAGAAATAAAATATAAATGGATTTACGTAAAACCAACGCAGAATGAACTTTTGGAACACATCACCTATTCCCATCCTTAAGTCTTGTCCGTTCATTGGTTGCCTGGAAGAGATCGCCCATAGGCGATAAGGCCGACCATTGTGCCACTTTAGTTTTAAGTTATTCTTTGTATAATTTGAATAGGTACTTAACCTATGTTTTTTGGTACAATAAAGTGTCAACCTATCTATCTTCTGTGGAGAAGAGGCAGACGCGATTTCAAAGAACTACAGGTAAGTAGCCAGCTGATTTCAGAAAGCATTATTTGAAAGACTAAAATAAATATATAATTAACAAATAAAGAGTACTACAAGATCTTCCGTAACCTGAACTTAGCTCTAGGTCTACACTTAGACTATGTTTAGTAATAAAGGGGCAAGTGTCTTTACCAGTCGTCAAAATACTTCTCTACTTAATTATCATGACACTTTTTTCTTTAACGAGCGTCTCGACTCGGTTCTTAACTAGACATCTTCAGAGGTATTACGCACTAATTTCCCATCGAAGAAAGACTAAAGTACTTGACAAACTCAACTACGAGTGGATAAAGGGATTCGAAACTAATTAATCCTTTCTACATTTATTATACTCTTTGCAGATTTCAGATCATTGTGTTGGCCGATAGTCTGGGGGTTATTAAGCTATTGCACAGTTGATAAATAATGCTATGCAATAGCTTTACTTCGGCCGTCCCGTTTTAAATGTCATTACATTTGTACATAATACACTCAAAGTGAAACTATACTTTGATTCCCGCCAGGGCAAGAATTTATCCTAAAAAATATGAAATAAGTATTTGTTTCTGCTCTGGGTGTTTTCTATGCATAATTGCGTATGTATAAACAAAAAAACTAAAATATGTAGTCAATGATGAGTTAACTATAACCTTCCGACTTCCGCTCTTAGCGGACCCCGGAGTCCGGAGAGGGATGCAACCGGGATCATTGCTCAGATGAACAGAAAAAGAATGTGGGTCGTGGGTTCACATCTTGCCCGGGGCATTAAAATTACACACGCCGTATGTTTGAAACACTGGAATTAAATGCTTATACAAAAATTCCGCATGCTTGTTCTCGGTCGGTGAGTATATGTGTGAGCGAGATCGCGCACCCATTCATTAGCCTTTCGCATACGCCTGCGTTTTCTGACAATTCAGAAATACCACTCGGTCGTCAGCAATGTCCATCGACCGATAGAAAAATCATGAATTCCTCTACCCATTATACCCCATCGAACAAAGTTAAATCGTAATTTTAATCCGAGCTGCGTTAGGGAATGGAACGTACAAAATTTACAGTTTATTAGGGTACTTGTTTTATTGAGTTTTTATTACGAATATAAAATTGTGTTCGGTGTTATGTCTCGTCACCTCTCCGTGCGTGTCGTAAGATATTTTACTCGGTAAATGTAAGCATTTACTCGGCTTATGAGCTTCTGATTTGCGGTTTTATGATTCATTATATTTTATCTTCTTCTCAATTATTTTTTCTATTGTCTGTATAGCATGTCATACTATTCCAACCCCGAATCAAAGTATACAACTCCTTATGAGCTTCTGATTTGCCGTTTTATGTTTCTAATATTTTATTTTCTTCTCCTGCTTCTCATTTTAACTTTCCCACTTGTCTGCATAGCATGTCATACTATTCCTACCCCGAATCAAAGCATACAACCATTTCCTGCTCTCCGTTGATTTATAGACATTGTGCCCGAACTATGGTGGAACATAAAAGTAGAAAAGCGTCACTGAGTTACGTGCAGAGTTACTTGCAGAGTTAGTACAAATTGGACAGTAAGTCAACGATGTAAATCAAGACCTCGGCGTAATTATACGGAGAAACCGCACAAAAACTTGGGTCACCGAGTCACGCGTCCGTTTTGCAGTAATTAGTGAGGTCTAACGAAAGCTTCTGGGAAAGTGGAAACGATTTGTTAGAAATTTTGCAAATTTGTCATAGCCTTTGGGATTACAAAACAGTCTCGTTTGCGGGTCGTAATTAACCCAACACTCGGTTAAAATTAATTAAATTCAAGGGCATCTATTTCATCCTCGAGTGTTTAAAGCTTGTAAACGATTATTACGAATTCTCTATTATTCAGATGTCAGTTTGGGGGAGATGAAAGCGGGGAAAATTTCAAAGTCCTGTAAAGGTAGAAGATGGAAGCTGAACGCAAACGTTAAGATGGTTTCCAGTATAATGGATCTGAATATGCGTCAATGCGACTGCAATACAACCCATAAGTTTCTCGTGTCTTCTTCTCATTGGAGGTTGGGTTTTGAAGACACACTAGATTACTGACAATTTAAAATGATCATTTTTAGATATATCTAATTGAATATTTATTTTATTTTAAGATTCAGCAGTATCCTTTTTAATACTGTTTTTTCAGCACAAATATATGCTGTACCTTTAACTTACCTTGTGAAAATAAGGTCGAATTTGCTACAAGTATTATTGTATCCGATGGTCCACCGCCAATTAATTAGTTAAGTTTAACTTAGCTTCGTATGAAAAAGCCAGTTTTTATACATGTATGTCCACCTCAAACTTTAACAGCTTTGCTCGCTCACTTGCTTAAAAATAAACCGCAAGCAAGATCTGATACAATACTTGTCGCAAGTTTAACTCTATCTCGACAAGGTATGTTAATGCGTTATATTTGGGTTGAAAAAAACATGCGCGTGTATTGGCCTCTCTAAGCGTGCGCGTCATTTTTTCCGTAGGAGAAATATGATGTGCAGTTGGATGTTGCATTATCTTTTATCTGCAGTTGTCGCGTGACATTGGCTACCAAGTTCTACCTTAAATTAATAAATGTTAGTTCTTCCCGTTCAATTTACCCTTTGTACTTGTACACTTTGTAATTGTTCCTATAACGGATTATAATCTTCCTTCCAACGTGAAATACATCAACATCGTAACTAATTACGCATTCAGGTAGACACAAGAACCAACTTTCGTGAAAGACAAATTCTAATAATAAGGAGAGCCGCACACATAAGACAATCAGATACACTTTGCTTTCTTATTTTTTGGAGATTTACTTTTTTTTTTCCGCGGATCGGAAAGCGCAGCGTTGGACGTCCACAAACGAGATGGACGGACGACTTGGTTAAGGCCGCTGGTTCACGGTGGATGCAGGCCGCTTATAACCGAAGCATCTGGAGATCTATGAGGGAGGCTTATGTCCAGCAGTGGACTTCTTACAGCTGAAATGAAGACTATTTTTTTCACACCTATTATAATTTGTTATGTTTTGAACCCCAGATGGAAAAAGAAAGGTGTTATAAGTTTTTTATTAGTTCAGCTAACTACTGAATTTTAATCAAGGCAATTGAAATTGTCATTGTGGCTACTAATTTTTGGCTTCGGTATTTCGTACGCCTTTCAAAGATCTAGAGCCAAATGAACATAAATCTCAATTTCTTACTTACTGCCTTTTTTTTTTTATTAATTTTTAAACAGTAATAAAACTTAAATAACATTCTAAACACCAAAAATCACTAAGATTTGTCTGGTGTATGTATAAGTGCCGTGACTGCATGCAATAGTCTACAATAGTAAAAATAAAATAAGTAACTTATATTAATAATTTCTAGTGATAAATAATATTAGGTAAGTAGGTAGTTTTCAAATATAAAGTCGGTAAGAATAATATTCTTTAAATGTAGGTAGGTAGTTTGTGCAGGGAAGTGCCACAAAGTGCAAACGGGATAGGTAGATAGGTAGTTGGGTCTTGAGTGAAAGTGACAACGCTTCATAGAAGCGCGCGCGCCGACCATGGCCATTTCTCTGTTATCGAATCTACAAGGTGTTCAAGAAATGTAATTTTAACTTAGTTTTTATATTTTTAACCGTGATACTATTTTTAAAAGGTAAGTCTAATCTATTTAACAGACGAGACACCATGTATTCTGTAGTCCTATTCCCATAGTTATTGTTTGGCGCTCTGGGAACTTTTAATAATTATTTTGATACCTGCCTCGTATTTATTTTATGCTGTATTTTGTGTTGAATTTTGTTATTGAAAAACTGCTCTTTTAGTAAGTTTTTAAGTTCTTTTAGAAAGTCTTTTAGTAGTTAGTCTTTTACAGGCGTCTTTTTCCTTACAATACGAAAACTGTGTGCCAGAATGAATGAATGAATAAATTATTTATTGCATACAACATACATTCTATCATTTATTCATTTCTTTAGGTATTGTATTAAGAAATACTTATAGTATGTTTTTTTAATTTCAGACTATAATCTGACATTTTGTCTCCTTCTATTTGACATTTTGTCTCTAAGAAGATGTGTCAAATCATAGTCTATAATTAGAAAACGAAGTATAGGTACTTACACAACTTAAAACTAGATAGTACAATGGAATACAAATTCCCCAATTCAAAATGGTGAATGTTGTGCCGGAATTGTAAGTCTTTGAACAAATACAAATTACTTTAACAAACAATCAAAAGAAACAAGTCGACAGTGTGCGCGCTAACTAATCAACTCACCTTTCGTCCGCCTCATTTCAGTACAGGGATTTAATTTAATTCACAAACTCGGGGAAAATTTTAATAAGCCTTCTAAATATCAAAACGTTTGAGACACATGAATGGGGTGGATTTCGAACGAGCTCCCGACTTGGGGGGCCACTAAAATAGATTAACGACTCCATTAAGTCAGCTTAAAAGTTTTGCTAACAGTCTGCAAATGTGAAAAGTCTGCCACTAAAAAATTATAAGCTTTCTTTTAAGGATAACTAAGCAGTGTTACATCGGTTTTCGTTTAAGCTTCGAATTAGAGAATGATATATTGTTATTACTACTGTTCAGTTACTGTTCCCTAGTCTTGTTTTGCCGGGGAAATTTAGTAAAAAGTAACCTTTGTAAGAGAAAACGGGTGAAACAATGGCGCGCCACTAGGAAATTATATTTAAATACGCTCGAAAATATGTTTCGCATGCCTTCAGCAGTAGGTAAAAACTAGCTGTATTCCGCGATTTCATCCGCTTAAGTTCCAATCCCGTGGTAATTTCCATAAATCCTTTCTTATCGTATGCTTACATCACATGGAGAACACACACTTCAAATTTCAGCTCTGTACTATCACCGATTTAGGAAAAGCACAATAAATGTAAGTATTATATCCGTTGTCTAGTCACCGTAATACAAGCTTAGTAGCTTAACATGGGGCTAGATAGCGCTGTATGATGTTCACCAAAATTATTTATTCAAAGTTCTCATTTTGCGCCAAATACCAGTTCTCATTAACACCTTAAACACAAAAGCTACCGAAGTCACCTATCACTTACACAGATCCCTAAGTTTGGCCGAGCTCCAATGCGAATCTGGTTCTATTCCTTATTCAAAAGTTTACGTCGAATCTATGTTTCTACATCATAAAGCTGCTGGTATAAAATTATGAGTTCATCCTCACAATAGGGAATACATTTTAGAACGGATAATATAAAATTTCCCTACAAATTGAGATTTAGCTGAATCGAAAGGAGATTTGGTATAATTTATGGCCCATATAAGATTTTGATAAGAAGCTGTAAGTACTACGTTGTATGAACTCTGTGACGCGTCGAGCAAATACCCGGCTACGAAGCATAAGGTTATGGGTTTTATTCCCATCACTAGTAAATATTTATATTTCAAAATGAAATATAATGTTCCTGGATGTTTTGTTCCTGGATGCATTTACAAAAAAAAGTATTGTAATGTATTCATTACGTTATCAGTGGTAGTGTCATACAAACAAGACAAAAAATCTGTCACTTTTTTTCAAACGACGAAAGAAAGAGACAGTAGTGTCTATAAAGCCCAAGCCCAAGGTTAGTGTCAAGCAGGCAGTTCGGACGCGAAACCTTGATAACTTTCTTACTATATGGAGTCATAGGGTTTAATCGGATCCCGGGCTTCCGGATGCAACTGTAAATCGCTCAGATAGGAGAGTATGGTGTCTACAAAGCAGTAGGTATTTAACAACGACCACATGTTAAAGGACTTTAAAAATAAAACTAAATGAAAATGAAATAAACTTTAAAACACATTAAAAAATTTCGCCGCCAACGACGTAAATAATTTTATTAACGTTACACGATTACGTCGAGTTTATACGTGTAAGTTATGAAGTTTAATCGTGCGAGAGTAAAAACTTAATAACCGTTACTTTCTGTACACACCGTTACTTTCTGTACATACTTGACCAATATAGGTAGATAGGTGTAATTTTTTTTGTACAACAAACAAAATACAAATTAACATATATAAGTAAGTATACAATTTACCATTACCATTAGAACTACGGGTCTAGATAGCGTTATAGATAATCATTGTTTTTAATTACGTCGACGTTTCGGCAAACGGGTTACAACGGCCATGGTCGCGATATAACTTTTAAAGACGTTTTCTCGCGACAACGACCGGTAGGTATAACATATACCCGTAGTTCTAATAATAATGATGGACGGAAATCGCTTAAATTTAAAAAGTGAGTATATATTTCGCCCGTAAACAAGAGTTCTGGCAAGACCTTAAAAGACGACAGTCAACCTACTCTTTCTCCATACAAACGTAGTCGACTGTTTCCTTCGAGGATAAAGATATTAGAAAAAATATGTTTACCTATGCCATAAGTTTTATTTTATAAGCCATGACCATGCCCCTACGTTTTTTTTTAAATTTTCTAATTAAAATAGAAAAAAAAACAGAAAAATTAGAAAATGAAAAAAATCAAAACGTAGGGGCATGGTCATGGCTGATATAGGACTTATGGTATAAACATTATTTATTCTAAAATCTTTATCCAGGGAGGAAACAGTCGACTTAGTTTGTAAAGTTTGTTATGGAGAAAAGAGTAGGTAGACTGTCCTCTTAAAACGTTGCGTCGGGTGTTGAAAAATGCCTAATATCATCCAAAAAATGAGTTCAATATTATATCAGCATTGCGATAGTAGCCATATTCTTTCAGACCCGGGCTACAGGATACTCAATATTGCAGTATCTTGAACTTATCATTAAGCACTCACGATCCAGCTTAAACATTTATTAAAGACGGAGACCACTTCAGTTTAACTCCATATTCATGAACAGTAAGATCTTTACCCTTAACGCAGCATTTTTATTCAATTAATTCCCGATATCGGTACTGTGGCGAGTATTCGATCTTGAACCTTAGATGAAACCAATAAACAGCAGATACGTTACGTCTTCTTCTTCTTCTCAGGGTGCCTCTCTAACTAGTGAAGGCTGGCAGTCAGTTCAGCATATTTTATTCGATCTCTTGCGAGGCTAAATAGTTAGGTTACCTTGTCTCGGAAAATGGGACGATAAAACTGCGTCTAGCTGACGCACTAGCCTCAGTCGTATGTCGAACTGTTGCCGCGTAAGCACGTGCTGTCCCACTGTGATTATCTTTTTGAAATCCATAAGAATGCCTTTTTGCTTATTTACAAATTCCTGAATCATTCTTAATCACAAATGTTTTTAAAAACAATAATTTTATGAAAATGCATGTAGGTATTTCTAGCTCATTTTTCGAATATGCCATGTTAGAATATACCGTATCTACTATTTTTGTTTTCATCTAAGTCTTGAACCTCTCATCGTTCGCTTTTAAAAGGATCGAGTCAATGAATATTCCGAGAGGTCTGGCTAACAACTTGGCAGATTGTGGACGTGTAAGGCTGGTGAGCTACCGAGGAACAGACGGGCTTATTGAAAATCTTTTGAAATTGAATGGTTTGAACGTTTAAAAAAAATGCGTTTCAAAAATTATTCTTGTTAGTATTCAAACCAGATTCTTGACTAGGCGTGAGGGAGGAGTAAACGACAAGATATTTTAATTTCATTTTAAGTCTATTCAGTGATAATATGGGCTATGGGTATAGTATTATCACTGATAAGATATCCCCTATAAGCTATGAATGTATGACACATTGTATTAAACTGTCTAAAATATAAAATTTGCTTCTGTAACAAACTCGATACCAATGTTTTTTACCTTGGAAGAACCCAAGGTGATAAAGGCACAACAAGAATGGCGAGAGATTGAATGAATGAATGAATAAATTCTTGTCAGATCCAGTATGAATGCGCCGCTACTAAGCAGTTTGGGAACATTTTAATCTATAGTTACCCTTAGCCATACTGCACGTTGGACCTGATATCAATCAACTCTAACGCTAAAGTAGCACTGCATTGGCATCATATCAAACAAAACTGGAAAAAAGTTTGGTCAACTTCCTTGGCACATCCCAGTGAGGTTATGTCTTAAACAAATAATTTCTTATTCGATATTCTAAGAATTTAATATTTCAATATTAAGTATTATTTACATGGTACTTGGCTTCTACAGAGCATTCCACTTCGGTTAGATTAAGCGATTCCGTTGTCTAAGTTACGAGGACGTAAGTACTAAGTTTTTATTTTCTATAACTTACCATCTCGCAAGTTAAGTAGTTATAGTTCAAACAAATAAAAGAATGATAAAATTACCAAACTAATGAATGAGAACGTCACAGCGATCGTAATCGCAAATCATTAGTTTGTGTGTGATCATTAGCGATTACCATTAGTTTGTCTTCGCTTGCTCTGGCTCGTTTGGTCTGTACTCAGCTTTATAGGTCGTATTTTTAACCGACTTCATTTTAACAAATCTTGTTTTGACAGAGTTATTGAAAAATACTACATTTGGCTCGCAGGGTGGTTTTTTATTATTATCATTGATTAATTAATTCTTAATAGCCTTATTAATAAACGTGGAGTAAGGTTGGAATAATTTTACCACCTTTTGTTTCTGTCTGTCAACTTTAAAAGTTCTTGTCACGGAAAAAGACAAAACATGTTCTCACTACTCTTACCTAACTCCACGTTTAGTAATAAGGCTATTGTATACACACCGTAATAATTATAAAAAACAAACATGAACATCTTAAATGTTGGTGCAACAAAGAGAACAAAAAACTTAAAGAGATCTCTTCCAGGAAACTTTTGGTAGAGCTTGGAGAGACGAGTATTTTTTGTTTACTAAATTAAAATTTTATTTCTTAAAATTTAAGGTTAAATTAAGAACTTAGAAATAAAAGAATTTATAGTTTCCTAAGTACAATGTATGCTACCCAATACAATAGCTAACACAGTGACATGACAGACACCGACACGTGTGCCATATCTAACCATATTGTATCGTCATTGTACACAATACGAGGTAGACTTGAATATTTATTGCTTATTGGTCGATATGACTCGATACGGTTATCTGATCCTCCATTGTAAGTCAGTTACGACGTCTCTGATTGGTAGATATCGAGATTCCGGTTAGTTGTGATGTGAATTATTGATTTTGAAGACGTTTTGTGAAGATGTTTAGGACCCTGTATGGTCTAATTCGTCAGTAATGAGCTTGTGGCGGACGCCCACGGAATCAACTAGATGGCGTTACTAGTATGAAATCCTGAATCGCGCTATCAACATTCTTTACGAGATAAGCTCATATACAACTCCCGATGAGAGAACCTCGGGCCGCAGCCTACCGGGCAAAACCAACCGCCCGGTGGAAGATCTTCCCTTTGGAGGTACACATTATCTTGTACCCCCAAACTGATGACCCCGCACATGGACAAGAGACTAACCCTTAGTAGAATCGAAACATAGTTTTGTTTAATAAAACTATTAAAAAAGTTACGTTTAGAGATTTTATATTGTTTTGAATTTTGGGTATAAATTTCAAATCAATCAAATCAAGTTTATTCAATAATCACCAATGACCCTGTACAATATAAATGAACGGCAACATAAATATATCAACTGTAAAAAAATGAACAGACTAGCTATATGTTCATGAGATACAGCCTGATGACGGACAGATAGACAGCGAAGTCTTAGTAACAGGTTTTGCCTATATGGTATACAGAACACTAAAAAATAAGTAAAATTACAGAATCATGTACTTAGGATAGCGTTTGCATTTTAAAGTTCGCGTTTAATTTATTTCAAATTTAATGCAAGAACGCGTGTTTCTAATGTAGGTCGCATAATATATGTGATGCGTAACTTATATTTCATGCGTACATCGCTATTACACTTACGAGCAAACTTAATTAGATCTTTTACTTACTTTTTACTTTTAATAAGTTTTTACTGTGTGTTTCTCCAACTAACATTATAACTAAGCCTTTTTTTCATGATGTCAAAGTCAAAGTCTTTTATTCAATGAGAGCAATGTATGATAATTTTGAAGTTCCTTAATGTTTTCCTTAATTGTAAGAGAGCGATGATTATAGCGCGCATAATTATTTCTCAAAGAACCTCATTTTCAAACACATTGGTGACGACCTCTGTGGCGCGTCGTGCGAAAGCGCGACTGCAATGCAGGAGGTTGCGGGTTCGATTCCCGCCGGGTGCAAGTATTTATGCTTATAGAATAAATATTTGTCTGGTCTGGGTGTCCCTCTATGTATAATATGTATGTATTTACAAAAGAAAAATAAATATAAGTATTAATCCGTTTTCTAGTCACCGTAACACAAGCTTAGTCGCTTATCACGGGGCTAGATGGCGCTGTGTGTTGTTCACAGAATTTATTTATTATTTATTATTTATTTATTGGTGCGCGGTCGGCTGGGATTTGCAACTACGACCTTCGGAATGAAAGTCGGAATATTTAACTTTGAAACTTACATTTATTACTAGCAAAAGTTGCACGTCTGTTGGTTTTCCCGTTCCAAGCAATCTACGAGTAAACATATAAAAGGAAAACGTGACTGACTGATCGATCAATCTAAAAAGCTGATTGTAGAGACTTTTTGAATTTGCATCGCAAATTCGTCTCGAAAAGTGCATGTGGGTATGATTATTACCAAAACCCGAATGGAGTTAGGGGCAGAAGTTAGCAGATGTTCTTTAATATTTAAATTCACAGGGTCGTATACAATATATATAGGTAAATAAAGGTTTTTATTTAATTACATCTTAAGCAAGAAGGTGTAACATGATATCTTCATAAAAAATTAAATCACTAGCTTAATCCCTTTCTTATCGGATGCTTAGATCATATAAAGAACACACTCTCCAAATTTCAGCTCTATAGTATCAGCGGTTTAGGCTGTGTGTTGATCCATCAGTCAGTCAGTCACTCATGACAAAGCATTTTATAGATGTAATAGATAAATTGTCAAACTACAGTGACCATGATTCATTGCTTGCAAATGTAATCCAGTCGGTATATAAAAAGCGATGTTTGTATCAGTCGCTTTTACATTTCTAGAAGGGAACTATGAAACATTTTGCAAAATAATGTCATTGTAAATCACTGTTTATTGTCATTTAGAAACGATATGGATACCATGAGAGTTCCGTGTGGTGGCGTTTTATCAATTTTGTCACGGAATGCAGAAACCTGAATAGGCATCCTGTTCTACATTAGACTAATATTAAAAGCAAAAGTTTGAGTTTTAGGGCTTCTAAACGTATTACAATGATCAACTTGTAGATTGCTAAAACTCTAGGTATATAAACTATTCGAGTAGGTAGGTAACTTGTGTTTTTTCTTTTTTACAATATGGCGGTATTGTCTATTTTTTTTTATTGGAACAAATATACATACATACATAGACTGATAAACACATAACCTATATTGTAGTCGCGCAGTCAAATACAAATACAAAAAAAATATTCAGAATCATATTATATTAAAATATTTAGTCGAGTCATAAGCCGCTGTCGACAGATGCGTTGCGAAAAAAAATCATCACCGTCAATGGAAGCACTGCTATAGAGTTTAACCTTTTCATTAACAACTTCCAGTTGGAATAAACTACAGAGAAACTACTTGATCTTTTTATAATATTATTAGGTAGAATTGAATCTATTTCGAAATAAACATCAGAAAAGCGTTACAACAAAAATAACAAACACTGAATCGTTCGTCGCGAACATAAAAACCGACTATCGTCCGCTGACAAGAACTTCAGATGGAAGTAGGTGCAAAACTTTATAAATTATCATTTTCGGGTGAGACCCTCGTGTATTCTTTCAGAAGTTATCGTAAAGTGTGGGGTAAGGGACTCGAGAGATAACCTTTTATACAATAAATTCATTAGAACAAAGCTTGCGTGCGGGTCCGGTGGTGAAAATAATGTTAAAGGTACGTTATCGTGATGTAGGTAGGTATTTTATATGGGCTGTTAGAAATATAGCTAGGTAGGTACTGTTATACCTGAGAAAGTTTCGATCCGAAAATATCATGATGATAAAAGTGGAATTTTTTGATTGTCAACTTTTATGTAAAACTATCATAGACCTGAATTATAAGGACAGGAGGTCACGCACTGAATTTTGTGCCCATTTGATCAGCGCCATGTTGCACAAATCGGCACAAGAAAGTAAATTTGGATGGTATAGCAGTTCCAGCATACTTGTATATAGTTTCATCCTGATTCCCAGCGAACTATATCTGAGTTTATTATAGTGATGCATAATGTCTATATTTTTCCATACCAAAAATCAAAACTACGAGTCAATTAACCTAAATGTCAGACATAATTTATGGTTAGACATTGACATTTAAAAATATCACTACGCGCCACTGACTGTCATAAAACGGTGACAGTGTTGATTCAAATTTTATTAATTTGATGTCCGCATCAAATTGCCTCTTAGCTTAGAAGTGGCGCATTTTATTATAATAAGCCCCAGAGAATGAAAATCATATAATTTTTACATCAATAAATATTATATTTTTCGTATTCGTATTTAGATAAGTCACTATGATAGTAACACTTTAGGTACCTATAAACATCTACCTTTAGTAAAATAAAAGAAAGTCGTGTTAGTTAGGTACACTGTTTTAACTCAAGATTGGCTGAACCGATTTGGCTGAAAATTGGTGGGGAGTTAGCTTAGAACCAGGAGAAGGATTTCGTTTCATTGCAATTGGTCTAGTAGTTTTTGAGTTTATTCATTACAAGCATATAGACACACATACACACAATTCACTCTTAGTAACATAGGCTACTTGATCCCGATATTCCCACGTGATCGGGACTTACGCGGGTGAAACCGCGGCACGCAGCTAGTATTATATAAGTTAGGCTTAAAATTACTAGCTGCTACAGTAACGGAATATTCTATCAAAACCAACATTTTGTAAACAGAACCAAATTTAAATGTAAACAAGACCGTTCAACTAAAAGACGAAGACGCCGCACGTCAACTCAGTCTAGGTTTGCGAGAGCAAATCGAATTCATCAGATAAGATATATTTACTAACAACGAGTTACAACTGCGACAAGGACAATCTTCACGAACTTGAGTTAAGAAGAATCTTGGCGTCTTCATCGATGCAGAAGAGTAAGGTTACCTATATTTTCATTCTGGGATCAGGAGCTGTATTTTTGAACCGGTATAAAACTTTTGTATGCGAAAGGCTAATGAATATGCGCGGTCTCGCTCACGCACATACCCAATGAGCGACAGCGAGCGAATTCGAACTTTAGCATACGAATTTAATTCCAGTGGTTCAAAACACGGCTAAAGATATAAAACTATAATCAGAATTTAATTGAAGGATTTTAGTATAGAATTAAACATTATTGCTTCACTGCTGGGCATAGATAATTCCTATTTCCTTTATTTGGTCACGATTTTGGGATGTAAACCTCCGGCCAGTCAGAGTCCAATCAGTTCAGGTCATCTCCCCAATATTTTAGTAGGCGACCTAGACGTTTCCGACAATCCAGTGTTGTCCAAATTGTTGGTAATAAAAATTTATTCATGAAAAAAAGACTATCATACTGTCACTATTTATATAAACCGAGAATGATGAACTAAACGCAGTACGAGCATGTAACCTTACAAACCTTGGAAATTAGTAAAAACATGTGTTTTTTTTTTAAATAAGAATACTCGATTAAATTCGTTAACATAATTTCATTACGAGTCCCTTTTTGTCCATGTTCAAACAGATCCCTGCCAGTACAATAACGCGTCAGTGGATACGCAAACAGTGTATGTTTACGTTTATTTACCTACATAAATAAATTAGCTATCTCGTCGCTAAACTATCGCAAGTGCGGCGGCGTGACACATCACTCACTGTGACGGTTGTGATTAATCAAATAGTGAATTGAGGACTGAAACTCAGAACATCGTAAGCGCACTAGATGTAGGACCTCCTACGCTCCTGCCTGAGCGCCTACCTAGGCGCTCAGGCTGTTTGTCTTAACAGACTGCATTTTAAATACACTTTGTAGTATGAATGCAGCAAGTACGACTGCTTCTTCTTCTTTTCGTGTAGTGGTGTGGCTCACCTAGTGTTGAGAGTTTTCGGGTCGCCTTAAGGCCTCTAACTTGACCTAACGACTGCTATCTAAGATATCAACCGGCACCAACTGGTTAACGTGCATTTCGAAGCCCGGAAGAGCTTGAGAAAATGATTTTTTGTCACACAAATTGTCAGTCACCCATCCAAGTAATGACCACGCCAAGCGTTGCTGCACGGCACGATCGTTCATGATCGGCAGGTACAGCTAGGCTAAAGAGCTCCTCATGCGTCTGTCGACAGTATGACTACAATGAAACTGCCAAAAAGCACATGCAGTTGGGTGTTGTCGGGCTACACGGTTGGTTTGCAGTTTGATTGCAGTTGCACATTGCATTCAAACTGTACATCTGCAGTCTGCGTCCTGTTGAAATGCAGTCGGCCCCTCTAGACTTTAGTAGAATACCGCTCTACTTTCATATACTTCCTGGAAAAGTTGTCGTCACACCGGTCTGACTAAATTGCAGAACATATTGTATTCTGGAAAAAGGGGCGCGGGCGCGAGAACTTGTGTAATATTCAAATTTCAGAATTCTACTAATATAATAAAGGTAAAGTTTGTAAACGAGTATGTTTGTTACTCCGTTGCATAAAAACTTCTGTACCGACTGCGATGAATGCACTTGGTATGAAAAAAATAACTTTAGAATATTACAAAAAATCGTATTTCTAGAACTACTAATAGTAGTATTAGTATTAATTTATATTATGTCTTTTATTATTGTGTTTCTTATGTACTGAATTATTAAATAAATAAAATTCCCTACATCAGAACGCCCACGGCAGGGAAGAACACTTTTTTCCTACAATTCGATACATTTAATTTATCCGAACAATATAAAATGAGAGACGCCATATTGAACTCAAACACTAGTCAGAATCAGTGATGCTTACAATAGGTATATCTCCGTTAATATTGTTTGATGAGTGAAACTTATCGCGAGCTTCTTGTTAGCATTCGATATATTTACTTACCTACTGCGTACCGAATCAACTGTGCCTTTGTTATTGATGACTATTGATATTTACTCTACGGCAGATCCCAATTTATATTGATAAGGCTTATTTAATTGTATATGATACAGAAAAGAGAAAAAACTGTTTTTTTTCGGTTTTAATTGCGTTGTGTTAATTACTTTTTAAATTGTTTCAATTTTCAAGGTTCGAGGCAGGTCTCTTGTTTATCCTGAATGGTTCCCCTTACGACACCTTTACATGAGTTTAATAAAATTCTAATTCAACATCGCGAAAACAGAAGAAATAGCTAGATACAGATATACCTAAATAATTTTAATACCTACTGGTCCCGCCACTTTATTTCAATTGCATAAGTTTTCCCTGCAAATATCAGGCTAAAGAGTAACCCATGTTGCCAACCCAACGCATTCGGTCCAGAGGTTCTTGAGTTATAATAAATGGCGTAACTAACGGAAATTTTATAAATTTAGATAAAATACAATAAGGTACATTGTACCTATTTATTTTATTTTTATGTGAATAAATGTAATGTCGTGAACGAAAGCTTATTTATGTTATCTGGAATACCACCTATTCCTATACGTAGGTTTATATCTTTGAGGGTTGTGTATCTGTCTCAATAATCTAATTCGATATGTAAAAACCAAATTTTAATTAAAACTAGTGACTCCCGCCCCGGCTCGTACCTGGTGCAAGGGCCAGCCATAATCATGCAGCGCGGTAATGCTGCCAGCATTATAGATACCTTGCGATGGATCCGATTCGGGGTGGGTTATTAATTAAATTTAAGTTTGAATTAAGCAAATTTAAATCACACTGTATTTGACAATAAATTGTAGAGGTATATTTTTCTGTTAATAAACATTAAAACAATGTAATGAATATTCAAAGACCGTTAATACTTATTTTCACTCTCCAACTGTGAATTACAACAAATTCCTAATTGAATATCTTACGATCTTTCGGTTGTAAAGTTTAATTGGGCGTTAAAAGGAAACTTTTTACGCCATTTGTCATTTGTCTTCAACTTTTTTCGTCCTATCGATTGTTTTAAAGTTCGGAAAAAAGTTCGAGTTTAATAGATTAGTAATTTTAGACATTTTTTCGGTCGGATGGACAAAGTATCCATTGTTTGATGGGGTAGTAATATCCCTGCGGAAAACTTCTTGTTAAATTTAATTAAAGCAGGAAGATTTTCACTTTTTTATACCTATCGATTATTGATTTTATATCTTCTAGGTAATAGGGCTACATTTTGCATTATTTGTTGCTTATCTTATTATCTGGTTGGAAAGTTATTACATTAAAACATATTATAATAAGACGAAGTAAAATATTGAAAAAGGTCATAAAACCGTCCGAAAACAAATAAGGTTTGACTCGACCAAACTAGAAAAAGCAATAAAAAACAATTCTTCGCATAAAATCGCCATTTTATCTCGTATCTCAATGAAATGTCGCTAAAATAGTAACTGTCATATTTTGACGTGGATTTGACACATTTGATAGATAAATGTGGTCAATACTGATTGTCATATTTGACGTGTATTTGGCAATTACTATTCTAACGACACTCTATTGAGATACGACTGTGAGAGCAGCCTCGGGACCCTGTATAATCGTTCACCTTTAAAACAACACCGAAAAATTCAAATTTAGGCAGGTATTATAAAAGTCAAATCCTGCCTTGTTACCAGAGTGTCTAAAATATCTACCACGACGTCCATTTGACCTAATAAATCTATCAATACTCAACACAAAGTTGCCGACTCAGACGCACCGGCGAAACTTTTAATTGGAACAAAATCCCGACACCGAAGGCGTTTTAATTAGGAAAATTTCCTATGAACAACGGAACGGACGGTATAATTTCTATGCAAATCGCGCGTTTAACTTCGCATAACTTCGTATAACTTTCGTATAACCGCAATCGTAGAACAGTCTCGAATAAGACTGATATCCGATTCCTTACTCTATATTAATAAAGAGTTAATTGATCAACTTCGTCCGTCCAATTTTCGTATTCGATGAATTTTCATTGGATCGAATTTCAAAATGTTTGTTTGTGGATTGGAGTTGTTACAGTTTCGCCGTTATGGCTTCTGCTTGTCGATTCTTTGGAAAACTCGCGTTGGATTCCGTGGTGAGTACTGGTTATGGGGATTTTTTGATACATGACTGTCGTGTTTTTTTTTAAATTTTGTTTTATTGTTATTTATTATTAATAATAACGAAAAAGCGTTCTATCTAACTGTCTCACGATAAAAAAGAAAAACCTTTATCCATCCATTAAAATTTTCCGATTCTGGAGATTTTTGTGTGTATCTCACAGAAAACTAGGCCTAAACAAATATATTATATCTGTTGTCTAGTACCTATAGTACAAGCTTAGCTACTTAATTTGGAGCTAGCTTGCGCCGTCTATAACATCCTGCAGTATTTCTAAATTTCATAGACAAATAATTCATGCTTGAGCAGCAGCTTGCGGCGAGTTAAACTAAGGCTAGGGCAAGAGGAAGAATCCAAATTCGTATCGCATAATAAGTAAAAACGAAAGTGACTAGTGAAGCGATGTTCGAGTTTTATAGAACAACTAGCTGACCCGGCAAACGTTGTTTTGCCATATAAACTACTAGCAGCTCCCCGCGGTTTCACCCGCATAAGTCCCGATCCCGTGGGAATACAGGGATCAAAAGTAGCCTATAGCCTTCCTCAATAAATGGACTATCCAACACCGAAAGAATTTTTCAAATAGGACCAGTGGTTCCTGAGATTAGCGCGTTCAAACAAACAAACAAAAAAACAAACTCTTCCGCTTTATAATAGTATATAATATAATAGATAATAGATAGATAGTAGCCGATTCTCAGACCTACTGAATACGCATATAAAATTTGGTAAAAATCTGTCGCGCCGTTTCGGAGGAGTACGGTAACTAACATTGTGACAGTGAAATTTTATATATTAGAAGAAGAAGAAGATAATGCTGATTAGATACATACTAGTTACACATAGTAGCAAGCAATTTCATTATTTACGTAACTTTTTTTTAAGGCAAGCATAATTATATTGATATTTTCACCAAAATTCGACGCAAATATTGCAAAAACTAGACAAACTTATTTCTCTCTCTTTGCATAGATATTAATTGAAATACTAACTTAACTATTTCTGTCGACTTGGGACCCTACTATTCACCCGTTAAATTAAGGACCCTGAAACCCAAAGGCCTATTGATCTGCGTAAACAACTTAATCAATTTAAGTTAATAATATATTCCAGTTTGTGAACATTTCCCGAAAATGTTTAGCTTTAAAAATGGAACAATGCATAACCCCCTTACGTATAAGCAATGATTAGATAACAGTCGCAAAAACTATTAAGTACCTTTTGTCTTTTACAAAAAAAAATGCATGGGACATGGGTTTCAAAGTTGACAGACAGAGACAAACATTACATACCTTAATCATCGTTTCTAAATAAGGGGGGAAATTATGAAATTGAATACCAAAAAGTTAACGACTCAGGAGCGCTCGGTTTTTAAACTGTCCATCCGAGGCATGGTACCCAAGATACTGGCGATGGCATTCCCACCCTGGATAGCAACTAATAGTAAGATTTTTTGTTACGTAGCTACTATGTAAAACTAATATTGGTCAAAATGGCGTGTTAGTCATTTTACCTTTCCACAGACGATATTATTATAATTACAAAAGTTAATATCATAATTTGAATGGATATTTATTTATTTATATGATATTTAATTTGTGTTTAAATTTTTATGTATGTACTAGCTGCGCTCTGTGGTTTCACCCGCGTGAGTCCCGATCCCGCGGCAATATCGCGATAAAAAGTAGCCTATGTGATATTCTAGGTCTCTAGCTATGTACATTCTAAGTTTCATCGCAATGGGTTCAGTAGTTTTTGCGTGAAAGAGTAACAAAGTCACATACATACAGACATACATACAAACTTTCGCGTTTTTAATATTAGTAGGATGTGTGTATTATAAATAAATGTTTTCAATCATAAGTTAATCAGTTTAAAGATAATAAAATTAGGTAGGGTAGACTGGGTACGATTGTGCCTCAGGACGAAAGTGACAGTCGCTATATTATCGAAACTATAAGAGATAGCGTGGGGGTGCAAGGGAATAGAGGAGCGGTAAGAGCGTTTGATTACGTGTCACAGTATTGCGTCAGCCATTGTGCGACTTTGACGAGTGTAGGAGACAATATATTTTTTGGTAGTCAAAACCAACTTTTTTTGTTCGACTTATTTTTGTGATTGTGTCTTTATAAAAATAGGTACAAGTATGAGTGTTTTACCTACTTATAAGTAAAACATTAGCGACTAAATATCAGTCTATGCTATCTACGTAAATAGTTTTGTATTTTCTTGACGATTGTTTTTTTACGAAAGAGTATTTTGGGGATAGTTGTGCCATTGTTGCTGGGTACGGTTGTGACCAAAGCTAAGCTTATTATTTTTTCTTTTTAGTGACCAGAAAGCTCACGAGCAAAATCAATTAAGGCAAGGCTAAGGCTATACTCGCACTTATCAATCGTGGCGAAGGCATGTTGTCGTCTCATCCCGAATTCCGTCGACATAACAATAAAATAGGTGAATCACAAAGAAATTCGCGACGTTACGACGACGCGCCTCCGCTTCAACTTATCAGTGCTCGAATAGCCTAATAATAAGTCAGCATCAGGACGCATACATACATTTAAAAACCAGCACTTCATGGCGCAGTGCTGCCACCAAAATAATCAAATGTCCTTATCGAGGTACATCCGAAAATGCAATGAAGCTGGCACGAACATTAGGGAAATGAGATTAAAGGCAGAGTATCTTACATTAAAACCACTTTACAATCATTTTGGTGTATTTTTGTACCTGTCACAATCATCCCTAGGCACTGTCACAAATGTCCTTGGGGTCAGGGCGGTTGTGACATTTTCTTTTTTTTTTTCAACTGGCTCCTGTGAGTTTACCGTTGAACTTAGGAACACAAATTTAGTATTCAGATGTAGCTAAATGTTTATATTGATATATGAACGTTACTTCTTTTAGCTAAGTATCATATTTTTAGAATTATGGTCGGTCAAATGAAAATTGGCACAACGGTACCCAGTCTACCCTACAATCGAATTGTTCACCAAATGGTAAATAATAGATACTTATTAACCTACATTTTAACATAATATGTAAAATACACAATATGAATTGGAGTCAATCCAAATATTTAATTGGGTGCAATAACTAGGGATCAATTTGGAAACTATAAACCGACGACAAATTAAACGTTAAATTTTATTGTGTAAATTCCAGCGGTTACATTATGAAGCTATAATCTATACCTATCTATAAAATGCTTTGTCCTGAATGACTGATCAACGCACAGCCTAAACCGCTGATAGGAGAGAGCAGAAATTTGAAAAGCGTATTCTTTATAGCAACGGATAATAAAATATTATTGAAAACTCCCACCGGATGGGAAGTCGGGACTTATATGGATTAAACCGCGGGTTAAAGCTAGTTAGTTACATTTTGCTATCATGTAGTTAATTGGGGCTAACTATAACTAAGATGAATTTTATTAATAAACCTATTTAATCAATTTGTTAATAACTATGTCCACCTTACATAAAAACGATGATTAACAACTGCATAAACTATAAATCGTTTGTCGCTTACTGTGGCATGAAGTTTCAAAGTTGACAGACAGAAACAGACGTTAGGTACATAACTTAGTCATCTGTTTATAAGTCAAGGGTTAAACTACATAAGGGCTGAGATGATGATGATAAATACCTTTTACAAAAACCAAAAATTAATCTAACTAGAGTACTATTTTCTTTACTAAGAAAATATCTCAGAAAATGTAAAACAGTTTTACTAAAACTTCGAACAAGTTAAAACAAGCAGCTGGACTTTTTTCGTAAAAATAGAACTCTAGGTTACGAGGGTAGTTTTAATTTCCATTAAGTTTAATAGTAATTTAAAAAATTCACACTCACGTTAGGGTACAGTTAAAATGCAAAATGATAGCTGAACTAGTGAATATTTTACATCTTCATAGCGTATGCATGTTTTTTGTGGGAAATGAGCGGCAAGAGAATAGTTTGTTATTCGTACAATAACTGTGATACTATGGAACTATCAGTCTGTTATATAATGTTTTTTTATTACAAATATCATTTAAAAACGTGATATTTACTGCGTTTCATTTATTTATCACAAATACTTAATAGCACTACCTACTCTTTCTCCATACAAACGTACCTAGTCAACTGTTTCCTCCCAGCAAATACGTTTAAGCCGTAAGTCCTATTATCAGCCATGACTTTGCCCCTACGTTATTAGAATAGAAATAAATATCAGAAAAATTAGAAAATGAAAAAAATCAAAACGTAGGGGCATGGTCATGGCTGATATAAAACTTATGGCATTATATTTTCAAATATCTTTATCCAGGAAGGAAACAGTCGACTACGTTTGTAAAGTTTGTATGAAGAAAAGAGTAGGTAGACTGTCCATTTAAAACCATATTTTATTTATTTTTTCTGCCTAGCTACGTATCGCCTCGTCGGCAGTAATTTTTTTTGTGGTGTTTGATATTGCGCCAGAAGTTAACTATCGCTGAATCCAAGAGTGCTTAACGCAAGCGGCCTTATTTATCTAACAAACCAATCCATACTAAGCCGCAACGAATCCTAAAAACATCAGATGTGCAAGCTTTATGATTTCAAATGCAGAAAAGACAAGAAATTAATAGTGAATCGTGCTCTCCAAATAGGATAATAAATATTACACGACGTTACACACAGCGCAATCTAGCCCCAAACTAAGCAATGTACTATGGGTACTAGACAACTGATATAATACATATTATACATTTTTTTTGTAAATACGTACATATGATACATAGAAAACACCCAGACCAGATACAAATATTTATCATTGCAGTCGGAGCCTTCCCCCCACTGAGGTCGTCAATAAGGAAGTAAACAAATACGCATAAATTAACAACTCATCCTTTCCGGAAAGTCGGTTAGAAACGAAGAACGCAAAACAATTGAGATCTCGAAAGTCATTCGTTGCATAGACGGACTCGTTACGAATGTTTTTAAAGTCCCAACGAGGCTTTTCGCAGTTGTGAGCTCCTTAGAAAACGAGAACCTTTTCAACCGCGGCCTGTGTAAAGAGGATATTATTCTGAGAGGATCGATAAAATCTCTACTACTTCTAGAAGGGTAAACCTAAAAGTTCGCGTGGGGATAAAGGCCGCCTCGCCTATTATATTATATTATAATAGCCTATTATTTTATAATAGGTATGATGGAATATAATATGAACTATATGTAGCGAGTCGATGTTTCATCTGCCAGGCGTTTCGTGACGGCTTGCATTTTTGAAAGATAATTTCTCCCACTGTAGGACAAGGGCCTCCTCTTAGAGGGGCTACGCAGTACGCAGTAAGACGCCATGGGAGCCTACTCTGGACTGGCGTGGCGAAAATAAAAAAAAAATATCAAAAATCAAAGTACGTTTATTCATTCGGATATTAGCACGATATCTCTTTGAAATGTCATTTTTTTATATTTAATCTACTCTACTGTGTCTTCGAAACGCGACCTCAATGACATGAGAAGAAGACACAAGAAACTCATGGGGTTTTTTTTTTGTATATATTTTTTGCAGTAATCATGTGATTTACAAATTCAAATTCAAATTCATAGGTAGTACCATCTAGTAGGTAGTTCGTAGGTAGAACCATCTATTTACTCCCTTGAGTCCTAGGACACATATTATATTTTGGTCTCAACTATTAGGACGGCAAAGGTTTGTCTGTTTCATCTCAAAGTCCGATTGATGGCCATTTATAGAATATCTCGAACACTCAGATTCAGTAGAGTTGGATTAAAAATCCAACGGCGGCGTAGTTCAAGAATGGTTCAAGTAAAAGAAATAGGATAATTTTTATTCAAATATTAATTAAAAAAAATAGAGTTGACTTTTTGTATAATTATACCTAATTACTAAGTTAAGCAAAATGCGAGCATAAGAATAAAATAAAATAAAACCTATAGTTATGAAACAATATTTTATTTTCATTTAATCACACAATTGAATAGTATTTCCTAAATCTCCAAAAATAAATTCAGTTTGTAACGATGTTAGTATTCGATATTATACCTATGACTTCGTAATCGCACCCCAGAACTGAAGTCGATTGCTCTCCATAGTTGCTTCAGGAAATTACCGCTCGGCTTCTCGGGACACTCCAGGATTTAACCTTTTGGTAGGTATTTCAGTTTTGTACGACTAAATAAGTCTCTTTAGCTATTTTTATTTGTTTTTTGTTTATTGAAATTTAAGTACTTACTAATATACCAAATAAAAATTATGACAAGTGAAATAAAACTTCCAATCTTCTCTCTTCTTCAGCAGCATGTATTTGCTCACTCCAGGGCATATGCCTATCCAATGTTCTTCCACATAGCTCTGTCATCGGTTTTCCGATGTCAAGTCGCGTCAAAATGTGTTTTAGGTCTTCGGACCTAAAATTACACATGATAGACCACCATCCAACATGTGATTTTAGGTCTTCGGACCTAAAATCGCATGTTGGATGGTGGTCTGTCCACACTTCTCTTCCCAACTTTAGGTATCCACTCTGGGACTCTGGTCTCCGCTCCATAAGTTTGGTGTATAAGTTTACGTCTATAAGTTTGGTGCATTTTCGGGTGGTAGTATCGGAAGCCCACATTGATTGAAGACAGTTATTGTGTGATTGTGGTAATTTTTGGATTTGAACACCGTCTTCAACTTTACGAAAGCTGCCCAAGCCATATTTTCTTATATAAAACTTTTATTTACATAATAATAAAGTCGATTTTGTGGGGTCCTGACTACCGCTCAGGGTCGTACTTGGTGCAAAGGCTGGCCATTGCTATACAGTGAAGCAATGCGGCTAGCATCCTCGGCTCCTTTGCGTCAGGTACGATCAGGGGTGGTTTGAAAACGAATATTGAAACTTATCCAATTTTAATACACAAAAGATGAAACATTAATTAAAAAGTAAAGCACTAGAAGCAAGATTCCAAATTGTATCATTTATACTGAATCAAGCTCAATGATTCATTAAAACCGAGACACCGAGCCATAAAGTTCGGTTATAGCTAAAGACATCTAAGACTTTTTAGTTATAGTGGTAACTACAGTGATTTGGAAGGTGTTTTCGAAACTAATAGTTAACTGCTAGGTAGGGGGAGAAGAGGGGGAGTCGTTGGGATTAGTTAGAAATGTTGAAAATTAAAAAACGCATGTTTTCGAAATCGCTTTGAGGTTGCCTTTTTGTTCAACATTTGTTTATATAGTTTTAAAATACATTTATTTTAAATGTTTTATTAATGTTGATCAAATAAAGTATTTATCTATCTGAAATTAGTACACGTACTGAAGTGTAATAGTTAACGTGTCCATCGACAATACAATGTAAAGTTTCATAGAAAAGTGAACCCTCTTAGAGGCCAAACTTCCTAAAAACTCTTTGTTAATACACATACTATAAATTTAATGTATGTAACACATACACATACTATAAATTTAATGTTTGTAGGTATGTATGATTTTACCGTGCGTTGATTTATACAGTTCGCAGTTCCTTACCGGTTTGACTGACAGATTCACTAGCTAGTGAATCCAGTTAGAACTTTGAATTGTATTTGTATAAATATACAAGATATTTTTTTTTTATTATTTGTCTTCTTCTTACGCAAAAGTAAAGCTTCAAGTACCTTATCGGATGATCAGTCCTACTAATTTTATTGCCGGTCTTCTTTTTTGACAAAAAGCCTTGTAATGGAAAAGTTCGCTCTTTACCCAATGTCATTGTGTATCTTTAAGCGTTAGGTATTCAAATGCTGTACGGTCACTCAAATACTGGCTTTTAAATACGGCCTGTGGAGGCATCCGTCTCATACATACGAAATAAGAGTGTTAAGCCGTCTGTGGCGTTCGCCTGACCCACTTCGAAAGTCAGCCATTTTGGCCGGCTGAATACCTTACAGAACGCCGTGACGATTGTTCTCATATTCCCTTTGTGAATGTAAAGGTATGTCGTGTATATTATTTGAGTTGTCATCGCGCTGTTGAAATGGTATACCTACCAAAGTGCTTGTGTAAATTGCTTGAATATGCCTGACAGTTGTTGGAAGTTGTGCGATGAATGAAAGGAAAGTGATAGCCTGCGCTATCTCGATCGAAAATCAAGATAGAAGAATTAACTACAACAGAATGAGGTAAGAAAGTCATTATTATTAAGGTGTCGTATTGTCTGTCTATTCAAACCACTCAAAGTAGGTAGGTCTAAAAAGGATATTATAAGGACATTCATATTTACAGTCGGATTGTATATCCGTAACCGTAAGCTTTTGCAAAACATGAAGCATAGGAAAGTGGCCTATCTTGGACATCTATTGAGGAACCCGAGATATGGAATACGGCAACAATTTATAATGAGAAAAGTTGTGGGGGAAAAAAAATCGTGGCTACGAAACATTAGACAGTGGACAGGAATAGCGAGTGCCACCAAACTATTTAGCCAAGAGAGAGATCTGATTAAATATGACTGAACTGACTGCCAACCCTCACTAGGTGCAGAGGCACCCTAAGAAGATATCCGGAATCACAAAACTCATGTAATAAAAGCAACAATATCATTGATTTCAGTCGAAATTTGTTAGCAACACTAATACATAATCAGCTAGCTGATAGTATGACACGATGCGGTCAACGATAAAGCACAAATACTTATACTCTATGGCAGAATCTTAGATCAAAAATGTAATCCACGAACTGTAATTTTTTAAAGGAAAAAAGTCAATAAGGAGCTGCCACTTTCAAGTACATAAATATATGAGATTTTTGTTTACATTTTTGATGTAAGATTCTGAAATAGAGTATAGAAGGTATCTTCTATACTATTTTTCAGAATAAGTTCACAAGTAGGAAACATAAAAATGTAAACTAAAGTTAGCTTCTATTATTCTATAGCTAACAATAAATATCCAACAATACAAAAAATAAAAAAAGTAGACACAGTACTTCCCCGCCTACGAGCGACAACGAGCAAGATTTTAATTTAGCGCTTTTTTATCTCAAGTAGAAAAGAGTCCCCAGTGTAATTCACATAATTAGGACAACAAACAGACACATTTTAATGGCGCGGACGTTTTCAAAGGTAGGTAGGTACTTTGAATTATTTACGTTTCTCTTGAGGATGCGTCTATATTTATTATGAAAATAAATACTTAAGTTAATAGTATAGATGATAAAAAAATTGAGAAAGGTTTTTTTCGTAGCGTCATCGAGACTTTTGTTTATGATCGATCTCAATATCTTTTTGATAGTGAGTATCCCCGGCATAGAATAGGGTTACCCCATCGACTTAAGGCGACTTAGGGATCTGAGGAAGACTAAGGAAACCTTATGTTCTCCCAGCGCGGTGTCGGATAAATTGCTTGGTCTCTAGGAGATTTGTATTTGGCAGGTGGCCCGCTGTAAAAATATTGACAAACCTATTTGCAAAAGGTAAAGTCAATGTTGACATACACCGAATATTAAAACCAATTTGGGGCTTAGCGGACCCCGAGCTTCCTAGAAAGATACAACCGGGAACATCGCTCAGATAAGACGGAGAAGGAATTTAGACGGGTAAAATCGCCAAACGCAGCTAGTTAACATCACGAAAAAGGACTGTAGTGAAATAAATAGAAGCAGATGGTACACTTCGTGTTTGGGTTCGATTGTAATTGCCTACTTTGTGTCACGTGGCACCGTTGTCTCGTGTCGGTCATCCTATTTTGGAGGGAAAATTACGGTCTTCGACTCCAGACAGGGTCTTAATGGATGTTAAAGAAGATATATTTTAGCTCTACTAAGGATATTTCAGAGGTTCAATGATAATAAAAATAAGAAAGTGTTTTTTGGACGTTTTCTTTTATTTTTGTCTGTGTGAAAAGATGATGCCAGAAGACGTTTGAAGCGAAGCATGTTTGACGTAGGTACTAGAAATATTTAAAAAATGCTTCTTCAAAATTTTCTCATGAAAATACAAGTAATCGTTTTGTGAGACGTCAGTTAAAAAATATTGTGTTCATCATTAGATAATTTGGCAACAAGTAAATAATTGAATTGTGTTAGTTTTTCTTTTTTTTTTGCACCAGTTTGACGTTTTTAATATTTTTTTCGTTACCTTTTAATAAATTTAATTAAACAAAGATAATTTCTTCAAAGTTAGGCTTGCAATCTGTTGAAAATTGTTTATGACAACGTTAATATGCCCAAACCAGTGCAGTAGTTCGAATCTCCCATGTAAATGTGCATTCTCCTTTACTCAAAGTCAGCATGTAGCATGGAATATAATAGGAAGTTTACGTTCATCTAACGAGGAAAATAAAAACATAATAATACAACAGAAGCAAAGAACGTCCTTCCACAGTAATTTAATGACAAAAAATCCACTGCATATTTTAACATTTTCAAGCAAAATTATTGTAAGGAACAAAAACGCGGGCAGATTTTCATAATTCGAATAAACTAAAGCAGAACCTTAGCTGCAGTCGTCGGGTCATGTCTTTCAAGAGAGTGCCGAGAAACCAAGACGAATTAAAAACAAGTCCTAACAGGGTGTCTATGAGTCAACGAAAACGACGGACAGTTTACATCGCGTGCCCATAACACGTATTCCACTAATCCAAATTTAAAATTCACCAATTTACGAAAATGAAACACTTTAGAAAGGCTAAAAAATATCGAAACAAAAAGAATTAAAGTCGTTCAAATTAAATTATGAAACGAATTTCGACGTAATATTTGGAATAAAGTTTTAATTTATTTTTATGGTTTGATAACCGCTCTAAAAAGTTGGGGAAAGCACGCGATATTACAGAATGTTAGAGTAGCCAGATTTTAGGAACTTCTTTTTATTTAACTTGCAGCTGTAGGTACTCACTAGAATTTCAATTTCAAATTAAATATTAGACGATTTAGGTGTATTACGTGGGTTTGTTATTTAATAATTTTCGACTGTTTGTATTTCAGATCAAAATTAAATTTTTTGGGAATTGAGCTGGTTGACATAAAATGGGTCCTTATTAAGGCTCCGTATCTCAATAGGAATATAAAGGAGTTCTTGTAAGATTACGTTTGTCTGTCTATTACCACCAAATATTCAAAATTGAAATTAATACCTGATGCTAAGGTCCATAGTCTCTATTGCGTAAATAATCAAGTTTTACACAACTGAGTTAACACAATGAAATATATTAAAGTCAAACGTAAATTTCTTACAAACATACATATTTCTATTTTTTTTTGTAATGTTTTTATATTATAAAATAAAATATTGTAACTAATTACACTTAGCTGCAATAAATATTTTTTAAAGGTTTTTTATGTCATATTTTTAATGTTTCATCATTGTTTAAAGGTTTCCCATTATATTAATTTCTTGGACAGCACGAGCAGCAGAATCGTGCACAGTGGTCCAAAACACAGTGTACTCCTACCAACCTCCAACCAAACATATTTTTCTATCATTTCGCAAGAAATACAGTTAGAAACAGTCACCCTACTTAACTGCCAGGGCAACAAGGACGCAGCATTCATACAAGAGCCACCACAACGCGTTCCTATTCATTGTGATGATTGCTGGGTTCTCATTATATCTACCTATTTGTACGTACAAACGTACATTACTCCGACCGTACTTGTGTTATGTTGTACTAGCTATTGCCTGTGGCTTTGTAGTCGCAACGCTGCGGGGTTTTTTTCATGATTGACAATGATACGATCTTAATGTTTTTATAAGTCACTTTACTGGACTGATACTGGAGTCCAGTAAAGGATTCAGGATTGACTGAGAGATGAGATGTGCGAGTCTTCAGGATTGACTGAGATGTCTGTTACTAATGTGTTTACGTACTGTGTGAGTTGGGTGTCTGTCTGAATAAACGAGATTGAGATGATAAGATTTCAGTCCTGAAGAAGAGACATGTAAAGGTCTCGAAACGTTGAGCATTCAAACAATGCTAAAAGTAATAAGCACCACCTACGCGAATAAAACCGAAAAATGAGTTTAATTTCGAACATCGCGAAAACAGAAGAAAAATCTGCAGCCGAACCAGTTATAACCTAACAGGCTCTGGACGGTTACTTCGGTTCGTTTCGATACGACAACGATACTGTCATAACGATGGTTCTACTGTCACCCTACTATCAGAATGTGACAGTAGAATCATCGTATGACAGTATCGATGTCGTATCGAAACGAACCGCAGTAACCCTCCTGGTTCGGCTGCTTTCAGAACCAGCTTTCTATGTAAAAAGGTAACTACGCCCTTAGAATAAATACTAAAGCGTAAAAAATATCTCCTTTTATTATACTTTTTGATAAGTTTCTTTGACTGTAATGTACGTAGGTTCGTTCATAATATTACTACGTACCCTAGACTTGGATCTATTCAACATTCAAAACCTTACTTCAATGAGTATTTCCCATAGGACAGACACTTTTTTTTTTATATCTGTTGGCCCTTGCAGTTCTATATTAGTCGAGATTTTTATGTTGTTGTTATTTTGCACTTGGTATAAAAATGAGACATAAAATGCCATAAGCAGAAATGTTAACCTGTTTTTGTTTTTCTTTGTACCTTTTTCATTTTTGTGGTGTGTACAATAAAGAATTTCAGCTCTACTTGGTTTTTTTAATTGTAGACTATGATTTGACACATCTTAAAAAGAAAAAAACGTCAAATACAAAGAACCAAAACGTTAGATCGTAGTCTGAATCGTATTTACAATATCCACATCTATGGCTTATTGATAGCAGAAATGCGCAGTACTGTGCCCGTATATCAGACCCATGAGTGGGAGAGACAGCAAAATACTCTCAGCACAGCAAGGCTCTCACTCTCATTCATTACATACACGGCCCGGTGTGCGCAGCGAATGAAAGTTTTTGTTTTCCCTTTTGTGTGTTGAATTTTGTTGCAAATTAATGTTTTTTTAATATTCTATCTGATTTGTTTTAGGACTTATCTGAAGGTTATGTTAAATTTGTTTTAAGACTTATTTAAAGGTTACATAAATAAACACTTTTCTTATTTAATTTACTCGTACTTTCATGGAAGAGTAAATAATTTATTCTAATGAAGCTAAAGTTGCTGAATAATTGTAACAGAACTTTGTCTGAATTCTTGTGCCCACCTACATACTTTTAAAATTTACTTTTTTGGAATAAAATTAAAATGAGTTCTTAACCTGAGATTAGGCGATATACTGGATTAATAGAAGTACTAAGCGATTTTACAAAACAGGTAAGTAAACTAAAAAATGTATTTTTAATTGTACGATTTGGTCGGCATGATCAATAATGATCAATGCAAAGTTACAGCTTCTCAGTACTAAACGTCTGTAGTTAGCGCAATCGCCCGACAAGCGAGGGGCACAGGTTCGAATCCTGTCATGGGAGAATTTAGAATTTCTCCTTGTAAAATATAGGTTTTTCTTTTGTTTTCGCGATGTTGTATTGAAATTAAGGACATTTTTCAAGCATTCTTTCAACGCTCAACGTTTCGAGACCTTTAGAGGTCCATCCTGAATCCTGAAAAAGGGACCTGAAAAGATCTCGAAACGTAAAGCGTTGGAACAATGCTAAGAGTAATAAACCCAACGCGATTAAAACCGAAAATTGTGTTTAACTTGTAAAATATTTCTAACCTACCTACTACTTATCAGAAAAGAATTAAATAAAAATAAAATCAGAAAAGAATCCCAAAGTGCAAAGATTCTAAAATCCCACGAGACGCATCCTAGTTCAGAAGCGGTCACTACAATCCCAATGGGACTCTCGCCCGCCCGTCGTGCCATTTGCTGCTCGTTAGTTCCGTCTCAGTCACTAAATATTCTGAATAATTTACGCTTTAGTACGAGAGAAACTGTTAGATAATCTTATGTCGTGTACCGCACATTCTGTTCTTGTACAAAACTGTTATAAGTCGGAATATCAAATTTACTTCACCTATTGATAATACTAATTTCATTACGTCATACAAAACTAATGCCATTCAACTTAGAATCCTTTCTAAATTGAATGGCATTGAATGGCGTTGTTTGGTTCTTCAGTATGTACTGGACAACAAATAAATATGACCCCCATGAGTTTCTTATGGTTTCTTCTCATCGGAGTTTGCGTTTCGAAACCACACAAAAATCATAGTATTAAGTTGATATTACGAAATGATCATGTAGTTTTTCATACATTGCTCTTTATGGTACGATTTGGCAACGGGCGACATGAGGCGGCAGCGGAGAATGACGTGTCGCGGCGAAACTACTGGTTTCTATGTATTTCTATGAAACTCCCTACGTGGTCAGCGACACGAAGCTAGCGACGCGTCGTCGAGCGAGCGTAGGGAATTTCATAGAAATGCATAAAAAACCAGTAGTGTCGCCGCGACACGTCGTCCGCTGCCACCTCATGTCGCCCGTTGCCAACTCGTACCATTAAGAGCAATGTATGAAAAACTACATGATCACTTCGTAATATCAACTTAAGACTATGATTTTAGTGTGGTTTCGAAACGCGAACTCCGATGAGAAGAAACCATAAGAAACTTATGGGGGTCATATTTATTTGTTGCCCAGTCAGTACATACTGAAGAACCAAGCAAACCCAGTTCTCTAATACCTACGCATAATATATGTCATAGCGTCCTCAGCTATGACCAGCAAGGGTATAAAGAGAGGGGTCCGCTGTACCGTCAGGTCACCGGCCGTCGGTCATACTGAAGAACCAGCAGCGGCCCGCGGTTTCACTCGGCCGCCGATCAGGCGGCCGCGTGGACTTCTATCAATCAGAACCTAGAAATCAAGGTTAACTAGATCCCTCAGTCACCTTTTACGACATGTACGGGAAGAGATGGGGAAGCCCTATTTTATGCTAGGGCTACATAGTCTATTCATTCTAGATTTCAATGTATGGGCAAAACTGCAAAATTTATAATTATGTTTTAGTACCACTATAACATGGCTATCTCTACTTACGCTTCAGGTTTTTAAGTAGGTCGAAAGGTGAACGGATGGGGGCATTCATATTTAATAAACCTAATTTCTATTGGGTAGGTACATAAGTACAAAGTTTTAACGTATACCTACAACTTTTCCGTTTGAATAAATAATAGCATAGGGAATAGATTGGCAACTTTGACATGGCAATGTATGAATAAGAACTAATTTACATTTAACTACCCAGCATCCCGCTGTTTCACCCACGTAAATCCCGTTTCCGCGGGATTTCTCAAAATCCCACTCTTAGTGTATCCATACACACCACAAAGAACACACTCTCCATATTTCATTTTGCCATGACAAGCGGTTTGGGCTCTATATTGATATATAGATCAGTCAGGACATTGAACGCGTTGTAGATAAACCATTGTTTTTAATTACCTCGTCGTTTCGGCATACGGGTCACGCCGGCCGTGGTCCCGAGAAGACAGACAATAATAATGATAGACCGAAATCGCTTAAGTTTAAAAAGTGTGTATATAACGTTTTGTACTCAAAAGCCGGTGCACCGGTCAGTCCGGCTTTTGAGCCGGCACTTATGTATGAAAAATAAAAAAGTATTTAAATTGTTTTTAAATGAAATCTATGAAAATAGTTTTATAATTTAAATGTATGAAATATACTATCAAATTCTCGCTAGAATTAGGAATTACTATTTACATATTTATTACCGTCCAGTAATTAACCAATTTCAACTCACGCTCCGACGAATCCGCGTCAAAACTAAAAACGCGTACGTGTCAATTTACGAAAACAATTACGCAACGCAAGCACGGGGTCATTTGATTTACATAGGGGTTGCAGATTGCCTCGGTATGGGGATAGGGGGCAAGGGGATACTCGATTAAATCCCCTAAAACACACGTCAACGTGTTGACGTTTTGAGGAATAAATTGGCGCGGGGAGATAGGGGCAAAGTGTCCCCTCTGCCCCTAGGCGGAGATCGTGCTCGAAGAAAATGAAGGCAATCAGCATATCCTTGACAGTTTTTTTGCGACTCTTTGAAAACTGTTTTCGCGAGCAAATTTCATCTGGACCGAATTTCCTTTATAATTAAGTAGGCTTCGTTTTTTTTTTCGTTTTGATTTTTTTTTCAGTTATCCGCTTTTCTACATTTTTCGCGATGCTGAACGTAGGTACTTAAGCTTTGTATTGTTATCGTTTTCACTAACGACTACTTTCTATCCTAGTTTAAATAATGCTAACTTTTTGACTTTGTGTATATCCGAATATGACGCCGAAGTTGGTGTCAGATGGGTAATTAATTAGACAAAAGTGAAAATATTTGATATAAATACACCATTATTTATATTTAACCCAGCACTTCAGTTTAACTAATTTCACTATAAAACTTCAAACGATTCAAACACAGGCAACACAGTCTTTAATTACGATGAGAGGAACCGCTGGAACCGTGTGTCAAAACCACAACTTTCCAGCGAAAGCGCGGTATAAATTCAAACTACCTATAACCTACATAATGGAACCGTCAAGTGACGTCGACACCTCGTCACGAGCACAAGGGTGACCATTTAAAACTTTCTGTCACGTGGACAGGGGCAGCAGAGGGAGAATTCACGAGATTACTAACGCATGGTTGACGACAACCTATGCGTTCCAACGGTGAATTTGAAAATATCTCGCATTCGTCAATTTGAAATACACTCTTTAGTTGTCATTCTAAATAAGCTTAGTTTCTACTACAAAATGAATTAAAATATGACAGTGATGATGATGAATCAGGATTAGACTGAGAAAGCATTTTTAATAACTCACCATCATTTTTATAAACGTTCTAATTGATTTTTAGTCAGTTTTATGACAAAATATTAAGAAGAGTAGTTGATATATCAGATGTAGTAGAGCGCTGATAGTAAAGAGCTAAAATTTAGAGAATCACGCTGGTGAAACCGCGAGACTTAACCAGTCCTGTAATAAAAACGATACAAAAAAAACTCTCGTCATTTTTGCATAAAGTAACAATGTATTATACAAATAATACATAAGGCAAGCGTCAAAAATACTGCCCTTAGGGATAGCTCTAAGCGTGGCGACGCATAAAGTGAACTGACTTCCCTTCAAACTGAATATTACGGCTAAAACCCTCCGCAGTAAAAACATATTTATTCTAGCTCATGTTTTGACGTGAAGAGAGCAGTCGCTGTCTTCTTGGCGAATAATAATTGTTGATTTTATAATATTTACATTAATAATTAAAATGAATATTCTGTTCAACTATTCGAGTTTTACGACAAATAAGTGCTAAGCATTTATTTAGGTAAAGGACAATGTCCAATCAATAAGATTAGCGCTTTTCCGTATTAAGTTTTGGATGAGCGGGACTTAATATTCCCAACGAATGAATAGGAGTACATACACTTAATTTATTATATAAGGGTGCTTAAACATTGCAATTGAAAACTTTTTGAAACTGAAACACTAATGTATGTTTATAAATCTATTACTATTATAAAGCGGAAGAGTTTGTTTGTTTTTTTGTTTGTTTGTTTGTTTGAACACGCTAATCTCAGGAACCACTGGTCCGATTTGAAAAATTCTTCCGGCGTTGGATAGTCCATTAATTGAGGAAGGCTATGGGCTACTTTTAATCCCGATATTCCCACGGGATCGGGACTTATGCGGGTGAAACCGCGGGGAGCTGCTAGTAAAAAATATATTAACTAAGACCAAAGCATCTTACCTCCTAATCCACATTATAATCTAAATCTACCAGCCCAACATAGAACAGCAAAGTGACAGTCGTACATATTTTGAAAACGTTCGCAGCAACGTGAAAACCTAAGCAGAGGAGACTGAGGCAAAATGTACAATCGCAAATAAAATCCGTATAGAACTCAAGTAGATCGTATCGATGTTCAGAAATCCCGAACGTACATCGGAGTGCCGGAAACAATTATTTTCCCATTCTACTCTCGCGTAGGGAGAGGGTCTCGAGTTATGACCTTTTGGAAAATGAGTACCGTATTTTTAATAAGCAATTCTTATATGAATATTATGTACGTGTATCGATTTCAATGTTTTGTTGCTACTTTACGACAAATTTAAGTGACTTTTTTAACTGTAGAGAATCTACCTAAATGCAAGCAGCTGAATTATGAATGAATGCATTATAATAATTAATCATGGATGTGTTTTGTATTTTTATGATATTATAAAGGTATACTAAGTCAAAACTAAACAATACAAAATAGTGAATCTATTGTTTTGAATAGTCTTAAAAGTGTAAACGACTATATGAGTAGTCCCAATAGTACAAACTATAAAAAACTGTTTTGTTTTTATAAATATTTTCTATGTTTTCCTTGAATCCAAGAAATACTATTTCCTTTATTTTATTTACGAAACTTATAAACGTAGAAACATTCACACCTATTTTCTTTTACATTTCAATATTGCACGATATAAATCAAGTCATAAACCAAACCAGGTGTGATTCATGCAACCAGTGACGGGACCGAACCACAACCGCGTCTCAGCTAATGTGTTTACCCCATTACATCCAGAGATTTTTCACCGCCACAGAACCAAGACACCCGCACTTCTCCTTTCAAGAAACAAAACGGAGTTCTTATTATTTTGGACGTGCTCAATTTCTGGATTTCGACAAACACAGACGCGTCTGCATTAAGTTTTATTGCTTTTCTCTTTTGTAAATTATAGGTGTAATATACGAGTAGGTAGGTGTGGCTGTTCGACGCTGATATTTCCGTCTGCGATAAAAATGTAAAATACAACGGTACTTTGGTTAAAAGCCTTATGGGGTGAAATCGAGTGTGATTTATGTTTAGACATAATACCTGGTACTCGTATGAGATTCTTACGCCCCTCTCGTACCTAAGTAAATAAATAGATCCTATCGCGTGAATATATACCTTTTCTTGGATGGTTTGGTTAATGCAAGAAAATAAGTCGGAAGGAAGACGGGTCGGATTTTGTTGAACTGCCGTCTTCCTTTATCTAACTAGAAGAAGGAAGAAGGCAGTTGATCAAATTGAGGTTACAGTCTAAGAACTCAGGTGAGTATGTTACATCTTAGACCGTATCATCACTTACCATCGGGTAAGATAGTGGTCAAACGCACTCCTATCGTGTGTAAAAAAACAATGCTTCTATAGGTGATGCTGACGGCAACAAGACGAGGAAGTGTTTTTCCCCTGTTATGTTTATTATGTGAGCTGCAAGTTGGGCTATAAACAACGCCAAACTACAACCTCAATCTATTCAGTAAAACTGCTCGACTTCAGATTACTTAAACAGTTAAGTCGGTGGACTACTTCTTCATTTCGTATGGTGATGTGGCTCACCTGTGTTAGGAGTTTTCATGTCGCCTTAAGGCCTAACGAGTGCTATCGGAGAAGACAACCCTGACCAACTGACAAAAGATACTTTATCGAGCTCCTCCATGCTTCGAAAGTAAGTTAAGCAGCTGGTCTTGGTTGTTATATCTGATAGCAGTCGTTAGGTCAAGTTAGAGGCTAGAGACCTGAAAACACGAACACAATACCCTATTCCAGAAACTTACTCGTAGATCAAAAAACTACATTGAAATCATCCGTTCGTGAGCTACGATGCCACAGACAGATACACAGACAGACACACAGACACGTCAAACTTATAACACCCCTCTTTTTCCGTCGGGGGTTAAAAATGTAAACAAAGAACTGTCAATTTTAAAGGAAAAGGTAAACAAAGAGGTGTCAATTTCAAATAAATTTATGGAATTTTTAAGCTAAGTTTCTGAAATAGAGTATAGAGTATAGTGTTCTTCTCCTTTTCGTGTAGTTGGGTGGCGCACACCACTACATGAAAAGAAAAAGAACACTACTGTAAAGATTTTCGAGTAGCTATTCTAAATAACCTACTTTAGAGCCTTTCGCGAAGATTAATAGCCGAAACAAAGCTTCGTAGGTCACCGAGCAAAATCATTATTCACTGTTGAATCAAGATAATGAAACAATTACACCGGTTGTGTCGTGTCGTTGTCATGCCTTTTTATATCGTGACAGTAAGCGTTTACATTAAAATAATTTAGTGTCTTTTTCCGAACAATTTGTTTCAAAATAATGTTAATTAAGTAAGTACTTAGGTACTAAAAAAAATCGATGATTTTACCCGATTGCGAGAGGGTTAGGTTTTTGCCGTGTGTTTGTATTTGCTTCAGTGATGACTTGATGTGTCATATAAAAAAGTAATTTTAGATGCGCCTTCCCCTATTTTGCATGTGAATATATACATACATACCTACCTACATATCCTGCCGAAGATCGTGCGAATTGGAGACGTAAAAGTAGGAAAATGGATATCGAGAGGGATGCAACCGGGAACATCGCTCGGATGATGATGATGATCCTAAATTACCTAGGGATTGAAGCAAGAGCGACATGTAATTTTTGTCATTTTAGTACCTATTTACGTAGTAGCTATCCGTATAAAGTTTTTTAAATATAGTATTACCGATATCTTCATAGATGGTCAAGACTAGTTAATCGGGTCTAGCTAGTTAGTTCTACGACGGTAGCTGTGCAAGCCAGCCATAGAGCATTGAGCCTCTTTTTACTATTACATTAGTCTAAACCTTGATTGCATTTACGCATTGATAGAAACAAATTCAAAAACTCGTAATTTCAGGAACCATTTGGCGGAATCAAAGCCTACATTCAAATTGTATCACGAATCGGTTTAAATTTCGAACATCGCATGGCCTAATCAAGTGTCGACTGTCCAATCACATCGATCGTGCGACTGCACAATACACAGTGGGCCAACGAACGGAGAGAATTCTTTTTTCAAATTTCAAATTTCGAATGTTCCGATCGCGAAAAGGCCGAATCACAAATTCGTTTAGTGCGCGTATGGTAGAATGAATTGACTAGCCCGGGTTACTGGCGATACATAAAACAAAAAAAACATGGGAATAGAATCAAAAATGTTAGACAACGAACATTGGACGGGACGTGGCGGCGTAGTTGTTACGTGTAGGCGTCATGGGATACAAAATTGACTATCACCTATGATTTGGATATTTTTATGCTTTTTTTTATTGTATTTTATTCTTAAAAATAAAAAGGTACTTGTGTTTGATCTGGGTGTCCCTATGTTTGTATTTATAAAAGAAAAATTAAAGGATTATATGCGTTGTCTAGTCACCGTAACACAAGCTTAGTAGCTTACCACGGAGCGAGATAGCGCTATGTGTTGTTCACAAAATTTATTTATGTTTTTATTTTATTTATTTTAGGAAGTAAAAACGTTATAGAATTGACAAGCAGTGGGTATTAAACACCCTAAAATAAAAAAAAACATCACGACAATATCAACATCGTTAATGGTCGTTCGGGTTAAGCGACGCTTGGCGCGGTCATGACTTGAATGGGTGACCGATAACGTATGTGGCAAAAAACATTTTCTCAAGCTCCTCCACGTTTCGAAAAACACGTTAAGCAGTTGGTCCCGGTTGTTTTCCCTAATAAATTAATCGTCCAGTCAAGTTAGAGATCTTAGAGCGACCTAAAAAGTCCAACACTATACGAAAACGAGAAGAATAATGAATATTTATATTGCCAGTAGATAATATTTTTTAACGATATTTTAACTCATCAATTTATTTTCTAAGGAAACGTCAAGTTAAAAAGGTTTCTCGCAGAATAAGGTCTCAATTTAGTCGAGTAAAGCAAAATATACACTCCTACCGGATGCGCGAGAAATTTCTTAGGTGGTTAATAAAATTTTAAATATCGATAATTTGTAGTTACAGACTTAATACCTTACTTAATTTTAACTTAAGCTTTGAATTGAAAGTCGAACATTTTTTCTTATAAAAAAAGTGTAAGAACTAGTATGACAAAATTTAAATGTAACTCTATAAATAAACTATATATTAAAACAAACTAAATTGAGCTCTATATTATTATTAGAAATCGTTACAATTTAATTTTCAAGTAAGCATACAAGTTCATTTATCACAAAAATCAAAAACTCAAACTCTAAACTCAAAAACATGTTTATTCAATGAAATATTCACATGATCGTTTTTAATCAACAGTAATCTAGTGTGTCTTCGGAAGGCGACTTCCACTGAGAAACAGACACAAGAAAATCATAGTTTTTTTTTTGCAGTGATCATGTGATTCACATTGTCGCATATTTAGACCTAAAGTGGAACGGGAGCAATAATTTACACTATAATAATCCTTACTAACATTATAACCACGAAAGTAACTCTTTCTGTTAAAGTCAAGAATATTAAATATCCAGTGCACCCGGGTAACATCCCCTTTAACGGCAATTTTATAGTTCTATTGAACATCCGCCCAGTAAAGACGCGCCCGATAAATCTTGTTGCTATGCAAAGCTCGTTAGGAATATTTATTACCTGTAGAAAACTGTTTTCTAAAAGGCCAATATATAGAGGGAATAGAGGTAAAACAATAACTACTACAATATAGAGTAATACGACCTACAAAACTGAACTTCGGCAAACCCAAAGGCAGGATTCTGTTTCGCATTTGTAACTTTCCTGATTTTTCTTCGATCGTCTATCGAAGAAGCTTACTGCTTTTAGCTTAATACCATACAGATATAGTGAAAGAGATCGCATTAAGCGATAAGGCCGTCCTTTGTTTTACCTAGTTTTTAAGATGTTCATGTTGTTGGTTTTATAAGTTTTTTGGTAGTATTTCGATTGTATTGAAAATACTTCTATTACAATCACGGATAAAATACAATATAAATCCCATTATTATTATAAAAGTGCGAGTTTCTTGACTGCAAAACTGCAACCATGCGTCGCTGGCGACACGCACCCATCGCGCTACCAAGATCTACGTCGCTCAGTTTGAGATTAGATGGCGCTGTTTGCACGCAATTTTTTTACAGGAAAATACTTATGTATTCATTGTACTAATTTTACCTCTAAGATTGAGACAACAACTACGAAACGAACGTTTTAGTTACGAAACGGGATTTCATAAGCGGGCACTTCTTTTATTTAAAGGATTGATGAAGACTGCTTTCATTTATAGAGTCTTTGATAAGCATGGTTTATGAAACTGTATTTTATTTTTAGCAAGCTAAAATATCAATTTATTGATGTGTTCAGTTGAAGTTAAACATCGGAAAAGGTTAGAGTTTTTATCGAGAACTTGATTTTGTTTTTGGATACTTATCTTATGTAAGGCTATGTTGATTAAAGCCATAGAATACGCAATAAAAATATGGTTTAGGTTTTAGTAAAATTGTTTGTATTCACGCATTTTTTATGGTAAAATGCTTACCTTGAAAATTGTTGTATAACAAAAGGTTACCTCAGATTACCCAGATGGTGGGTATTCTAACAACGATGTTAGAATGTTCTTCCATCTTTTTTAAAGGTGTATGAGTAACTTCCCAAACAGTTTGCCTTTGGTTCTGGTGAAGCTCGTCCGTTAGAGTCGAGTTTGAAATGGATCGCGAATGGAAAGCGACCTTTCTCCTTCTTTTTAGTCTCTAATCCCCTTACTTTTAAACAGCTGCATAAACTATGTATCGTTTGTCTTTTACTGTGACATGAAGTTTCAAAGTTAACAGAAGTGACAAACGTTACATAAACTTAGTCATACATAAATAAAGTTGCGGGATAAGTATCTAGTCCAGTTCTAGGTAAGTTTTTAAGCATGTAAATATTTATTTTTTTAACATATTACCTACATAAAAAGTCACCTAAATATTATATAAAAAGTTGCAACACAAATGTGCTAAGCTGCAATAATGCCTCGTCCACACTGGAGCGGAAATATCGTCACCGGCGGACGCGGAGTGTGCGCCGGCGCTCGCGGCCCGTTTCCTGCACGCGAGCTCGTTACGTGCTCTTTGTGTGACGTCACGTAGCGCCTGGTTATACGGGTGTGCTGCCATTGTGGGGGTCACTGAAAGGTTCGGCTTGAATGGTCTAGTTTTAGGTATGGAAATTGGTCAAGTGCGAGTAGAGCTCGCGTATGAAAGGTTTCGTACTATATTGTCACAAAAAATCATACGTTGTTTTAACACATCCAAACACCCTTTTTCATTTTTTAAAGTGTTTCCTACCCTTGGATGATTGATTATTTCAAGATATGTTTCTCAAAAATTGCTTCCCACAGGACTTGAACCTGCAACCTCGACATTCCTTGTCGCGCGCTTACCAATTGCGCCGCAGGTGCTTGTTCGGTCGTGATGAAAAATTGCCTGGTGCCTGTTTTTTTGAAAATCATTTCTTCAAATAATCACATCTATAGATGCAACGATACCGCAATGTATTTATTAGTTTTTTCTTCAAGACGTTACCTACTATTATTAGCCGGTACTTATTTTACCTTTGACTATCGGTAAAGAAACAATCGGTTTTATTCAAACTAACTTTATACTTACTAAAAGTTAAAAGCACTAACTTTTAACTTTAACACGATACACGCAAAGCTCTAATTAAAAAGTTTTCTTCAGTCCTTACCATTTATTAAGTGAAGAGAATGAGCCATTGTATACCTATTATTGTAAACCCTTGTAAATAAAATTGGCGAGCTCAAACCGCTGGTCCAAGAGAACAAATTGGAGAATGTGCTCTTTTGTAGAGTGGTAATTATCCATTTAAAATGTTTTTTTGGAAAATCCCGTGAGATCGGGACTTACGCGGGTGAAACCGCGGGACTCTCTTAGTCAAATTTAAACGATTTCAAATCGGACCAGTGGTTCCTGAGATTAGCGCGTTCAAACAAATAAACTCTTCCGCTTTATAATAGTAATAAACGATATGCAATAAATTTCTTTTTTAATTTTTGTATGTAGCTCAAGGCTATTTTATTTAGAACATTTCATGTAACGTAAACGTAACTTAACTTTAACTGTAAAGTTAACCATTACGACGCAGGTGTAAACAACTGGAAAGTTGTGCCTGTAGCGTTAGATAGATGGCGCTTTAACGAGCCTTAATTGTAAACAATCAGAGGAGAATATAGCATTGGAAGTTTTCACGGCACGCAGCGTGGACTTGCGTAGTCTAGTTGGAACAGACGTTGGGGTACCGACCCAAAGACGCGAGTTCAAGCCTCGCCGCAAGTGAAAATTTTTGAATGATTTTTCCTTTAAAATAAATTTTCGATATGCAATATTGAAATTAAATAATTATTTTAATGTAATTTTCAAACAGAATTTATGTAGTGAACTTCTTGTGAACAATTTACTCTAAAGAAACATGTGAGTTTTTCTAACGGCATCAGAACTTAAACCGTGGGTGGGGTGCATCAGAATCTTGTAATTTAAATAGTTGTCTAGTATTTTTAAAATTGTTGTTCCAAAAGTGTTGACTTGAAGAACTAATGCAGAAATCGCATTGATTTAAAAAAATAACAGAAAAATTCAAAAACAAACACAATCACAAAATTAAGAACATGAACACATGAAAAACCTACGGTAAAATATGTTATAACATTCAAAATTCACAGTAAACTGAACCCGAAAAAACGTAAACACAAAACAGATGATTTTTATCATGCAAATTATTTTTCATTCACCCAACAAAAGGCTCTCGGAATCGTGAAAATATAATTTCCTTAAATAAATGTCATTGGTAAAAATACAAACATTGTGTTCGTTGTCCTACCTTTTGTATACAAATTGTTGCCATATTTTTAAAGATATAATTTTAATGTTTGTTCGGGACATTAGGAGTTTTGACTTTTTAAAAAGGTATAGGTACATATAGAAATACTAGTGTCCGTCAGGATGAAAAGTCACTATTTTTATCGGCGTATTTTACGTTGCATTTATGCTCATGAATTGCTTCCCAATTGCTTCTAGCATCGCCCTGCGGTTGTTATCTTCGATAGCAGTCGTTAGGTCAAGTTAGAGGCCTTAGGGCGACCTGAAACTCTAACACTAGGTGAGCTACACCGCTACAGGAAAAGAAGAAGCGATATTACCCGCTTAAATCCCGATCCCGTGGAACTATCGATATTTAAATTAGCCAATGTTACGAGTACTCCCGAGAATTCAATGTATCAGCATGTTAAGTTTCATCAAAAACGGCTTATTTGTTCCAAAAAATACGACCAACAACATACTACATCCAAAGTCGAGGTAAGAAAATAAATAATAGGTAATAGGCGATTAAGACCCGGTAAATGTACTTATATTATGTTAACAAATCGTATGCATTTAGAAAGTTTACTACCACTCTTATATAATTACATGATTTACGCCCATATTAATATAAGAAATTCAGGTCTAGATCGTGTTATAGATAACTATGGATTTTAGTTACTTAATTTATATAAAAATGCTGCGTGCGTTTTGGGGTAGGTACTTTGCGCCGGGAACGAATTCGGGTGGCCTGTTCGACTGAATGTCGTTTTAAGTTTATTTATAGTTTATTTGTAGTTTTAAGTTTAATTGTGTTGTATGAATTTATTATTATTATTTTTTTTGATGATGTTATTTGTTTGTCAATAAATAAATATTTTTATATAAAAAAAAAACAAAAAAAAACATTTATAAAAAATAGTAAACAGGTTACACCGGCCGTGGTCGCGGTTTTTAACGCGATATAGACCAAGTTCTAATATTAATAAGTTTATTATCATCTGTGTTGAAAAGACAACTTGATAAGGTACGTATAGGTAAGTCACGTTATTACGTAAATAGCGATCTTTTCAAATAAACACAACTTTTCCACTAAATTAGCTCTCACTTCACACAAACTGACATAAAGTTTAAATATATCGTGGACATTTTCCATCGACGCCGCGCTCCAGATTCTATTTCCGCTAAGAGACATTGACATGTATACAGTTTCAGGACGTTTGCAGGTCGGTCTGTGTGTCACATGAACTGTCAGACGCCTATGAAAGGTGTTCGTGTTTATATCAGTGATGTATCATATAATACGAGTAGTTTTAGACATGCCTTCTTTGATTTGTTATAGCTACAAAGTGATGAAAAGTAACTTGAGTTTGTAGCAAGAGCGAGATGTACTTATGTCATTTTAAGTGTGCGCGAAAGAGACTAATTTCGATGTCAAATTTGTTCACCGTTTTGTTAGAACAAGGCGATTCTATGGTTACATTTCTCTGGTTTAAAAATCTAAATTATTTTTTAAATATGTTTATAATCAAAAATATCTTACGGCGATGATTCCTCTTCTTTCTTCTCTATCTTCTTAAGCCAATTGTAAATATAGCTTACCAATTATAAAATTGTGCTGAGATGCATAGAATTGAGTATTTACCTGAAACCGAAAGAAAAACATCATTAATTTTACATGGTCACACAATAGAAAAATCTGTTTGCGATGGACATCCACCTTTCCGTCATGTTTTTTTGACAAAATCTCTAATAGACATTAAATCTCACGCGCGCGAGAATCGCCCTCCAGTCCAGTTCTATGTATTAATAGTACATAATATAACTTTTATAGATCTATTTAGAAAATTTATTTTCAAGGAAAAATAGCACTCAAAAATTTTCACTTGCGGCGAGGCTTGAACTCGCGTCTTTGGGTTAGTACCCCAAAGACGCGAGTTCAAGCAGATCTATTTGTAAGTCAAAAAAACCTTTTATGCCCTACGAATGAAATACCGACATCAATGTTTAATCAACTACAAAACACAACCAAGAAAACAAAATACACCCACTCCGACCACTTTCCATAATTCTCAAACAAACCGAACTGCAATACCTATTTTAAAAAAAATATACAAAAAAAGGAACCACCGAAAATAGAGCCAATGTTGTTTTTATTTCATCTCGGGTAGGATTAGGCTTCCCGCATCGAAACGAGGCAACAGGTGCCTTCGCTAAACAAACACACACATACAAAAGTGTCTACATCACAGCGCAAAAGAGTGGCTATGTCTATACCTACCTATATTCATATAAACAAAACAGTCTATAGGCTTAGATGAAAACAAAAATAGAAGATACGGTATATTCTAACATTGCGTATTCGAAAAATGAGCTAGAAACATCTACATGCATTTTCATAAAATTATTGTAATTAAAAACATTTTTCTTTAAGAATTTGTAAATAAGCAGAAAGGCATTCTTATGGATTTCAATAAGATAATCGCAGTGTGACAGCACGTGCTCACGCGGCAACGGTTCGACATACGACTGAGGCTAGTGCGTCAGCTAGACGCAGTTTTATCGTCTCATTTTCCGAGACTAGGTAACGTATCTGCTGTTTTTTGTTTTCATCTAAGTCTAATATAGGTACGTAGATAAGCAGACATAATGATACGCGAAAAGTACACTTGTGAAGAGAAATTGTTTCGCAACTCGTCCTATTTACATAGACAATGAGCGTCGCGAGGTATTTGAGCTTGAGTTTGAAATTTTCTCACTGACGATACAATTAGACTGTTTATTTAAACAGTTTAGGAGTCGGGAAAGTCGATTTAGACTGACATCTGGCAAATAATTGTTTTATTTTTCAAGTGCTTGCTTTGTACGACATGAGCTTGGGGGTAATGATAATATTTGTTTATCAATTTATAGCATGAATTTGGGATAAAATGTATCAAGTTATTTCTTAACTTTATGCTTTGTCCATCATTTTCCTGGCTTATTGGGCCCTTCAGTTGTATTTCCCTATTTCTTATATATTCCTCAAGGTCCTTTATTATAATAATCGCCTTAGGTTCGATTCGAGCAAAGTGGAATAATTACCTAACGAATAACAATTCTACGAATAATTTTTCTTTTGACGATTACGATGACGATTAATGCGGAGAATTATTATTATTGTTATTCATTTCTTATTCTAGATTGGTCGAATCAAGCCTTAGTATCAAACAGTGGAAGATGCATCATGAATTCACCGCAGCACGTGGGTTCCGTTGCGTAAGTAGTTAGAGCACTCATCCGGCAAACAACGATACACGGGTTCAAACCCTGCTACGACAGGATTTTTGATGAAGCCTATATCGTTAATAAATATTTTGCCTTTGACGTTCTTGACATTTTTTTAGCATAACAACTAGACTCAGACAACATAAATACGTAAATTAAAAAGTCTAAGTATGTCGTATCATTTTAAAATCCAAAAACCCTAAATAATCCTTCCCAAACTAATTATAAATCAATTACGCACGAGACGAACCGTCACATTGTATTTTTAAAAAGAACTTTTCAACATCCACAAAACGAGATCCCTCGCACATATGCGTCTCCTCCATTTCTATACCACTTTTTCGACAATGAAAAAGGTCTGGTGAGGTCTTTTTATTTTGGTCGTCCATGTGCTGTAGGGGTTGCCATTTCGTTATAATTGATTTCCCTTTTTTACGGTCGAGTGAAAGTGGCGCGTCACGCGTACCGCACTCGAACGAGGGACACCGAAGGGCGAAGCGTACACATAGGTACCTCGCTACCCAAAGATATAAAAATATCTATGACTAGTATGCTACAATAGAGGTAAAATTGACGGCGCGTCTGGCGTCACTGTTATTTCTCAATTTTAAATTAAATAAGGTGGATAGTTTTTTTAGGCAAGCATATTACACCATCGACCTTCCATCCGTTGACATGAGGTCATATGTAATCCTATCTCATTTAGAAAATACCCAGTATTAACACACAATGATCTGAACGGAGTTCGATTCCCGCCGGGGACAAGTATTTATGCAGACTCGTTTTTGGTTCTGAGTATTTTTTATATATATTATTATCATTCGTTTATGTATTTACGAAAAATGGTACATCTAGTATTATCTCTCTCGTTCCCATACCCCATAGGGCTAGATTAGAGATCCCCAAGTTCTAAGCAATATTTAGTTTCTTTGCAATCCAAACATGTAAAAAGGGGCTTATTAAAATGTAAAAAACTTGCTCACTTTAGTACTATATTTGGGTATATACTCTCTATTGGAGTAGGTATTTTATCTCTATGGGCCATAGAGAGGCACACGTTACCAAAAATACATGTAGTAGATATATTTCGTTTTACGCTTGATTTTACTTATAGCCTGCAGGCAGTTTCGGTCTTGACAATAGGGTGACAACGTTAAAAGTAAACCCTTTGATGTCGAAGTGATTGTAGTTGCACAAATTGAAAGTGATAGCTGTAATATTATACCGTATAACGTTACAAAAATAGTTTTACACATGTGTAACATGGGAAAAAATCATGACTCAATAAAAAAGTTTTGTTTTGAAATTAATCTCATTTTTCGGTTTTAGTCGTGCGCAGTGTTTATTAATTTTAGCATGGTTTCAATGCTCAACGTTTCAATACCTTTACAGGTTACCTTTACTTTAGAATCGGATTGTCAATCCTGAAGGTCCAGAATCAGGTCTGAAGAAGAGACCCGTAAAGGTCTATAAAAATGAGATAAATGAGTTTAATTTCAATCCAACATCGCGAAAACAGAAGAAAAATCCAAGTTTTATTTTATTTCTTCAAAATGTCTATTTACTTGTCGAGTAGGCACTTGACAACATACAATAACACGAGTAACTTAAGACACCTAGCTAGATATCCTACAAGATGCATATGTGGCCATACTCGTATTTAACATAGGTTAGTTTAATATCACCAATATTACATTGTCCAGTAAGATAGTACAATTTCCGGTGTGGCCCCGGCATAGAATAGAGTTACCGCATAACTTCCCGTGGCACAATGTTTTATGAAGCCCCAAAAACCAAATCTATTACCAGCAGAAGGTATGATCTATGAATGAACTGGCCTGACTGCGCCGATTCCAAAAAAAAACCTATTTGGTGTTTAGTAAGACCACGGACTCCCGAGAGGGATGCAACCGGGAACATCGCTCGGATGAGAAGAAAACATAAAATAAAATGAGTAACTTAAGATACTTAGGGGGAATCCTCAATGAAGCGGATGTGTTTTGAAACGGACACTATCGATATCTCAAGTTTTTGATTGTTTTTTTGCAGTTTTTTTAGGTGTTGGCACCATTGATAACCATATGCAAGGGTTTACGGTCACAGGCTCACAGATCTATGATCATCAATGGTGCCAACACCCAAAAAACATAAAATATTTTCAATTGCGTCCATTTCAAAACACGTCCGTTTCATTGCGTGTTCCTCCTACCACCAAGATGGGTAAGTGACCATACTCGTTTACTCGTATTTGTGAATACGTAGGTAAGTTTATTACTAGGCAATGTAGCATAGATAGGCCCATACTACATTGCCCAGTAGGCTAGTACAATAGCCACATTGCTTGACTGCATCCAATCAGTGCAACCTAAAACCGTACTGGTTCAATTACCAATAATGATTTATTCTAATCAACGTTAAACGCTCGACTAGACGTAATCCGCAGCGTATAATTGCATACCCTCGGCTGACTATTCATAGGTGATTAGGATAATCACAATGCTATTACACAGCAGTACAATTCAATATCATTATGTGAGGAAATTAGGACTCAATGTTGCTTTGAGATAAAAGATGACGTTAATTGGCTAGCATACGACGTCGGCGTTGCATAAATTTGTAATTAATCGGAGGATAATTAATTAAAGGACGTTGGCCACAATGCTGTCGACTCGGATGGGAATGGGTGGGCCATATTTGGCGCATGTCCGGCAACATTTTGGTATAAAACGGCAAAAAGTGCCTGATAAGTGTCTATACTAGCGTTAATAAATTTTTAAAACTACTAGCAAATCATAAAAATCAACAGGAGAAAAAAGAAGTTTATCGATAAGCATGGTTCACACTTATGTTACCTTTGCTCAAACAGTAAAGTACTATAACAACTCATGTATAAGACCTCTAACACAAAGAAACAGCTGATATTCATAAAAAAATCTAAAAAAAAGTTCAGAATTTCAGAAAAAGAAAATGTTGTTTACCTAGATGCAGGCATACAATAACGCTTGGACACTAATTTCTTAACACCCAGTAATTTTTTTAGTTATCACTTATTACAGTATATGCCGCTTTTTATAACAATGTTAGTGCAAAAACTAACAATATTAGCTTAAAAATTATATTATAAGAAATTCTAAATCAAAATAACGCCACTAATATATCTAATGAAAACGTTCTCACGAATACGACAACAGCTTGCTCCGAAATATTAATTTTAAACTATTATTTACATTAAAATTTACGCACACTTAACCTATAGGCAAGGTTTAATAAAGCCCGGGCGCACCGCACGTGCGGGGAGGGGATGTGTAGTCATTTACATTTAAAGCACCAATTATTTGACGTCATTAGCGCCCTCTGACGGCTATAAAACGCACCCAACCCGCGTTTCTATTCCCTACTCAAATAAGTTGGGTATAAAATATAAAATTGCCATTTTTAATCTCGGTGACTGTGGGTTTATTTAATATTATTAATTTTTCTTGAGTGCTGCTATCGTCGATAAGCACTATTAAAATTTGAATTAGGAAGCATCTTATGTTTTGTAATGTATTATTGATTCTAGTGCAAATAAAGTATTTACGAGTCACTCGCGTAAGTTCTGATTCCGCATGATTGACGAAATCAAAAGTGTCTAATCCTATCCTCCAAGGTCCTATCTATATCAAAAACCAAAAAAAAAACAAAATACCAAAATTCATCAAAACTGGTTTAGCGGTTTTTTTTTTGATAAAAAAGCTTTAAATCAAAGGTAATCGAAACAGTTTTTCTCTGTCCATATGTGGAAGCTCTGGACGAATTTTGATTTTAACATTTAAAAACTTTAAAATAGCATAATATGTACCTACTAATATTTCTTTTGTATCTCTACAAAAAAAAGCAATGTAACTCGAAATGCACTGCAATGGAATATTATTCTTTTCGACACACAGCGGCGAGTCGCTGTCTATCCGACGGTCACTTAGCACTCGCAAAGTGGTCCTGATTTAGCGAAACCATAGCTCTCCTGATACGACCGTAACGCTATAGAAATAAGTGACATATTTCAATGTACTAACTGAAAAAACCTTTTAACGGTACTTTGGTACTTAGTTGTATTTTGTTTTTATGTAATTGAAAAACAGAAAAATCACTTATATATAATATGTCTATCAGAACTCATGGCATGAGTAAAAAAAGGATTCGTGATTTTTAAATGACATTGGTATCTAATAATATTTTGTCATGATCATGTCAATTAGTTTTTAAATTAAATAAAAACTTAAATGTAAAAGCGGCCTTACCGCTAGGAGTCTCTTTCAGGCAACCTTAGGATACAAAGTGGCTGCACTGCTTACAGACGTGTCCGCTTGACGGTAAAAATCACTTTGTAGTCAGCTACGGAGCTCGTAGACTATAAATATCGTAGCCGTAGCTGCTACAGATGCTACGAAGCTACGAAAATGAAATAAGGTTCCGCAGGCCTCGAAAAAATTATACATTGTTTTATTTCCTAGGGGTGATTCTAAAATGGTCGGTCTAGGGGTGGTTCTAAAACTGCATCGAACCCCCCACCCTTTATGGCCCATTAGACTCGTCCGCGGGAACTCGCGATTTGCATAAGCGGCTTGGCTCTCTACACATAGTAATTGGGATCACATGGACGCGACCACTATTAGCTGACACCTCCATGACTGCTTCGTGCCTCCGACGTATAAGGACAAAGGTGTCTCGATAAAGGCCGAGTTAGTCTGGCCAAGTCCAGTGTAGGTTTAAGTTGGCCGGTTTGGCCACCGAATCGATGTTTGCATTGCACTTAAGCGTTGCTCTTGGAGCTTTTAATCGAAGTGCGAAAATTTGAATGTGATTTAAATTCGTATTATTTTAATGGAACTAAATGGCTGTAGTAGGTAACTTGTGAAGATCATTTGCATTTACTTGGCGAGTACTCGGAGTTCAGGCTGTTAAGGGTACACTATTCTACGATTTGTAGTCGCAGGTAAGTACTGTAAATAAATAAAGAAGTTGGTGGTTCTTTATATCTTCTAATATATAAAATTTCCATGTCACAATGTTAGTTACCGTACTCCTCCGAAACGGCGCGACCGATTTTTACCAAATTTTATATGCGTATTCAGTAGGTCTGAGAATCGGCTACTATCTATAATTTATAAGGCAAAACAACGTTTGCCGGGTCAGCCAGTTTATTTACAAAGAAATACAGATGATGGAACAGAAAAAGAAAAAAAATGAAAATAAAACAGAACTTAAACAAACAGTACATTTAAAAAATGGAAATATTTTTTTTTATAAAACAGCCTATAAGTAAAAGACGTCCTCGCAAGGTGTCCTCACTAGGCATCGTTCCCAGAAGGCTGGCCGAATCCTTTTTGGACATTAAAAAAAAAAAAAAATTGAAATGTGAATTTTATGTTTTAATTTCTTGAAATTACAGACAATTTTCGGTTTTAATCGCGTGGTGTTTAATACTTTTAGCTTTATTTAAGCACCACGCGATTCAAACCGTAAAGCGTCTTTTATTTCAATACAACATCACGAAAACAGAAGAAAAATCTATTTTATTTTCTTATTAATTACCTTTGTGTGTGTTTTTTTTTACAAATAATATACAAATACAACTAAAATATGTAGTACACCGGTTGACTAGTACCCATAGTACAAGCCTAGTGCTTAATAGATTTGGCTGTGTGTAACGTCGTGCAATATTTATATTAATTTATTTATTGTTTTGAACTAAGCTTTTCCGCTTTTAGCGGAAGAATGTTCATCCAGCGCACCCTTAACTCAAATACGATATTGTTCGCGAGTCAACACTAAAGTCTGTTCAAATTCGGATCGGAGTAAGTAAGTACGTACCTATATTATTTGTTCGTTTCAAATGCGAAGATAATTTTGTATAACGAGTTTTGATTTGAATTTTCATGACGTTCAAAGTCTTATTGAATTTGCAAGAACAAATATTTACACTGCTTAGCTAAGGCAAACGTAATTAAATATTAAAATTTAGAATATATTTTCAGTGTGAAATCTATCTTTATCTATAAAATGTTTTGGTTGATTGACTAACTAATTAACGCATAGCCTAAGCCACTGATAGTAGTGGACACATCACAAAGAACACACCTTCCAGATTTCATGTCTCTAGGTCTAATGGTTTTGTAAGTACGTTGGTATATAATTTAGTCAGTCAATCAACCAGGGTATCAAGTCTGCTCTCACAATCGTGTCTCAATAGAATATCAAAAGAAAAATATTTGTCAGCTTCTGTCTACCAAATCTGTCATATACACACACTGACCTCCATGGTACAAGTGCCTGGACAGGTCATAGCGCACTGAATTTTGTGCCTATTTGATCTGCGCCATGTTGCGCTGTTGTCGCGCATTTTCTATTGAAAGTGACGGTGACTGTCCACGAAACTATTAGTTTCACGGACGGCCACCATTACATTCTATAGAAAAAGGGCGTCAACAGCGCAACATGGCGCAAATCAAATCGGCACAAAGATCTAACGTAATTTTGTATGGTATACCAATTCCAGCGTACTTGTATAGTTTTATTACAGTGTATACACACCAAATATGACAATTGCTATTTTATCGACAATAGACCCAGGAATTGAAAATGTGCAATAGAACATAAACCGAAAAGAACTAATGCTATGATCTGCCACTATCATTGCTGTATCTATTTCGGGATTGAAACCGCTAATGAGGTGGAACATTAATCAATGCCGGCACCATCCGATGGAATTGTTCACATGTAATTACTAATTTAATTGTAACAAATAAAATGGTAGGCATGTTGTGTTTACTGATATTTTAAATCGAACAACAAATTCTTATATTCCTTTACAGATCCAGGGATGCCTTGACTACGACTTTAACTAATTGCGCCCCGCTGTTTCACCCGCGAAAGTTCCAAGCTCGCAGGATTTCCGGGATCAAAAAGTAATCTATATCCTTCTCCAAAGTTCTACATCTGTACCAAGATTCATCAAAATCGGTTTAGCGGCTTAAGCGTAAAAACGTTACATACAGACAGAAAGTGTTACTTTCACATTTATAATATTATTACAAGTAAGATTTGTAAGGTTAAGTTTCAGGGTTCCGTATCCAAAGAGCAAAAAAGGTAAAAAATTGCGTTCACGGATTGGTTGTTCCAGGTTCATTTTAGGGTACCGTACCCAATTGTGTTAGTGGTACGGAACCATTCGTGCGCGAGTCCGACTCGCACTTGGTCGGTTTTTTAAGGTTAACTTTATTTTACCTCTAGTCTATACCTACTAATATTATAAAGAGGTAACGTTGGTAACGTGTATGTATACCACTAAACCGATTTCAAAAGTTGTTTTACCTATAGAAAGCTACAATATCAGAGAATTATAAAGGCTACTTTTGATCCCGAAATCCCTACGAGATCGGATATTACGTGGGTATAACCGCGGAACGCAGCTAATAAATTAATAAGTAGGTCACATTGACTACTGTTACAGGCCAAAGAATATTATTTCAAAGTAATTGCATACATTTAATACCTTAAATTGTTCAATTTGTAACGTAGAACGAACACTTTTATTGGTACTTAGCTAGATTAATTGCAAGGCAATGAATTTAATTGGATATCTACCTACTGCTTATTACTACTTGGTACTATTACTGTTTTACGTTTGAAAAGTACAATTATGTTTTCCAATTCGAAGAAGTACTTAGTTGCGAAACCCCTTTTCCACCCACGTAAGTCTCGAGTCTGTTAGAATACCTATCGAACTTGATATTACCTATTGGTTTTTCTAGAAACTCGATACAAAGATAGGTGGAACCTCGAATAACAGAACTGTAGGTTAGAAGTTATCTATCTTAGGTTTCCAGCTTTTTACGCATTGAGTTTTCACACCGACAGCGATTCCCGCTAGATCGTTATGAATATGAAAGTGCTAAAAAGAGGTTGCAGTGTTAGCTATTATTTTTCAAGGTCCTTAATCAATCTATACAGGGTTATTGGCAACGAATTATGAAAGCGGATCAGGGATGCCTCCTGACAACCCAAGGAACAACTTTCGTTCTACGGACTTTTGAAATTTCGAATATTTTTTCGAAATTATTAGTACTGACATCTTAGGGTTTCAGTACTATTCTTCATAACCCTGTATATAAATTAACACTTTAATGGTGGTATGGTTTACCATGGTCAGTTAGACCATGGTTTTTTTGAAAAAATGCTTTTAAAAACTTTAGTACCCGGCGGGATTCAAACTGGACTTATTCACATAAGCATGATATTGAACATAATGTGTAAAAATCCACATCTTCTTATCTGAAGATGATGATTCATCTTTTAATGTTTACCATGGTTTAAGTTAACTGAAGTTTATACAAATCGTATGTGTTCAAAAATTTTGAATGTTTATTAGTGCATTCATACATACATGCATACGCATATTAACGTAACATCGCAACTCGAAACGCGAGCCCATAATCCAAACCTGTAAAATATTCCCAATCATTAATCCGACAAACTTCCAACCGAGCATACGTCGTAACTTTTTTTTATTCGCATACTCTGTTCGATATCAACTTTTTTAATTTGGCTCTCAGAGACTACGTTAGGTTGCCAGTGTAAATATTGCACGTTCGATACGGAAACTATTTTTAAAAACGTATGGGTTCATTTATTAAGCTCTGCGGTGGTCCAGCGTGAAGGGGAACGTAGTATGGAAAGTTTTTTCGTACATTATTATCAAAGTTGTTGGTAATGTTTTTTGTTCGTGATTTAATTTTGAATAATCTTGTATTTAAAACTTAATTTATGAATCTTTTGAATGAATAAATGAAGTGAGTCTACTATTCGAATTGTTCGATAAGTTATTAAACGTCAAATATTAGTAACCGATAACTAAAACGGTGATTAAATAACAGTAAGGTTTCACTTTCTTACGAAATAGTTTTAGGACATTTTGATACATGGTTTAGGTACTGTAAAAGTTTTTAAATCTTTAGGGATGTTACAGCGCCATCAATTAATAAGTTCTATGTCTGACGGTCGGTAAAAACCTTGAGGACTAGAAGTCCAACAAAAAGTTATATTGTAAAAAAAAATACTAAAGAAGACCGGTCGGATCTTGTTCCATTGCCGTCTTACTTTTTCTAGATGAACGCTAATCTAGAAAAAGGATTAGACTTTATAACCATATAATTACTTAAGTACCATTAGGTGACATAGTGGTCAAACGCAGAATATCGTGTGAAGTGGAGACGTAATAGTAGGAAAGCGGACCCCGGCCTCTCGAGAGAGATGCAACTGGGAACATTGCTCGGATGATGAAATGATGAGTGGTCAAACGCACTATGGTCTATCGTGCGCGTTTGAGCACTATATCACCTGATGGTAAGTGAAAATTATGACTAGAAAGGTAGAAATATTCCATAAAAACAAAATTCGACTAACACCAAAACTTCAAAGAAAATCCACATCATTTCAAATCAAGCTAAACACCAAATCCAGCGTCCTATAAATAGTCTGAACTAACATGACGAATGACCTGCCCATTGTGCACCGTGGCGAGCGCTAAAGGGTATCTTCTGTCCAATGACACACTAGTTCTATTATATCACCTCTAGGACTGCATTAGAGTGACGTATAGGTAGACTAAAATGGCCGACCAAATGCAAATTTTAGTTACATATTCTGCACCACGATTTCATTTCAAAATGTCCAATTCAGTAGGTTTCTTAAAATAATAATCGGGACAAATGGAGAGAAAATGGATATCCAACTCGATTGTTTATAAGAGGTTAAAAATATACATTGTGTTCCCAAATTTGAAAATATTATTATGTCGACATTATTTTTAGTATTTTTAGAGTTCAGTACCTTAAAACAAAGGAAACATAAGATCATTTGCTTGACCGTCTTTCAGACTATTAACACAGTTTTTTTTTGCATTCAGGTACAGTAAACACAAATACAGCTCTATTCAGAAGTAATCTGTTTTTAAATTTAATAAGCTATATCTTACACCATTATCATCACTTAAGCTCATGTTACGTGTTTAAAAAAAATGCTTTTGCATTGCTCTAGCAAATGGCTCTCAATCGAATTAAATCAAGCAAACGACATTTTTACGAAGAAAAACACATTTATAAACAAGTTCTGGCAACACATCGTACATCATCATTTTACAGGTACAAAATAAATACCACGTATCTCCTAAAGTAAATAATATTAAATTGAAGGTAAATGTATTTAAATAAATGTAATAAAAAAAAAACATTGAGAATACGTATACAAATATATATTGAAAAAAATCATTTTGAAACGTCTTTTAGATTAGAATTATGATGCGTGGTTTCGAAATTCGTTCTTCGATAAGAAGAAACAACAAGACATTCATGTAAGTTAACTTTTTTGTGATCATGTTACAATCATCTAAGTTTTAAGGTAGAAACAAACTTAGCCCACACGCGCTACACGCACTATCACTCGCCGATCTGGATCATAACGTTTGGCGTAACGCGTGTGAAGTTCTAACTCAAAGGATTTCATACAAATTCACGAATCCAGGTATCGTCAAGCGTTGCGCGTGTGGGTGCGTGTGGGCTAAGTATGTACCTTTAAGCAGGTAGCTAAACCTATTTTTGGCACTGTAGTGCCTGGCACATATATTAGAAAACTTTATTCTCAATTTAGTCGACCATCCCCAAAAGAAATAACTGGTCAATACTTCTGTAGCCAACTCAACCGAAGCTTTTTATCAAGATATTTTAGTTCATCGTAAAATAACCTCATGTTAAGGTATTTAAGTAGGCGTACCTTATAATTCATATAAAATAGAATGAACAACCCACGTCAGCTGTCAAATCAACTGAATTCTCTCATAGAACCAATAAATAATTTAGTTGAAAGTACGTCAATCGATTGCGTTGTGTGAGAAACTGACATTTGTTAGGGAAAAGTAAAGCAAGTTGTAGGGCAAGTATCAAGACTAGTAATTTGTAAAACGATACCCTGACACAATTTCTTTTTATATCTTTTTATTTTAGGAATTTTATTATAGGTATTTTAAATTAGTATGACATTTGAGCTGTGACAGATTTAGCTAGAACTATGAAAAACTCATAAGATTTGCATTGGTGACTCGCCGCAAGCTGTTGCTTTGGCGCGCATTCGATGTATATCTATGAAATTAATAGAATGACAATGACCACTTCTATCCCAATTTAGAATCGTGAGTTCTCTACATAATCGACAGACTGATACAAATACCCCCTTACTTATAAACGATGACTAACTGTATACATCGTTTGTCTCTTATTGTGACGTGAAAATTCAAAGTTAACAAACAGTGGCAAACGTATTATAATCTTAGCCATCGTTTATAAGTTAAGGTGTTAATGCCAGCCTTACAACCACGCGGCAACCGACATGAGCTCAAACAGAAATACCTACACCACTATTTTATCTTCTCATACAAACAGTTGGTCCACTTAATATTATTAGAGGATATTCCCCGATACAACAACAGTGTCGACCATCTGGCGTTAGGCTTGCTTGATATTGCTTACGTCCATCTCGTCATTCTACGCATCAGTCGTCCTACTATATTATTATAGAAGCTGTGGGTACGGTCCGTAAGTAAATCGATAACCACACACAGATTATCAAATTCGCTAGTATATCATAATTATTAAAGCAGGAAAGATATTCTGAAAATAACTTAGAATCTACAAGCGAGTGAATATCTCGATTAAGGCTGTTTGCCCTATGTATTTTATTTCATTAAATAAGTTTCAACCCGAAAACGAATTTAAACTGTAACTTCCTAAACAGCTTCAAAGCTCAACACGTCTCTTCTTTACGATTGTCAAACCCGAAGAAGAGATCTGTGAAGGTATCGAAACGTTGAGCATTAAAACAATGCTAAAAGTAATAAACAACACGCGATTGAAACCAAAAAATAAGTTTCTTTTCATGTAAATATAAATGAATAGCTGCGTCACGCGGTTTCATCCGCGTAAGCCCCGATCCCGTTGGAATATCGGGATCAAAAGTAGCCTATGTTACTCCTCGATAATGTAGCTTACTTTTAGTAAAAGAACTTTTGAACTCAGTCCAGTAGTTTTTGAGATTATTCATTACAAACTGACACAAAAATACAAATCTTTGTTCTTTATAATATTAGTGTAAATAACGCATTTTCTCTATCAATCTACCAACCCTTTCTCGTGCAAAAAGTCAAATCAAAGCAAAAATAATAAAGCATTCAGTTTTATGAACACAAAAACTATTCGCTTCGTACATTCATTATCACCCCTGCTATTATACTGGGTGTGTTTCACACGTCCGCACCGACACGAAAATATCGAAATGAAGTAAATTACATTGCCGAATTTCCTTGTAACCACCGGTGGTCGGGAATGGGCGAATCGGTAATGTGTTATTATTTTTACGATATTGTTGCTCGGCCATGAGGCTGAAGGAAACCGCACGACTAAGTAGTAAGGTTGGCAGTAGATGAAATATTGATTTACGTAGGTAGGTACTATAGTGTTTTTAGGGATCCATATTCAAAGGGTAAAAATATCCTGTTACTAAAACTCTACTGTACGTCTGTCTGGCCTATGTACCTCATGAAGCGGGAAAGCTAAACAACAAATACAAGAAACAGAATAAATATTTAAGTGAGGCTCCCATACAACAAGCGATTCTTTTGTGATAATGGTACGGAACCCATCTTGCGCAAGTCCAAAGCACACTAAACTTGACCAGTTTTTGTTTATTTACCAGTAAATAATTAACATAATTGAGGCTTAATATTGAAATAAGGAAATCCAACCTATTTAAAACACACACCTACAAATTCCGTTCATAGAATACAATTATTCGGCGAAACAATTAACTCGATGATAATTTACATTTCAATAACTATTATTATCTATAATTAATTAAAATAATACATGCAAATAAGATTTGAATCCGCTCATGGACAACCCTAATGCACCGAACAAAATTATTAAAAGCACTCGCACTTTGTTTTGTTCAGTGGTATTGTGTTATCGGCGAAATCTATGCATAAATGGTTGGATGAAAGTGGACTAGGTAATGTAGGAATTTACGTATATTATGCTCTTCCTTTACTCGCATAAGTTCCGATCCCGTGGAAATATCGGGACATTACCATATTACTTCCTAATAGATTGAATAAAGTTCAAATCAAGTTTTATCAGAATGGGTTCGTCAGTTAGATTACGTACAACAAACATACATCTAAACAATAATTCAAACTTTTCTTCGTTATTAGCCTAGTAGATAATTCATAATGTGAGCAGGTTACATAAAACCGCTTTTTGCCTTCAAGCAAGATTTTTTGGTAATTTTAAACACATAAAAATAGATGGTAGTTTTACGACGGCCTATGTAATGTGGTGCGTCGGGCGAATACTCGTCTGCAATTTTGGGTTCGATCCCCGTCGGGAGCAAGTAATTCAGTTTAAAAATGAACATACATATTATATTTGTTTCTGGTCTGAGCGACTCTCTATGTAATAATATGAATGGACAAATTATTCAAATTTCCTATTTCAAAAAGAAAAATAAATATAAGCATTATATCCGTTGTCTAATCTTCGTTACACAAGTTTAGTACAGTAACTTGCCATAGGGCTAGATGGCGTGGTGTGACGTTCACAGAATTAATTTATTAACAGTCATTGATGTAAAAAGAAAATCCATCGGCAAATAGAAATGGAGGCAAACTAACGAGCTAGAGGTACAAAACAAATGCAATCTTAAAAGCCACGTCTCAGTTGAAGTAAAAACTTTAATCTCCACGTGCTTAACGGAACCCATTAGCGAGCAACGACAGAAAATAAATTACAAATAGGAAGTTTCTAAGCGGAACCCTACAAATGAACAGATATAGGTTTAGTGGGAAGAACTTAACATTTAAAACAGAGTTGCGATTTGATTCTAGTTTTTTGGTCGTTTTTAGAATGATCTCTAATTTAAGTAATGACTTGCTTCTAAAGCTTGACGCAAAGAGATTGGCTAGCCTTATTCTATGCCGAGGCTACACGGCCCAACATGGCGTTTACCTGATCGATGAGATCGGAACATAAAAATAGATTTAATAATACAAATATCTTCTTCTTTATGTCTATGGCGATGATCAATATTTGACTTTTTTTTACTTTTCTGAGGTTAGACCACCTTCACTTCAGTATATTGCAATATCTTAAACAGCCAAGTCAACACTAAGATTGAACAAAAGTTTATTCCCCATAAATATTATAATCTTATGGTAGCGTTTCACGGCAAACACCTCGGTCTTACCATGGAACTAATCCACAAAATACAGCCCGCAAAGCTCCAGATTAAGGAGACAAGGTATCTGATTAAAACGCTTTACTAACATCAAAAGCAACATTTCCCTGCTTAAGAGGACAGTCTCCATATTCTTTCTCCATACAAACGTAGACGACTCTTTCCTCCCTGGATAAAGACATTAGAGCAAATATGTTTATGCCATAAAACCTATAGGTATCTGTCATGATTATGCCCCTACCTTTTGATTTTTTTCATTTTCTAATTTTTTTTATTTGATTACTATTCTAATTAGAAAATAAAAAAATAAAAAATCATGACAGATATAGGTTTTATGGCATAAACATATTTGCTCTAATGTCTTTATCCAGGGAGGAAAACGTCGACTACGTTAAAATACAGCCGCAAAGCTCCAGATTAAGTAGACAAGGCATCTGATTAAAACGCTTTACTAACATCAAAAGCAACATTTCCCAGCTTAATTGAAATCGAATGCTGTAATTTTCCACTCGAAGATTTTTTTATCAGCTTTCGGAATTTAATTATTGAGCTAATCTAGCTGGAATGGTGGAGTGAATGAAGGGTTTCCTCTTTTATTTTGGAAGGCAACAGTTTTTTTTACATTTTTACATTCATTTACTTAGGTCTGTTTTTTAAAGGATGTACGTTTGAAATTTGATTTACACTGAAGTTAACTTTATACACCTTTACGTCTACCCCCTTACTTACAAACGATGACTAACAACTGCATAAACCATGTATTGGTTGTCTTTTAATGCGACGTGAAGTTTCAAAGTTGACAGACAGAAACAAAAGTTACATAACTTAGTAATCTGTTCATTATCGTTTATAAGTAACGAGGTAAACCTATGTTATTTATGCAAAGCTTAAACTTTAATTTATGGCGGTTTAGTGCCCAAAACATTTAAAGTTAGAGTAGAAATAGGCCTATCTGTTCCGTAGTGGAACAGGTTAGTTTAGTTTGAATATTTTTTTATCTTAAATTGAGGGTACCTTTGGTAAGAAAACACAATTTGTGGGTAGATCTCATGCATTCTATCTCGTTTGAATATTGAACAAACCACTGAACATTGACTCGCCACCTTTGGGCGAGAGCACCCGCATATCGCATCTATTGTCCGCGCCGCGTATCACGCGTGGAGTATCAATTCGTGTCATCATCATCATCCACACCATCTGCATTAAGACGTCGAATACCAGCAGCCTATGGACACATGTACGAGGATAGTAAAGGTCAGTGGTTTTACTCCCCTACATACCTTTTGATCCGTTCGATCCGGATTCATTTGACTTCTTACTGCAGATTGTGTTTTCTTTCTTTGGTAAGCTGTACTACGTACACATTATCGTTATTTTTGTTAGTTTTCTGTTCGTTTTGTTGTATTTCGTGCATTTGTTAATCATTATATCACATCAATTTTGTCGCGTCATCTACACCAATAAAGATGGCGGTCGAATATAATTCACATAATAATGGTGACACCACCAATGATAAAGAACAATTTAACGTTAACTTTATTCAACAAGATTTGTTTGAACGAGATATAATCTTAGAAGAAATAAAGCGTACTTTGTTAGTTGCTACTACTGATATTACCCAGTTTCGTTCACGTGCTACTGACTTGGCCGCCCAACAGAGAAAATTTAGTAAAGTTCAATCAAAAATAGAGAAATCGCTAATGAAAGCGAATTTGTTTAATCGTGATGAACAATTAAAAATTCGTAACGATTTTAATGATTGCTACTACGCAGTTTTAGTTCATGTCGATAAGTTAAAAAAATCGGAGCTGGAGGGTAGACGTATGAGCCGCGCCCTTTCCTCTGAACAGTCCTCTCATTGCGATAAACATTCCAGAACTTTAGCTAACTTACCTATGCCTACCTTTAGTGGCGATTCTACAGATTGGCCGACCTATTATGATTTGTTTTGTGGTCAAATTGATAAGAACGATGCATATTCACCGGCAGAAAAACTGCGTTATCTTTTGTTAACATTGAAGGGTGAACCTTATAATTTGATTAAGTCAATACCTATTCGCGATGAACATTATCCCATGGCTTTAGACATACTTACTACTAGGTATGAGAACCGAAGAATTATCGCTTCAACTCATTTAGATCGTATATTGGATATCGAACCGTTTACTAAGGAAACTCATATTAACATTCGTAATTTGGTGAATGTCTACATAGAAAATATAAAGGCTTTAGAAATGTTAAAGTTCCCAGTACGGGAATGGAGTTTTTTGTTACTCAACATTATTTTGCGTAAAATACCTAACTCTGTGCGTTTACGATACGAAAGATCGTTATCTAATTCTAAAACAGAAATACCTAAGATGGATACATTAATAACCTTTTTGCAAGAAGAGATTTCTACTTTTGACGTAATTTCTTCTGATTCGAATAAAAAAAACTTTGTTGAAGGTATTTCTCATCGAAATTATAGTACCGGCACGTCGCCACGTGGTGGCGCTGCTGGCGCATACAATGTGCCTCGATCATTAACTGCAAATCATTCAACGCAATTGTCAACCGAAACTCAACCTTCGTTCTTTCAAAATAAGACTTGTATTTGTTGTTCGCAATCTCAACATTCTTTAGCAAAATGTCCGGCATTTACCGGAAGTCCTGTACAGGAACGTTTCAATTTCGTTAAATCAAAAAACATTTGTTATAATTGTCTACATGTAGGGCACACTTTGAAACAATGTAAATCAACCTTTACGTGTAAACATTGCAATAATAGGCATAATACTATGTTGCATTTTGAACCTAAAGCTAATGCGGTAGCTTTCGGAGACCCCGCACACGCTGTCGTTAATCACGCTATGCGTACGCAGTGCGAACAAACTTTTATTCCACCCTTTCGTAATCAATCGATCTTGCTATCTACGGCCCTTGTAAACATATGTGTAGGTAATTTGCGATTTGTTGTTCGTGTTTTGATAGATACCGGAAGTCAAGCTACTTTCATTACAGATGCATGTGTGCAACGGTTAGGTTTAACTCGTAGGTTTGTTTCGATACCTGTGTTTGGTATTGGGGAATCTAAGCCAATACAACCGAAGGGTATAGTATCTTGTACTCTGACCCCGCGTAGCAACACTAAACCGGTTTTGAATGTCGACGCTTTGATTTTAAATAAACTTGTTTACCAAAAACCCTATGTATCGGTACCTAATCCTACCGAAACTTGGCCGCATCTTCGGGATTTGTTTTTGGCGGATCCATCATTTAATTGTTCGAATAATCAACCTATAGAAATGATCCTAGGAGCGGATACACTTTCCGAAGTCCTACTAGGTCATGTTCAGAAGGGTCCTCCGGACTCACCTATAGCGATGAATAGTATATTTGGTTATTTGTTAATGGGGAAAGTATCCTTTTGTGCTCCGTCTCCAATTCAGATTTATCACAGCTCCTACTTTGAGGACGCTGACCTTCAGAGGTTTTGGGAGTTGGAGACAATCCCCGATGATCGTGGACTCACCGCTGACGAACAGTTGTGTGAGAATATCTTTCGTGATACCCACTCGCGCGACGCGACGGGTAGGTACATCGTAGCACTACCGTTTAAGGCTGAGCCTACACTGGGCGAGTCGCGCGATATAGCTATCGCGCGGTTTCGTAAACTTGAATATCGTTTAGAAAAAGACCCTACCCTTAAGCAGGATTACCATTCGTGTTTGTTAGAATATTTGGAATTGAACCATTTGGAACCTTGTAATCCACCCTTTGAAAACAATAATAAACATTATTATATACCACATCATGCTGTAATTAAGGAGTCGAGTCAAACTACTCGTACGCGAGTTGTTTTTGATTCTGGTTGTAAAAGTAGTAACAATAAATCTTTGAATGATATTTTGCTAACAGGGCCCAAACTACATGCGGATATTATTGATATTTTGCTTAGTTTTCGTACTCATGCTATCGCATTTACCGCTGATATTAAACAACATTATAGAAATATTCTGGTTAGGGAACGGGATCGAGATTTTCAACGTATTGTGTGGCGAACGTCGCCCGATCAACCGTTACGAGACTATCGGTTGCGCACCGTCACCTTCGGTGTAAGTTCCTCCCCCTACCTGGCACTTCGTGTCATTCGTCAGCTCGCTGATGACGAAGGAGATCGGTTTCCTGTCGCATCTAAAGTTTTGAAACGTCATGTCTTTGTCGATGATGTGGTTACCGGTTCAGCGACGATCTCTGACGCGTTAATCTTGCAAAATGAACTTATAGGTATTTGTAGCTCCGCAGGTTTTGAACTTCGTAAATGGTTTAGTAACTCACCTGTCGTACTTAGCTCGGTGACTGCGGCCTCAGAATACCATGGTGAGCGGGAACCCGACGGGGAACCTAATATTTCCTTTTCGACCATGGAAGACGATAAACAAACAAAGATACTTGGTCTTCAATGGAATCCAAAATTAGATATTTTCAAATTTGACGTAAAACCTTCTAACTTATCTTGTACTAAACGAATAATATTATCTGAAATAGCTAAAATCTATGATCCGTTAGGCTTGTTATCACCTGTAATTTTATACGCTAAATATCTCATGCAATTACTTTGGATTGCTGGTATTAATTGGGACGAATCAGCTCCTATTGATATCGTCAACGCTTGGTCTAGTTTCATCAATGAGCTACCTTTGTTATCGGAATGTACCTTCCCTCGGTACATATTTCCCGAGTCAGCAACTTTCGACCTGCATGGTTATTGTGACGCATCCGAACGGGGATTTAGTGGATGTGTTTTTATTCGGTGTGTGGAACCTAATAAAAATATTAAGGTTTATTTAGTCTTGGCGAAAGCTCGCGTCGCACCCTTGAAAAGATTATCCATTCCTCGCCTTGAATTAATGGGTGCATTATTGTTATCTAAACTTATTAGTAAAGTTATGCTCGCTTACAGCGATCACGTATCAATCAATAATGTATTTGCTTGGACGGATTCGACCATAGTGTTGGCTTGGTTACGATCTTCGCCACACGAGTGGAAAACCTTTGTTTCTAACCGTACTAGTGAGATATTAGCCCGTGTTCCAGCGAGTTGTTGGCGACATGTACCTTCACCCGACAACCCGGCTGACGCAGCATCCCGCGGAATGTTACCGTCCAGTTTTGTTAGACATTCTTTGTGGTTTCGAGGTCCCAGGTGGCTTCAATCCGATTCATCATTTTGGCCTGCTTCCTCCAGCCAGGAAGTAGGTATTAGCACTGTCGAAGAAAAACGCGGTCAAACGATTTTAGTTGGTTTGACATCGACCGATCAGGTCGGTGAGTTCGATATCTATTGTCGTTTCTCCGCGTTAGGAAAACTTATTCGTGTTGTTTCGTATATTTATCGTTTTTACCGAAAGTGTAAAAAAATCCAAGCTTCGTGTCATAGTAAGTTCATAACTGTACCCGAATACAATGCTAGCTTAAGCCGGCTTATTTTCTTAGTACAACAATATGTCTTTGCTGAAGACATAAATAATTTAATGAAAGGCAATTGCCCTTCTAATCAATTAAAAAGATTGTCTCCCTTCCTAGATAGGGATAAGTACCTGCGCGTGGGTGGCAGGTTACATAACTCCTTGTTATCGTTTGAACATAAACATCAACTTATTTTGCCTAAAAAACATCCTTTAACCTTGTTAATTATCGACGACGCTCATTTAACCTTTCTGCACGCAGGTGCACAAACTACTCAGTATCTATTGTTACAAAAATATTGGATATTATCGAGTCGTGATATCATTCGACAACGTATACATAGATGTGTTCAATGTTTTCGCAATAAACCTACTCATCCACAGCCGCCGATGGCTACGTTACCATCCGTCCGTATCCATGCATCTCGGCCTTTCTTAAAAACAGCTGTTGATTTTGCCGGTCCGTTTTATGTGCGCGCGAACAAGGTTCGTAATGCTAAGATAATCAAATCTTACGTATCGGTGTTTGTTTGTATGAGTATTAAAGCAATTCATTTAGAATTGGTTTCTGACCTAACAACTGAATCATTTTTAGCTGCACTCCGACGTTTTACGTCTCGCAGAGGTCTATGTACTGATATCTACTCTGATAACGGGAAAAACTTTGTTGGTTGTAATAACTATTTGAAGGATTTGCATACATTTTTACGTAACGAATCAATTCAAAACGTCTTGAATAATAAATTATTGAACCAAAACATAACGTGGCATTTTGCCCCTCCGACTGGTAGTCATTTTTCGGGCTTAGTGGAAGCGGGAGTAAAGAGTTTCAAGACTCATCTATATCGTGTCATTGGTACTCGCACACAGACGTACGACGAGATGCATACTTTGTTGTGTCAAATCGAGGCAGTTCTAAATTCCCGTCCGCTTTGTGTTTTGAGTGCGGACTCTTCGGATCCACTACCCTTAACCCCTTCTCATTTCTTGATCGGAGTGCCTTTGACATCCATACCCGATGAACCTTTGATTGATTTCAAGCCTGACCGTCTAACGAGATGGCGTTGGATTCAACAAACTGTTCAACATTTTTGGAGGCGGTGGAGCCGCGAATATCTCCATGAACTTCAACAAACTCAGAAATGGTTTGGTCAGCGCGGACCTACCATCCGCGAAGGCATGGTAGTAGTGGTGTGCGACGACAATCTTCCTCCACTTATGTGGAAATTAGGTCGAGTTCATGCGTTGCATCCCGGCTCTGATAACATAACTCGCGTTGTTACCTTGCAAATAGCTAATACCTTTGTTAAGCGGCCAGTAGTCAAGTTGTGCCCGCTACCCATTAATTAGTTAAAATTTATGTCAATATCTATTGGAGCAACATAGTTTTAAGTTTTTTGTTGGTGTAATAATCCATATTGCAATTAGTTTATCTTTATTTTTGTTAAAAGAACTGAGTTCTTTTAAGGTGAGCGGCATGTTCCGTAGTGGAACAGGTTAGTTTAGTTTGAATATTTTTTTATCTTAAATTGAGGGTACCTTTGGTAAGAAAACACAATTTGTGGGTAGATCTCATGCATTCTATCTCGTTTGAATATTGAACAAACCACTGAACATTGACTCGCCACCTTTGGGCGAGAGCACCCGCATATCGCATCTATTGTCCGCGCCGCGTATCACGCGTGGAGTATCAATTCGTGTCATCATCATCATCCACACCATCTGCATTAAGACGTCGAATACCAGCAGCCTATGGACACATGTACGAGGATAGTAAAGGTCAGTGGTTTTACTCCCCTACACTATCTATAAATATAATACCTATAAATACGAGTACCATCATCTTCAAAGTATAGTTATGGGTTGTTGTCAGAATCTAAAAAAAATTATAATTATTAAAATTAATTTTATATCTGCACTTACATCCTGCCCACTACTGTACAAACCGTTTCCAATCAACTTATTAAACCAAACAAAAGCTATTGACATAAGAAATTACGATACATCATTTCCAATATGTTTTTTTCCATATTTCGTACAAAAAAGCTTCATTAATCAAGTAGGTATCATGTCTCTATTCATACCCCACTCGTCTCATCAAAACGATTACCATTGCGTTGAGGGTACCATCTTTTGTTCAAAACCACCCCATGTAACTAATAAAAACAACAGTGCTAGGCAACTCGAGTACCTGTGGAGTTGTTTTTTAGTGAGAAAGAAAAGTTGTTTTGTATGTTTTGATAGAAAATTATATTGCATTGTATAATATTGTGAAATTCTTCTTCTTTTTCTTCTCATTTGAGCGATGATTCCGATTGCATCTCTCTGGGGAGCCCGGGGTTCGCTAAACTCTAATATATTTGAGGTCGGCACAATAGGTAATTAAGTTACCATTGACCACACCTACTGCAAATAGATTTGGCAATATTTTACAGTCGGCCGCCTGTCTTTAGCATGATCGGTCTATAACTGATCCGTGACGGTTGCTCCTGGGAGTGGCCTGATGACGGTACAGCGGACCCCTCTAATTATACACAAAGTAGTCATAGTTGGGGACGCTATAACATAATATTTTAGTCGTCCGGGGTTCCAGATCCTTTAGTCGCCTCTTACGACATCCACGGAACGAGGTGGAAACCCTATTAAATGCCGGGGCTACACGGCTAGCATTGTATTGTGAAAACGTTAAGTTAAAATTCTGAAGCTAGACCTTATTTACTACTTAGAAAACAGCACGTTATCGACAGCAAATCTGAAGCAAAATACCAAGGAGTAAACTAGCACCCCCTAGCGGTAATAAATAGCAATTCTTGAACCGTATTATGATTATGTATTAGTTTGTTAAGACAGTTCATATTCCCTGTTGTACAGCGTTGCAGTAATATGTAAATTGGCACAGTGTAAGTAGAGATTGTGTAGAGATAGAAAGGTTCTATGTATATTATTACTGTACTTAAAACAATGGCTTCTTTGTTATTATTGGTAGAGTTAGCTCTTCTGTATACAGGTAATTTCCTTGCTTTCGTCTTTTTGGATATATTTTAAACTATATTCATAAAATTTTGCCCTGAGTGACTGACTGACTGACAGATTGATCTATGAACGATAGTATTCACAGCCTTGAAGCGTATTTTCTATGTGATGTGATAAGAAAAAAAATCCCACGGGATCGAGACTTATGCGGATGAAATCGCAACATACAGCTAGTAGGTAATATTCTTATAGTGCTCTTTCAAGTTAAGTATAATATTGCAGTACATTGCACGCAGCGCAATCTAGCCCCAATCTTAGAAACTAGGCTTCTACTATTAGTACTAGACATCGAATATTCTACATATCATACCTTTTTCGTATAACCATACATACAATACCTTTACCCAAATATTTATGTCGTTATAAATACTTGTTTCGGGCGGGAATTGAACCCCAAAATCTCAACTGGGAGTTCGCCCGACACGCCGCAGAGACTGTCAATGAATGAAATATTAACAATATAGCAGCCCCCGCGGTTTCACATGCGTGAGTCCCGATCCCACTTGAATATTTTTGAAAAAACGTAGCCTATGTGTCAATCCAGATCTCCTGTTATCTGCATACCCAGTTTCATTGTAATCAGTTTAATAGTTTTTGCATCTGTACAAACAGACATCTAACCTTTAACATTTATAATATAGAATATAATTATTTGTTAATAAATATTTTAAAATAGAACATCAACGATAATTTAATTAGGTAACTGTACCACAATAATTAAACAGAAATAAATTACAACTAAATAGAACATTGGCAGCTATACATTGCGTAAATTGTTCGGCGGAACGTTTGCTTTGGCAAAGCAACGACCGACATATTATGCAAATACATCGATCATAACGCGGTTCGATGATAATCGTGTCAATAAATTCTCGAGGATTGCTGTGACGTGGGCATGTATCCAAAAACTGGCTCTGTTATCGTCAATGTTAGTGTCAGACGAAACGTAAAATATAGCGGTTACAGAAATACATCTTCGCTGAAAGTTTTAACTGTCTAGCAATCACGGTTTATGAGATACACCTTAGTGACAGAAGGACAGACTGACAGTGTAGACTTAGTAGGTACCCCGCGCACGAGACAACTGGCAGGCCAGGCTGCGGCAGCCAGTAAAACATATGACGATGTATGGGACCCCGCGCACTAGGCAGCCACGAAATCCAAGCTAAATTCGGGCTGCCGCAGCCTGGCTGCTACAGCCAGGCTTCCTAGTGCGCGGGGTACCTTAGTAAATGGATCCCGTTTTTACCTTTTGAGTACGCAACTAGTAACAAGTACCCAAACTAAGCAACTACGCTTGTGCTATGGAGATTACGAAGTTAACAAAAATATTGTCAATAAACTTCTGTTGATACCAGTACACAATCACCATTTACACAAAAAAGGTACAATCATAAACAAAGACCTTTAACAAATTGAATTCGAACAGGGAAAATTTTCTTCAAACTCATGGTTCCCTACTAGTCTAAGATTCCACCATACAGCGACCTTCACCGAGCTGGTTAGTGGATAAAAAGTATTTAATATTCGATTAAATGTGTCAATAAATGTATCGGAAATGGGTTGTCTAACAAAATTCTGTCCTGATTTTTTTTTAAACATTTTACTGGTTTGGCTAGTAGACAAATTTCATTCCAATCGAAAGTAGGCCAATAGAATATGCAAACTTTAGGTTGACTATTTTTCCCATCACAACTCTTGGGTGGGCAGGTATAAACAGGTAAGTATGTAAATCGATACTAGTAACTTGTACCGGTCTGGTAAATGGTGAATCAAAGTTACATTAAAGTAAAGATTATTTTATTACGAACACTTTGGTTTATAGGGTTGTTTGCAAAAAATCTGTCCTGAATTCCAGTATTTGACAGTTTATACATTTTTTTTTAGACAACCCACTTGCAATATATTTATTGACACATTTAATCTACATTTATATAAAATTCAAAGTCCCGACTGATCATTATATCAACACAGAGCCCAAACCGCTGGTACTAGAGACACGAAATTTGAAGAGTGTGTTTCTAGTGGTGTGTAAAGATCTACTAAGAAAGGGATTTTGGAAAATCCCGCGGGTTCGAGACTTAGGCGGGTGAAACCGCGGGACGTGGTTAGTTGCATATAAAATACTTTTCATCCATTAACCAGCTCGGTGAACGTCGTTGTATGGTGGGATCCTATACTACACCGAGTACCGACACGGATAGGTCTACCGGTACCAATCGGTAATTCCGTTCGGTACATCAAGTTATCCCGACCCACTGAGACAATGACTTAACAATGTTGTCCCTCAGGCATCATACTACATTTCCGAGCAATTGATTCGAGTCTCTTAAGGCTCTGTTATATGCTGTCAGTAACTGGCATAGTAACCCGGTGCAGAACTTGCTACTTGACTTGTGGAGAAACTAATCAGCGCAAGGCTGAATTGAGACATGTAGCCAGGTCTAGTGAATCATCACTATAAGTAGCCAGGTCCAGATATGTATCATCATGATACGAGTCGGCGATATGGATGGATACTGAGATCTGATCGGGCGAATGATACGTATCTAGATCGTTAATTATACGATCAAACTTCTATTCCTATGAATTATAGTCTGTTTGAAAATTTCATTAAAACTTAGTCTAACAAAAACAACCATAATAATCACAAAGAATGTGGACAATTTATGAATGTCTCTGTCAATTTATTTATAACCGTCTCAAATTCCTTGCTCCACAATTTAGGGCCGAAGCCCCAACGAATTCGATTTCATCGGGACCCAGGCACGATGAATATTTTCATAATTTTACCGAAGGATCATATCGGTTCAAAAACATTTAACGTTTACTGGCTAAAGACGAAACAAAGGTGGCGACACAAATTTCATGAATCTTAGTACACAAATGTAATGTAATTAAGACACGAAAATAATGTACCGTATGTGATACGTAAATATGTCGTCGTCGATGTAAATATTTACGTATGATTTGTAGCTTTGTGGACCTATTTTTGAGTAAATTTTGTGGACGTAATACTATGCATAACGCAAATAGTGCCAAGAAATGTTTAAGAAAACAATGGAGAAATACAGGGGCAGTTATTTAGTCTAACATAAGAATACAAAAGGCATTATTAGTATTATAATAAAATTGAACTATGTAATATTCTATCCGTTATCTGATCACCATAATACAAGCCTAATTGCTTAGTTTTAGACTACATGAATAAAACAACGATTCAAATCGAAAATTGAGTTTAATTTCCGATGTAAAATAATTCATTTTCTTTTTTTGTAAACCACAATAGTGTAAAAATTTTGTAGTGATAAAAAGATTTAAATGTTTTCTCTAACCCAGTGGTTGTTTTTAATCTCTTTGTATCGGATAGGTGGACTGACTTGAATTTTTTCGATGGTATTTTTCAATTTTGACGCCGCAACGATGTTAATGCAAAGATTCAGTGTTCGAATATTTGGAATATTTCTTGTAAAGTTATTTATAGATTATTGAAGGCTTAGAAAGTATTTGCAAATGGTTTTTGTATTAGAAAAGTTTATTAGGTAAGTGGGTGATGTTATTGTTTGTAGAGTTATGTTTCGAGTTGGGAGCAGACGTCTTATTGGCTAATTTGATGAGATATATTTAAGTATCTGAAACTTTTATAGCCTTATTAATAAACGTGGAGTAGGGTCGGAGAAGGAATAACATGCTTTGTCTTTTTCCGTGACAAGAGCTTTGAAAGTTGACAGACAGAGACAAAACGTAGTAAACCTCCTCCAACGTTATTCCACTTTTATTAAAAAGGCTTTTAAAATTTAAGTTCTTACTGTGGGTGTCGAAAAAGACAACTTAGGAATCTGGGGGAGACTAGCAAACCTAAACTGCTTGATCCCAAAGAGGGTCCGGTTAGTAGTTGTAGTCAATTATGACTTACCTACAGTGCCGACCCCAAATCATTTGGGGTCTCGAGAGAGCATGCAACCAGAAACATGGCTCAGGTGAGGAGGGGAAACACTTTGTCTAAGAAAGTTGAAAATTATACCTTCCAACACCTATCTACACTAAAATCTTCCAACGTTTTTAATACTAGTGAGCTTAATTAAAATATTTTTCTTACAAACCGGCAGATGGGTAAAAGTTTCTTCTGCATAAAACTTTAATCAAAAAATGTTATAATGAAATGTAAGATTTCATTAAAGCTTTTCTTTTAGGTCTTAGAAAATGTTATTAATAAATCTTAAGTAAATAATGTAGACTTTGAAATTAGATTAGGTACCGTTAGTTCACACCTTAAAAAATGCTATTTTCAAGTACTTAGTTGGTAAAATGCCTAAAGTTGCTAGGGGTCGTTATGACATGCTAAAGTCTAAGTCAGTCTAGACTTGACTAAGGTTAGGTACGCTATTTCTTAATAGGTCGTATTTTAAAATTAAATGGGATAAGTAAAAAATAGATATTCCATTTGACACATTGCTCTATTTTTTTGTGATGTTTTGGCGCTACATGAGGTTTCTATTAAAAAAGTTGAAATATGCAACGCTAGCAAGCAATTAATCCATGCTATTTATAGCGCTGTAGTGCCCGGGAATTGTGTTGTTGTTAAATGTTTTTGTTTAGTACTAATTACTCTCCTAAGTTTTTATTTTGAGTTTTTAATGAAATTTCTCTGTTTTTTTTTCTCTTTTCTTAAACTTTGTTTTTCATTTCATTATTTTTAATTGGTATTTAGTTAATTACTAAGTCCTTTTCTATTGCGTAGGTATGTCTTTTCTTGAATAATTTTAATGACATTTATATTTCTGGGAGAAATGCTTTTTCAAAAATCTTCCCGTGACGTGAGAGGATTTTTGAAATATCATATCAAATAAATTAGAAACTAACAGCGTCCCGCGGTTCCACTCGACAAATTTCGGATTCCGATCCCGCGGGATCGGGACTTTCTTAGTGATTGTTTTTACATCACAAAGAACACACTGTCCAAATTTCATGTCTCTAGGACCAACAGTTTGGGCTCTGCGTTGATATATAGATCAGTCATCACTTTGAATTTTATATGTAAAGAAGATACACACAAAAAGAGACAAAATTGTAGCCGTTCCTGTGAAATTACACCAAAATTTCCGAATAAATCACGTAAAGTTTGATCACTTCCGTAATCCTATCATGCTGAAAGTAACTAGTTTGCTTTGACATCAAACTTTGGGGACATACAGGTACCGTGAGAGCCTTAAATTTAAACACTGTTTTGAGAATAAAGGCTTTCGCTTTAAAACGTAGAATACTAACAAGAGAACTTTGCTGCTCTTTGACAAAAAAAAATGGGTCATTATATTTTGATCCCTGCATAGCATAGGTTTGTTTAGCTTTGTTTTAATTTTAATGTGGAAAAGTAATGTTTCGTAATTTATTTTCTGAAATAAATTATTTAATAATAATTATAATAGGTTACCTAGCTTTGTTCGGTTTCTTTATTGTACAAATGTCAAGTGGTATTTTGTACCACTTGACATTTGTATAATTTCTGATAGTAATGACATTTGTATTATTTTATGTAATTCGCCTACGTCATACAATTAAGTCAATAAGTAATTGAATATTTGTCACTAGAAACCACTTAAAGTTCGTAATTTTCTTTTATATGTACTTACTACTGATTATAGAGCATAGAGCTTTGACGACCTCTGTGGCGCGTCGTGCGAAAGCGCGACTGCAATGCAGAAGGTTGCGGGTTCGATTCCCGCCGGGTGCATGTATTTATGCTTAAAAAATAAATATTTGTGTCTGGTCTGGGTGTCACTCTATGTATAATATGTATGTATTTACAAAAGAAAAATAAATATAAGTATTATATCCGTTGTCTAGTCACCGTAACACAAGCTTAGTAGCTTACCACGGGGCTAGATGGCGCTGTGTGTTGTTCACAGAATTTAAAAAAAAAATAGAGCTGTCAGGTCGCCCTAGGCCTTTAACTTGACCTAACGACTGCTATCAGAGATAACAATCGGGACCAAATGCTTAACGTGCCTTCCGAAGCACAGAATGTAATAATATGATATAATAATATGTAATCATATGTAATAATATATCCATATAATTATATGTATTTGTATTTCAAAAGGAAAATAAATATATGTGCAGTAAAAAAAAATACTCCTTAGTTCTCGCTACTTTGCTTTTTAAACTTTACATTTTTGCTTTATTTGGAAGACTACACTTTAATAAATAGGCAGTAATTTTAAAAGTCTACAAAGTTCTGCTATTGTTGCCCAATGCTACTAGATATATAAAGTAAACAGCTGTTTAGAAGAGGCAACCTTTACTGTTTTGAAACGAAAATCGATACACACGTAGGTTTCAAAAGTGGTTTCCCACCATGGAGTTTTGAAATTGCTATAGGTATTTTATGTTTGAGAATTAAATTTAAAGTCTTGCATGAGTTTCAGGATAACATTAAAGTCATTAAAATTTGAGGTTCTGTTTGAATTAAAGAAATATTGACATTTTAAAAGACCTACGTAAGAAAGACTTTTCAATTCGAACTGTACAGCTGTTAAATGATAATTGAAAAATAGACTTTTTAACCTCTAAATAATAAGCCACTTGTAGGATTCTATAAATCTGTGTATTTTTATTAAAACATTATAGATATCAGAAACTAAATTAAAACTACAAAATTTAACTAAATCTTGTAGGATTATATTTTTAGATTTACATTTAGTAGAAATTTGAATTCGTTATGATACTTTGCATAATTGATTGTAATTTCTACATAATTTATGTCAAACCGTATCTGCAATTGGCTGTATGATCATTGGACACATACATTATTTTTAATAGGCTCGCACTTGACCTTACATCACCTGACGAGAAGCGAACACGTAATAGTATCATCGCATTAGTCATTTCGTAGACTACTAGATCACATACAAAATTACTTTACAACAATCAATCTCAATTTCCGGAACGCTATGTTCAAAACATTTTCATCTTGCTAAAGTTTCAGTTCAGATAAAACCACAAACAAATTGCTACGCTAAATACAGGTCCACTTCCAAAAACCTTTTAGTGTTATTACAACTAAATATCTAGTACTCACCATTAAAAAAATGTCACGCCGGCCATCGCAACGTAACCCAGACGTTTATCGGTTACAATATCACAACAAACAAAACGCTCGACATCGCATTTCAATAAACACTTAATACTATACCTATTTAAACCTTAAATTAGTAATTAAATGTCAATATTATCACTAATAACACTGTTACATAGACGATGTTAGGTGGACGCGGATCAGAGCGATATGAACACGTCCGATCGGGCCGAAAGCTCGGCAGGCACTGACGCCCGTCCAGAGCTTGGTAGGCACCCCCGCCCGCTGTAGCCCGGTGTTTCTTTGTTTCCCCGACTTTCCCTGGTACCCGGTGATTCTGTTAAACAAATCTCGCGTGTGAACACGGCTTTATCAATTGATTCGGTACTGGAAAATTGATAATATTGTGTTTATGCTTGCCTTTATGTAGCTTTATTGAAAGGCTTATTTGAAAATGTGTTATGTTATTGCCTTACTGTTTGCTTTCTATTTTGTAATAAACGTGAATTTGTAAGTTATTTGTTTAATAATATTGTATTTGGGTAATGTTGTTGTCTAGCCCTGCGGCTAGACGAAAACAATATGTAACAACTGACAGAGATCAGAAAACCGTTTCGTAATATTCTTGATAAATAGATAGATACATTGATTATTTGTTGTAACTCCAATATAAAATCACAATATAAAGAATAATATAAACAACTTAAATAAATATAGCAATTGGGATAGAACGTCGCCCATTGGGGTGAACTTATCGCTTAAAGCGATCTCTTCTAGGCAACAAGACTTCTTATTGGTTTCTGAAAGTGACGGACTACAAAGTAACAAAAAAATATGTTAATGTTAAGACGTGAATCATCCAAAATAAACGCAAAAGTCAGGTATTATGGCAGTATTTGCAACAAACTGAATGAACGGAACAGGTAGATAGATAGAAATCACCACCTTTGGAACACCTATGTGAAAGACAATTGGAGGGGCAGTTTCTCTGCAGTTTGCAAATATATGCTGTTGAAAACGAAGACAAGACAAAAAACTAATGAAAATCAGTTATTTTTGTAACTTTATATTACAAATTATCTTAGATTACCTAGATGGTGGGTATTCAAACAACGACAACGCGGACGCGGACGTTCCAGTTTTGATCCATTTTTTTTCAAAGTGTGAAGTTCGTCCGTCAGAGACGAGTTTGAAATGGACCACTTATCAAGCGATCTTTCTCCTTCTAGCCTCTAATTGAAACCAGACCAATTCTATTATTATTATTTATCGTATCACATTACATCAACAAATTACTCGTATAAATTATACTAAATTTCGTTATTATAAGGTATCCTGAAATACCTGAATAACAAGTTATTCTGAGGTGTTAGTAACAGTTAATTTAATTTATAAAGATAGGGTTACCGCCAGGCTTTCAAAGTTGATGTTAGGTATCCATTAGCAACCATTTAGCTTCTATTGTTACTACAAAATTAATTTTTGTACACAGACTTGAAAATGTTAATATAAAATAGACCGGATAACAAAATAAGTCATCTTCAGTAACTATCTGTTGATATCAGATATCGTTCAGTATCTCGTTCGTCTCGCTCGCTCGGTCACTCGTGTATCAGTATTAAAGATTTGTGTGGGCATCGGTAATTTAACAAAATGATAAGTCATTGTTTTTCACACGTAATCTTTTTCTTCATACTCCCTAACTTATAAACGATGACTAATTTATGTAACGTTTGTCTCTGTCTGTCATCTTTGAAAGTCCATGTCACAGTGAATAACGGGTTTAAATTACCTCGACGTAATAATCGACCGAATAGTGGTCAGAAATGGTGTAAGTTTAAAAAGTGATTAGATAACGTAGTTCCTATTGTACCTACCTAAGCCTAAGTTGGAGACGCTATCTTACTTATATTATAAAGCTGAAAGTAAATGAGTATGTATGAGTGTTTAAAAACCGCTGAACCGATTACCATGAATCTCGGTATGTAGAAAGCTGGAGGCCTGAAATAACACATACAGATATTTTTTATCCCAATATTCCCGCGGGATCGGGACTTATTTTAATAGGTATTATTCGTCCGGGGTCCCGTTGCACCTACCTAAACCTTATTCTAAGTATTGTTAATGTCCTCTCTAGAGTTTGAAGCGTAGTATTTTGTTTTTGTCTCTAGTTACTATTTGAAATTTTCAAGGACAAAAAGTTATTCGAGAAACGAAATTAACGTTTATTTGTTTCGTAATAGTCTCTATTATTTCACGACCACTATTATTTGTCACCATTACATGGTCCACTACAGAATATATTAATGACGACATTGATTTTAACCTTAACAGTAGATATTCCATCAGAAGGAAGACAGTTGAAACAAGCCACTGAAGTTCAATGATACTTTTAAATTTTTTATCGTCACTTGTCGACCTCATCTTAGCACCCGCAGCGATTGTCATTTCATTTTAACGATAGACGTAACAACGCTGCAGTGCCATTTTATTTTTATTTTGCATAAAAGATACATTGAATTATGTTAGAGACATCACCTTTAGTACTAGTACAAAAACTGATTATTGTGATCGTTGCTATTCAGTTTTTCGTCCAGAGCTCTATATAACTCTCTCTGTCGTGACATTTTGACATTTTGCACAAGAGACATTATGCGAAAACGATATTTTGCGAAAGAGACATTATGAATAAGAGATGTTTTACGAATAGGAGAAATTATGCAAAAGAGTAGATAAGTGCTGCGCATAAGCCTCCTAGTTCTACCGACTACGAGGTGCTACAGATCATGCTACGAACTACGAGGTCGTAGCTAGAGCTACGAAATACTATGTGACTCTCCCAATCATAAAATTGGAATAAGTAGATTATTTATTTATTTAGGTTTATTAGGGAAACATACAGAACTATAACAACTAAAAACAACTTATGAATAATATAACTTAATCCAACAAAGTTTCCACTGATGCTTAATGCTTGCTAAGTGAACATTAATAATAAAAAAAGCGAAACAAGAAAAAAAGATAAAAAGCGATGAAAAAAAAAAAATGCATCTAAGATACATGGTTCATGGTGTCTCATTGCAAGATAGTTGCTTACTAACAGCTGATTTAAGAGGAGTATATACGCCAACGACCTTGAAACTGAAAATCCCTGTCGGGCTCATCGAAAATTGTTGATTATTTCATGACGGAATGTCGTAGAACTTTTTTTTGTGCACAGATTGTAGGTGACATTGTTTCCTACATTTTGGTGTAGTTTTAAGACAAGAACCTCCTATTGGTGCAAAGCCTATCCAAATTTTAGACAAAAAATGTCTGATTTGGCTAAAATGTCGATAGGCTTCAATACGTTTAGACATATGTGTATGGAAACTGCACTAAAATATCGGAAACAATGTAGCCTACAATCTGTACACAAAAAAAAGTTCAGTTTTTCAGAATAGGGCCCTTAAAGCTATACAATGTCATGTAGAAGATGTCGATGTCGGTGAATTGTTTGTTGTGATTTTTACAAGATCGTCGAAATCTGTGGCACGTCGGGCTGCAACCGACTTCAATGCAGAAGGTTGTGGGTTCGATTCCCGCCAGGATCAAGTATAAATATTAGTTTTTGATCTGTATGCACCCTTTTTGTGTGTATTTACAAAACAAAAATTATTACTAGTGCCTAGATAATGGATTTAAGTTTATCCGTTGTCTAGTCACCGTAACACAAGCTTAGTAATTTACCATAGGGCTAAATTGCGCTGTGTGACGCTCACAGCATTTATTTTTTACCTCGTAGTCTGTAACCCTAGTGCTACCAAATACGAGGTGCTACAGATCGTGCTACATTACTTACAATATGAGGTCAGAGCTATAGCTACGAAATGATGTTTTATTTTTTACCTATGAACTACTATAGAGCCATGCACAAAGTAGGTACTATCAACAACGAAAATGGGTATACACCGTAAGGTTTAATTTTGCTTGCAAGGTAAATTTAGGTGCGGATTGCTTTTTATATTAAAATCAATGCAATAAGACCGCGTGTTAACCAGACACTTACGCATGGAGTTGATATTTAGATACACAATAATTGTCACACATTTGATATTTATAGATTTCAATATCAACGTGTGTATAATATGCTTATTCCACGCTCGGCGCTCGGTTCAAACGAATCTTTCGGCTAACTGGATACCCACTTTTGTTGTTGATAGTACAATAAACATCACAATACTTCTGCAAAAACAACGCACGATAGACGCAGGGCTGGATTCATGCCGCAAAACAGCCTAAGTTGTAATAGATTAAGCAATACTTGCGAAAATACAGCGTATGAGTCACCGACGCCGGTAGACTAATTGGTTCAAGTCGTACTCCCGGTTTGAGTAAGATGCTGGTTCGAATCCAGCCCTGCGTCTATCGTGCGTTGTGATTTACAGAAGTATTGTTTCTTTAAAATATTTCTAAGAAAGCCTCGTGCAGGCTTAAGCACTCAAAATAGAATATAAAACATCACATTACTAATTGATTGTATTAGGCGTTACTTTTCGGAACTCCATAACTACTCTGTAAAAGAATAATATTTAGTTTTTAGTCCCGACACCCGACTAGTGTTATAACACAGCGTGCAGTGTGCAGCTTGCAAAGAGCACCACCCTCCCACCGCTCTTTGCATGCGGCAGAAATATGCTTTAGTGTTAGTGACACCAATCATTAACCATGCTTCGACGCGTTTCGGCTTTAAAAAGCCATCATCAGGAACGTAGACTCTGACCGAACTGTGAGGGCGACAAAAATTAGTAAAGACGCCGCTCGCACGACACTGTTGACTTGCCGACAGCTGGAACAAGAGTGAGCGAACAACGCTGTACCCCCACCACTATACGTCGGTGCGGCCGTCATCTGCACCCCCACCACGCCTCGCCAACGCTCTTAGCAGGGGAGATGGAACAATGTTTGTTTGTTCATTCAGCAGAATATTTTGTGAATTTTTGTTTTTCAATATTTCTAATTGTTCCAACACACTCAGTCTTAAACCCTTATCACAAATATGTAAAATGTTATAACTATTAGTGTCGCGCAAGGAATGGCCAGTATCAATTATGTGTTTTGCGAAGTGTGATTTTTCCGGGTGGCCATTCCTGTACGCGGCCACATGTTCCTTATATCTAGTATCAAAACTGCGACCAGTCTGACCCACATAAACTGCGTTACATTCGTCACAAGTCAAACGATATACCCCGGATTTTTTAGAAGATTCTAAACGATCTTTACCGTTACATAAACGGCGAATCGTCTGGCTCGTTCGAAACGCAACGTTGACATTGTGTTTTTTTTTTTTTTATCACATTACTATTTAAATATACTGGCCTAGACATAATATATAACAACCATCACTTGTCAACATAATTGCCTAATTTTATCAACGGTTCATCCCGGCGTGTCCAATATTTTATTAAATTCCCCGTTGGTTAATTGATTAACGATCCCGCCGCTGCGTTATTTCAACATTTTCTGCTTTAACAATATTGCTCGGACTACCTACGTACCGGAGTTTTACTTGGACACTTGAAAATTTCGAGTCAAGCCACTTATATTTCATCTACCTATTTATAAATAACTAGCCGCGTCCTGCAGTTTCAAGAATATCGAGATCAAAAGTAACCTATGTTACTCAGGGTAAATGTAGCTTTCTATAATTTTTGAAATCGGCACAGTAGTTTTTTGAGTTTATTCATTACAAACACACACACACACACAATCACAAATACAAATCTTTCCTCTTTATAATATTAGTGTAGATTGTAGTGACAATGAATAAAAAGTGATACAAAAAAATAATTATCCAAATCGGTCCAGGCATCTTCGAGTAATCGGGGAACATCGATAAAAAAAAAAAAAAATCCCGACGAATTGAGAACCTCCTCCTTTTTTTGGAAGTCGGTTAAAAAGAATCTCAACCATAACATTAGATATGCAATCAGAAGGAAGACAGTTGTAAAATACGAATCTGAGCTTTTTCATATTAGAATCAGCAACAACTGAACTAACATGCAAAAGCAGACAAACAAAATAACTTTCTCATTTACAATATTAACACTCAATAGAGATTCGTTGCATTTTGTTGCCAGCCTACAAGTTGATAGGTATAAATTATAAAATGTCAGCGGTGTTGCCAGTGATGTGTAAATTGATGAGAATATATGGAATCGTTACATGAATTAATCAACCTTTGTGAAACGATATTAAAATTATCACGAACTACGTAATTTACGACGAATTTATAGTAGTTAATTTACCCCTTCTCCTATTTTAAACGATGAATAACAATTACTTAAAACTTCATGCCGTAGCTTAGTTATAGACAAAGTTTTTTCTTGTGTTTATCATCGTGTATAAGCAGGGAAATTGTGAAAATGACGCAGGTATTGGAGCAATCTCTTACAAGCAACATTTGCAAGTAAATATTTTATATAAATTGATGGCGAATTATACTTTATCGAACAATGAAGATAAGAAATCAATATCACTAATGCATCACAGCATAATCTAAGACTCTGATAGTAGATCTTATGGGGGACTTATGCGGGACATAGAAAGTAGTTCACAAAAACAACTTGCTGCGCCCTTCTGTTTCAAACGCGTAAGTCCTGACCCCGTAGAAATATCGGGATAAAATGTGTTTTATGTATGTCTGTGTGTTAATTCAAATCTCCAGCTATCTACCTACCAAGTTTCATCACAATCCGTTCAGTGGTTTTTGCGTGAAGGAGTAACAAACATACTTGTTTCCTTACTTAAACACAAACTTTCACATTTATAATATGAGAAGGATGTATTATTGTACCTGTTTACAAGTTGACATACTGCACTTTCAATTGAAAATTACAAACAATAAATGAAGACCTAAGCCGTCACTAGAATCAAGTTCCATTAAAGTAAGCACTAAAGTTTTATGTCGGCTAAGTCATAAACCTTACACAGTAAATGGAAGCTTAGTGAGAGTTGGCAATAGGGTTCCTAGATAAATAACTTTTGAATTACTCACTAAAGAACCTTTGATTGCTGTAGAAGTTAACGGTGAATTAGTACTTTATCAAGTGAAAGTGGGTAGAGGCCGTGAAGTTTGACTTGAGTGGAAAACATCGTAATTGTGTACTACAGTACTCAAAACAAAAAAGGGCTGTAGGCTTATTTGTACCTACTTATTGCGTGTAAAGTCATAATACAGTTATATAAAAATAAACCTTGATTAATATCTTAAATCATTATTAGCCTTATTTGTAAGTAGGTAATATTAATAACACCATGGAAGGCTTGCAAAAGACATAAATTTAAAAATACTAGCTGACCCGGCGAACTATGTTTAAAACGGATCAATATGGCATCAACACGGTGAATGTAGATAGATAAAAATCTTAATAAAAAAAATCTTTAAATTGCGTAGGTATCGCATTGTAATAGAGACCTAAACCTGTACCTATTTTCGCTGTAGACTAGACAGTACAACGCAAAATTACTACAAAATATTGATTGGAAAACTTTCCATAAAGCTGCGTACATACAAACTACGCCCATCAAAACTATTATACGCTCCGGAACTATGGAATTGTACGCTAACTCGTTTACGTTCTGAACCTTATTCGCTTAGGGGCAAGATTGCCGGCGGCGTAGAAACTATGCATTATTCATTGACGCGTCGTCGACGCCGTCTCCGTAGCAGCTGAGACTCGATACACCTGATGCTTGATTTGTGTGTGTTATAAAGATATTTAGTTGGTCCTTGTTAAAGAAATACCTTCTACTTTCTAAATTAAAAGAAGATTATCTGAAATATTTTATAAGAAGAAATACATCATCAAAAATCGCTTGCACGGCACAGCGAGGGGCACAGGTTCGAATCCTGTCATGGGAGGATTTTTAATAATAATATATTTCTCCTTGTAAAATATTTCAAGTTAAAATGCCTTTAGCAATAAAACATAAGAAATATTAAGATTATCTGAGTTTAGATGACAGAGACTCGGTTATTACTAGTATAAAACTACTTTAGTTTTATATAATATGATTTTAATAATATTTTTAACTAACTTAAAAAAAGGAGGAGGTTCTCAATTTCAGGTATGAATTTGTTTTTTGTCTAATTCCGCTTTAATCCCACTAATATTAAAAATGTGTAAGTTTGGATGTTTGTGTTTCAATCACGCAAAAACTACTGAACCGATTGCGATGAAATTTGGTATGTAGATAGCTGGAGATCTGCATTACCACATAAGCTACTTACTTTTTTATCCACAAACTCCTTCCGGGATCGGGACTTCCGCGGTTAACTCAACTGCCGAAGGAAGATTATTTAAATTTGAAGTATTTTTGAATCAGGGCCTCTACTTTAATTCTACGAACAATAAAACGAACGATAGTTCCAGAAGAAAATCTTTTTTCGTTCGTACGTTCGTAGAATTAAAGTACCCCTCCAGTACTTGTATAGACAGTCACCGAGCATTATAGCCTTCAACAGTTAAAAGTCATTTCTCTACTCCAATGTTATTTAATAATCTTTAATGTGTTACGTGAAACTAGAATAGGTATTTGCGTAGGCACTCACAATAATATAAGTAGGGATTTACATTGTTTGTAATCTAGATCTACACATCTATACTAATATTATATAGAGGAAAGATTTGTATTTTTGTGTGTGTGTGTCGTATGTTTGTAATGAATAAATTAAAAAACTACTATGCCGATTTCTAAGATTGGTTTACCAATAGAAAGCTATATTATCGAGGATAACTTATGCAACTTTTGATCCCGATATTCCCACGAGATCGGGACTTACGCAGGTAAAACCGTAGAACGCAGCTAGTGTTTAATATTTTGCAAGGATATTTAATATTCTTTGCGAACCACTCTGCTTCGAAAGAATAATTACAGATTTTTGACGAGAGATCAAACTGCTGAGACAAATTTTGGCCAAGAAATATAACAAGCATTACCATTTAGCGTGGCAATGCCGCCAGCATTTTGGGCACGCTGCCAAGTACCAACCAACACTTTGACTTATTAAATTAAAATTTGTTCATAATAAGGAAGTTTCTGTGCTGCATAATATGTAGTACCTATTAAATTGTAAATAAGTGTTTTATTACGAAAGAAATATATTTTCTTGCAAGAAATTTTATTAATAAACACTGTGAAAGCAATAAAATGTATCAAACAAACATCGCAGGACGTTGCACGTATCGCAATCTAGACCTAAACTACGCCATTAGATTTGTCATATGCGTAAGTTGTATAGACAACGAATATACTACCTACCCTATCGTTAATAATTCACACAAAAACATCAAAAACTGGAAACAACTATCCGCTGAAAATGCAAATTATTATCAAGATTTACCAGGGAATCATTGGCCTAGCTGTACTTGCCGATCTTGATTTGTCGTGCGGGCTAAGCAACGCTTGGCGCGGTCAATCATTGGATGGGTGACAGATAATTTGTGTGGCAAAAAATCATTTTCTCGAGCTCCTCCGTGCTTCGGAAGGCATGTTAAGCAGTTGGTCCCGTTTGTTGTCTCGGATAGCCTTAGCCTCTAACTTGACCTAACGGCGACCCGAAAACGTTAACACTTGGTGAGCCAAACCACTACAAAAAAAAAAAAAAAAAGAAGACTACAAAGGTCGTTTTGCAAGTACAATTTTATCTCTACCACAAACGATTCATAATAACAGAAGCCACATCTGTTTCGCTAATAAATTGTCAAGAGATATCAACTACACAGACCTTTCGGTTCTAGGTTGAAGACTTGATTGATCCAAAGAGGCTCCTTGGAGACTGTTACCAACAGACCGGCTTATGGTCGCCCATTGAGGAAATGTTAAGGAAAAATGCTTTTATACGGTAAGAAAATAATGCACATGAGTTGATTTGCACATAAAAGATATAAGGCGAAGAACTATATCAACTGTCTATTTTACGCGGAATAATGCACCCAAGGGCCATTTACACAGTGTTTTTATCCAAACGAGTCCTGAAGTCTGGGCGAAAGAGTTGCAAATTGGATGGACCGATAGGCCAGTAAAAAAGGATTGTCCGTTCACATGATACATATACTATTAAATAGATAATGTTTTGGAAGTAGTTTCGAAATATCGACGTTTTTACTATGACTTGCCTATACCAATGTTTCAAACACACATACCCAAATCAAAAGTACACGTACAACAGTGTACGGATTGCAAATTGGCGTATAAGTGCGCTCAGGCTACCGACGACATGTTTTGAATAATTTATGAAGATCGCCCCTTCTTTAACGTAATTTGGACAAATTATAAACGGACGGACTGTATTAAACGGTTTAAGGCGAGAGTGGCCGAAAGATTTACTTAATGAGTGTTGAAGTCGTTTTATTTTAGTCGGCTTTTGGGTTTTCTTTAGGTGTCTCTTATATTTCGTTATTTATATAACTGAACTATACAGGTAATATTACGCCAAATCCTATAATGTGTTTAACAATAGTCTTTACGTTATTTTTTGTAGATTATTCCCCGATAGGTTAAAATAGCATGCTTGATGACCAAATATAGAAATGGTTAGGTACATTTCTGGCCTAAATAGTTCTTCTAGATAAGCGAGTGGTTTTATAAGGGTTCCATTTTAGGGTTCCGTACCGTGGAGTAAAAACGGGACCGTATTACTGAGAATCCGCTGTCTGTCTGTCCGTCCGTCTGTCACCAGGCTGTATCTCATAAACCGTGATAGCTAGACAATTGAAATTTTCACAGATGATATACTGATGCCGCTATAACAACAAATACTTTTTAATATTTGAAGGCGGAATCCTAAAAATCTTTACGTATCCACTATGCAGTACGTAGGGTCAATGAAGACTTACCTACTGTACCGACCCCAAATAATTTGGGATAAGGGCAGGGAAGAAAAAGATTATTAATTTATGCACTATGTACCTATAGGCAACCAAACAAATCCCAAACAACTCCATCCTTCACATTACCCTCTATTACCGAACTAAGTTAATAAATAAACAAGTTTCCTATTTTCCTATTTATTTTGTAAAAGTATTTACCGAGTCATAGTAGCTACGGAACCCGAATCAATTAGGGATACGTCCGGAACACGTTTTCTGTTCAGTACTTTGGTCAGTCTATTATAAACACTATTAAGGTTAAATTCTTAGATTTTTCTTGTGTTTTTGCGATATTCTATTGAAATTTAAGAAATTTAACTTTTAGCATCGTTTCGAGACCTTTACACGTCCCTTCTTCAGAATTGTTTTCTTCTGTTAATCCTGAAGAAGGTACCTGTAAAGGACTCGAAACGTTGAGCGTTGAAACAATGCTAAAAGTAATAAACACCACGCGATTAGAACCGAAAAACGTCTTTAATTTCAGTTAAATTCTTGTTACCATTTTTTGAATTTTATATTTTTGAATCAACGTCATCGTAACATTTTTTTAAATGTCTTGATCATGAGACTGAAGCATGCGGCTAGCAGCTGCGGAATATGTAGATGCACGGAGATATGCGTCATATATTATAGACAGCATATTTTTATAGAAAAAAATATTATGAGTACAAATGATAAGAACTTACAAATGTTGATATTGTATAAGCAATTTCGACATTATTTTATCAATATTCTATTTTGAGCCTGCACTGGGCTTTCTTAGAAATATTTATAGCCCTGCGTCTATCGTGCGTTGTGTTTTTGCAGAAGTATTGTTTCTTTAAAATATTTTTAATTTTATCAAAACCAAATTATTTAGGAGACTCTAAAAGCATTTTAAGTTGCTGAAATCGTGAGGATCTCGCAACTATCTAGCTACGCCTACCAATTTCGTATAATCGTGGGAATTAAAACAATGCCTAGCACAGTGACTCCATGAATATATCGGGTGACCGACAATGTATGAGAAAAACATTATCTTAAACTTCTCCGTAATTCAGAAGGAACATCAGTACAAAATACATAAATAATTTATTCAAAAAGACAAAATAAAATAAATAACAATATAAATAACAATAGGTGTGGGAGCTCCTCTGTTGAGTTATAAATCCTGTGTTAGAGAGTCCCCTCTTTACTGCGGTTCGTTCTTATCAATTAACAATTTAGGTAGGTAAAAAATCATGTTACTTTTAAAAAAAAATGGTTTTTGAAAAATTTAAAATAATAATAACAAGCAAGATAAAAAGTAATAAAAGAAATGAGTAAAGGTACACTGGCTATCCAATACCAGTAGATATCGGTTGATATCTCTGATAGTTGTCGTTAGGTCAAGTTAAAGGCCTTAAGGGCGACCTAAAATAGGTGAGCCACGAAATCAAAGACAGGAAGAGATAATAAAATAACTAGCAAGGTCCACCCTAAGGACTATTTAAGTGACCAATTGCCGTAGCCACTTGAAAAACTGTCCCTAGCAGCCGACAATAAAACAGACAAAGGCATAGGAGGTAACATTGGCCGACGACGTGGGTGATTGATGACAACCTATCGATTACCGATGGTGACGCTCTGTCGCATACGATAGGTAGGTGGTAGGTATAGGCTGGTATGGTAGGCTGTCGAATAGATCGAGAATGAAGGACAGTGAAATTAAATTTGAATGGTCATTCCTCAGAGGTTATGCTAGCGTCAGTAAATTTCATCAGTCATTAAGATATGTGTCTGAAATCTGATAGGGCGGTGTAGTATACTCTACAGAATTGACAGGCTGCATTTGTGTTACAGGACTAAATACATCTGCTTAAAATATTAACTAACAGTGTCTTAACAACAGTTTTTGTTTGCTGAACTTGTCTAAGGGGATAGTCAACCTACTCTTTTCTCCACACAAACTTTACAAACGTAGTCGACTGTTTCCTCCCTGGATAAAGATATTAGAAAAAATATGTTTATGTCATAAGTCCTAATATCAACCATGACCATGCCCCTACGTTTTGATTTTTTTCATTTACTAATTTTTCTAAATTTTTAGTTCTATTCTAATTAGAAAAAAAAACGACGGGGCATGGTCATTTATGGCAGATATAGGTTTTATGGCAAAAACATATTTGCTCTAGTGTCTTTATCCAAGGAGGAAACAGTCGACTACTTTTGTATGGAGAAAGAGTAGGCAGACTGTCCTCTTAATCCAAAAAAAACGTAGTACAGGGTCGCTAAACAAATATAGTACAGGGCGGTACTAATATAAAATATTGTCACATAAAGACACTGATATTTCACTGTATTCTATTCTTCAGATGGCACAATTTGAATAATTTAAAACTGGGCCGTCCTAACAAAGGAAAGGAAATGAGCCCCGCTCGCCACTAAATTAAGTTTCAGTCATGTTTTGGAGTTGATGATGATTTTTCATTGGACTTATTTTAATAATACACTATTTCAGATTGTATTTTAACACACTTTTTAGAACGAAGTTCCTTATCGCGCGTTGCGAAAGGGGGCTAGACGGAAAAAATTAAGACCAAAAGTTGTAACGACACTTTTTGAACTTCGTTCCATCCGGATGTCCCTTGACACCTCTCAAGTTTTTGAACTAATACGATTTCTGTCCATAATTATTATATGTACTACCTCTTCATCAGGAAATCGACAGAGATCACCGAAAGAAGACGCTTGCCAGATTGCATACTAGAGGTCATATGATCCTCATCAATGACGGTACGATGGAGGAGATCAAGGATTACTATGCCAAACAGTGAGTGAACAATTGGCCATAATTATGGTAATAAGACTTTCCAATCCCAATGATCACAGGTAGACTAATGTGGCATTAGTCTCGTGAAAATCTAAAATACTAAATGTCAATTGTTCACAAGTTTTCCAGGTATTAACGCTTCAAACACGTAAATCATCCCCATAGTACCCTGGTTCACTTGTAACCCATAAAGCCATGCACAGGCACACACCTGAACGGATCACCGAGCTTACCCAAAGTGAATCGCATGGCGACCTAATTGTTTATTGCTTGTCAACTTCGAGCTACGCAAAATGGGGTAAGGAATTATCACGCTAAAGTACGGTTGGTAAGTAAATAGTTGTTTACATACAGTTCGGTCGCTTGGCACGAATAATTTCGTACAATGACCCCTTGTCTCCGTCGCTCTTGTATACTACTATCACACGTAAAACCCGGGTTAGATGAAATGCTGTTACGCCGGCAAGAGCGATGCAGCATAGATAATGTACGTACGTTACACAAAATTTAAATGCTGAATATGTAGTATATATGTACTTAATTTAACAATCAATGTAGCTTTGCTATGATTGCACTCATGCACAACACGTTAGGCGCGTCTGCGAAACGAGAAATGTGGTCTAACATTTCTCGTTTCGTTTCATACAATGTAAGAATAACAGAGACACACACGCATGCCACTCGCTTTTTGATACCCGAATTTAAGGTGTAGATATTGACGAAGAAGTGACAGAGGCAGAGATAAAGGTCAATGTACGGAATTCTCCGTTCAAAGCGACAATTTTATAATGTTCTTTACAAACATATATTTTTAGATACAGCCATTACTACTTTTTTAATTATTTTAACGCAAAATTCATAATAAAACAAAAAATAAACCTTTTAAAAACATTAACGAGGACAAAGTTAATTAGTACGACGAAGCTGTAAACAAAATGTATTAGCAACGGAAATTTCCGTAAAAATATACTGTTGGAAAATTGTTTCAGAACAAACTCTCTAAATGAATAACTTTCATTTAAAACTGAAGAAAAAGAAGATGCAAGGTAATGAGCGCATTCGGTCGTAGTGTGTACACATATAGCGGAAAATAACACAACCAAAGTTCGGCATTTTAATCGACTTTAAAAAAAAAAACTCAATAACGTAAAAAATGGCGAATACATAATGATGATCTATACTCTATTTCAGAATCTTAGATCAAAAATATAAACGAAAAACTCATACATTTATTTGAAAGTGACAGCTTTTTATTTACTTTTTACTTTAATTTTGACAGTTCTTTATTTACATTTTTGATCTGGGATTCTGAAGTAGTGAATAGCATAAAAAATTCTAAGTCAATTGCAATTAAAGTTTATAATTTTTTTTTTAATACGAGATAATACGAGACGAGGTATTATTAAGACATTCTCCAACCTTGACATTCTGCGACCATGACATTTTGCACCCACATGACATTATGGAACTTGGACATTGTGCAATGTGCACCTTAACGGTATAATTTCATCAAAATTGGTTTTACAATAATAATTGAGTAAAATTGCGATCGATGGAAAATAATCTGTAATCGAGTAATCTGTGACAGATTGCAAAATTCACTTGTCAGTAGACACTTTGCTGTATGCATGAAAACAATCAAGAATTTGTTTGAATACTTCAAAAAAGGAAAAAAAGAGGAATTACTTACGTTCAATTCGATACGAAGTTAAACAAAATATCTATTTTAACTTTACAACAACCAACCTGTTGCTAATCAATCAACTTCAACATTCAAAGCCTGCAAATATTAACATTGGACCCCCGTTACAACAGCTAGGTGCCGTTTTTTAGCAATCAATCAAATTATTTGATATTTGCATCCCCATCTCATCGGGGACAAGACTGGGGCTTTCATTTTGGTGTGGCAGTTATCTAGGTATGGCAAAGTTTACCAAGTTGGCAAAATTGCATTAGGGATGCGCAGTTTTTTTATGGAATTTGATTAAAGCACTTAGAGCGCTTGGTGAAGTACCTCGAGATAATAGTATTTTTTTAAGATATTATGGAAAATAACGAAATAAGAAAATCTTACTTGTACTTATTTGTACATCACTATTTAGCACAGACAATATTAGTAATTCTTACAAGGAGAAATGCATCATCAAACAGTCTTCCGTGACATGAGTGGAGTGCGCAGTGGTTAAAGCCTTCACCCGGCAAGCGAGGGGCGCAGGTTTGAATCGAATCATGTCCTAGAAGAATTTTTGATAACGCATTTCTTCCTGTAAGTTTTTTTAGTAAAATACCTGGAGCAATAAAATTAATAAAAAATGTTGTCTGTAAAAAGATATAAGACAATATTTTTTATTAATTTCAATAAAGAGATTGCCCACTATACAAGGCTAACAAAAAGGAGAAAAATTAAAACCTTAAAAAATATATAAAAATATAAGTTGCGATTTAACAATAAGTATACAAAATACTTTTCGGTGAATCTTCCATATAACCAAAGGTTGAAAAAAAAAAGAAAAGGTAGATTTTGGGATAACCTCTAGTACCGTAGTTTAACCCGAACGCCTCTTTTTTTAGACCCGCTAGCCCCACAGGGATAAATACAAATCCTTTGTTTGTGTGTAGGTACGAAAAATAACAGATTGTTCAGTTTAACGTCCAAATGGTCAAGCTGGCGCAATTGGTTCAATTTACATTTGGTATTTATATTTCTATTAGCAAAATCATCAGAAATAATTTCAAAATGATTATGTATTTATAAAGGTTACATTGCTCTCATTGAATAAAAGAATTTGACTTTGAACTTTTCATTTTACACTTATTCATCATCGATACACATATATATAACCAGAGCGCCATGATAATTGAGTTAATGAAATAAATAAATAGCTAGCCTGATGAGATATTTTGGGGTTGCTAAAAGTAACAGTTTTTGTCCACTTTTTCCCGAAAAAACACAAAATTCGAACCTTTTTTGTTATAAACAAGTCATGTTCAATTCTACGGACTATCTTTTAAATAAACATTCTACATCTTAGATCTCATCATCAATTAAAAAGCTGAATAACTTTATCCATTTAATTTTACAATTTTTAAAATACAATCACATCAAGATCAAATTGTGTACAAGCTCAATATATTATTACTAGCTGACCCGGCAAACGTTGTTTTGCCTTATAAATTATAGATAGTAGCCGATTCTCAGATCTACAGAATGCGTATGTGAAGTTTGGTGGAGATCGGTGAAGCCGTTTCGGAGGAGTACGGTAACTAACACTGTGACATGGAAATTTTATATATAAGATTACTGTCCAATTACCTACTTATTAAACGAACAGAAAAAAAACTAAAACACCTTTACCTCGTACTAGGCCAACAGTGAAGAGACCCCGATGATATTAAAATCACTCAAAGATCCACAGAGCTCTCTAAAAGCTTGTATTATCCCAACAGACCTTTTCAGGACTAACGGAAGAGTTAGTTTACGTGTATGTAAATCTCAGCTAGATCGTCCTGCGACCGCTAAATGGGCACGCTTTTGTACAGTCAAGTTGAAAACTGGTTGATAATAGATTAAATTTAATTTATGTCAACATGATATGAAAAGTTTTGAAACAATATGACACAAAATCTATCGAATTAGTTTTGAGTAATTTACTAGGAGTAATTTTAATGCAAAATCACAAGAAACAGAAGAAAAATGTAATTTACTAGTTTAGTACAAAATTTTGTTTTCGTTGTCTTTCTGGTGTGGCTATGTACTTACTTACTTACTCCTCTGGCGCAGCGACCCGAAGTGGGTCTTGGCCTCCGACACAAGAGAACGCCATTGAGAACGGTGTGGCTATGTATGTATATCGCCTAAAATTAGCAACAGACATAGACACAGGCACTTAATCCAAACGCTTATAATATTTTAGCAAAACGCAAATTTGGCAGAATACATTTTAGGTACTCAGAGAGTAAAGGTTTGTGCTAATGTCTAATATTTTGTAATTAGTTTACCTATGAAAGAACTTTTGAATAAAAAATGGTCGACTATAATTTCAGTCTTCTCGGGACCACGGCCGGTATAACCCGTTTGCCGAAACGTCGAGGTAATTAAAAACAATGATTATCTTTAACGCGATCTAGACCCGTGTCTAATTATAATGAGGGACGGAAATCGTGTTAGTTTAAAAAGTGTGTATAATTTTAAAGTTAGTAATTATTCAGACACATTACAAATGAGTGAAATGTATTCTAAGCAAACGTACTTAGAATTTTTTAGACTGTTTTCACCCACCATCAGGTGTGAAAGTGGAAAAGCTTACCCAGATAGGTAGGTACATGTCTGTAGAATATTAAAATATGAATTCCTAATACAATCCAAACCTTGATTAAATTCAGTGACATCGAGTTATTGTTTTTGGTAAGCAATTAAAACTTCAGCAAAGTTTCAGAGATTTGTAAACATTAAATTTATCTTGATCAATCATCCGGACTGACACGCAAGACAAACAAAATTAAATTACGAAACATCCGCTTTAGAAATATAAGAAATTAAAAAAGAAACAGAAAAAAACATAGGTATTATTTTTCATTTAAATATGTTTACTTTTTGTTTCTTGCCTAGATGTCTCTCTATCCATAATTTTAATTACGAAAGAAAAATAATTATTTGTATTACACAACCTAACACAGCCTTAGTAGTTTACCACGGTAGATGGCGCTGTTATGTGTGTTATTCACAGAATTGATATATTTTTTTAAACGTTTAAACAAACAAACCAAACTAAATTTGTGTAAGAATTAATAGTAAGTAGTCGAAGTTACAATTAAAATCACAAAGAGTTTAATTTCAATCCAACATCGCAAAAATCGAAGAAAATCCCGAAGTTACATTTTCTAGTTATGTACCACGTAAATTTAAGATATTTCTGATGCCGAGTTATACATACATATACACGTCAGAAAACACTAACTAACGTCCAGTTTTTGATCAAAAGTAAGAAACAAAATGTCACTTTCTAAAGGAAACTTTGATTGATACTGTACTATAAAATTTACTTTCTACGAGTACAAAGAACTTGGCCATCAGGCGACCGATTCCATTTCCTCGGCGTGCGAATAAGGAAACGATGAAGTAAAGCGATTTTTAGAGGGTCACAGAAACCGAAGTAATAAAACATAATAATTTACGTCGATGTCTGTACCAAGCATTATAAGAAAGTGGCCGGACATAGACATAAAATAAATTATCAACAGTACTTTGTAGAGAAAACTCTTTTTAGTCTTTCTACTGTTATTTAAATTATTAGAGGTCGGCACGATATAGGCACGTCTCAATTGACCAAACCTAGTGCAGATTTGGCAACAATTTTACGGTCAGCCACCTATTTAACACTGACCCTCCTATTGGGACCTCCAAGGATAGTTTATCCACCTCCGGTTGGGTTTGGAGATTCTCACTAGATCGATTATGAATCTGGACTATGCATCTAGTAGAAATGTTCCAAGAAAAAATATAGGGTAACTCTTTTCTAAACCGGGGCTACACACCAATATAGAGGGTGTAGATAACATATTCAGAAAAAAAATCTGGCCCCATTGGGAAGATAAATATTTCCCAATTTAAAAAAATACCCACCATGGACTTATGGTGGGCTTCTTGAGGTGTTGAATTGTTGATGGTTTAATCACCAAAACGTCAATTAATGGTCCCATTAATTAGCCTTTCGCTTACGAATTGGTTTTCTGACAATTCAAAAATACTACTTTTTGATAGCTGTCAGTAGAAATACAATCAAACCAGTGTAGTTCATAAAATCAAGTTAATGATGGTATGCAATAGGTGCAGCGATGCAATGTCTATGGTTCATTTTAATAATTATATCTCTACGAGGCCAGGTAAATTTGGAGTATTCACAAAACCACCGCATGTTTTGTTCATCCCTCAAGGGAGGGCTAAATTACGCGTCCCTTTAGTCTTGGAAGGCAATATAATGTATCTAAATATAAAACAATAGGTACCTACAGTCTACACCCCTAGTAATATACTAACTGGACTCTGCGGTTTCACTTGCGTGATTCGCATCATCAGTAAAAAAAGTTAAAAAATATCTTCTGTTTTCGCGGTGTTGGATTGAAGTAAAACTCTTTTTCCGGTTTTAGTCGTGGTGTTTATTTATTACACACGTTGTTTATGAAACACCACGCGATTATAACTGGAAAATAATTTTAATTTCAAATTAAAAAAGTTATAAAAATAGTACTGAAGTTATGTTTAAAATGTTTACACTTAAATTCTGTGGAATTGGAATTCAAACGTAGTATTGAAATTAAAAAAAAAAAGCTTGAATTGACTAACTACAGACAAATAAACAAAAATACCTATTATTTGAGTTAATACAAAAAGAGAAAAGAGATTTTCAATTTGCATCCCAATTGCTTCTTTATGAGGAGACTGATTAAAACAACACACAGACGAACTTAGCTTAGTCATTAATAATAATATTATATTATATGTATAGGCAAATCCGCTGTCCATTAAACTTCATGCGAAAACCAAAATTTATTTCTAAAACTTTCTGATTGGATCCGCTCTTGGTTGGGATTACCTTTGTATTTGTATCTTTTAGTTTGAAAACATCGTGCTCTTGTCCACATATTCTAGACGCGATAAACGAAAAAATAAAATAATAGTCTATATCTTTATTATTATTAAAAAATATATTTGTTTATGATTACTATTTAATTGTAGCTATAAACTTACACGAATTCCGCCCATCATTATTATTTAGAACTACGGGTCTGGATCACGTTGTAGATACCTAATCATTGTTCTCGCGGCCACGGCCGGTGTGACCCGTTGCTCGAAACGTCAAGGTAATTAAAAACAATGATTATATGACAACGCGATTTAGACCCGTAGTTCTAATAATAATACTGGACGGAAATCGTGTAAGTTTAAAAAGCGTACCTATTTATTTCTTTGAATAGCCTTTGAAAGTACGGGACCGATTACAAAAAAAAAACATCAATAGAAAGCAGGAGTAACATAGACTTTTGATCCCGACATTCCCTCAGAACCGGAACTTACGCGGGTAAAACCGAAGGGCGCTGCTAGTAAATAATATGGACAACGGGACCCCGAACACTAAAACCTATTCATATATGTTATAGCGTCCCCGACTATGGCCAGGGCCACTTTGGGCATGCAGATCGGGGTCCGCTGTACCGTCAGGCCACTCCCAGGAGCAACCGTCAGGGATCTGTTTTAGACAGATCGTGTCCCTAAACGCTAGATTCGGTTCTCTTAAAGAATATGGACAACAGCCCTTATTACAGTATACCTAGAACGAATGCAATTGCGAAAATTAGATTAAAATACAAACAAAAGAATACCAAGTACAGGCTTTGTTTGTGAAAAATGGAAAACACGTTTTACAATATTTTCTATCGCCTTTTGTCGTAGGTATTGAAAAACGGTCCCGTCATTTATCATCGAAACTATGTTATTAAAAACCGTTTATTTTGTTTTCCTTGTGAAAGAGACATTTTCGTATAAAAATACCTACTTGTGAGAGATTGTATATCGGGTGTCGTAAAAATGTAATATATTGCCTATTTTGTAAAAACCGTGATTTCAGCGAAGATAATTAAAAAGATTTGGTTACTTAAGATGTATCTTTTAGATAATGGCTTGAAGAATTTGTAGAATGGGGGTCAATATATCTCAGTAAATATAAAACATAGGTACGACGGTAAACTGAATTTAATTTATCCTTATTTTGCCTTCATTTCGGTAGTTTTGTTTACACCATTAGTTAACTTTTACAACAAAAAAAAATATTAAAACAAAATAAAACAAACAAAAAAAAACAAAAAAATCCTGTATTGATTTGAAAGTAATCATATTGATTATGGTAATGGTTTTTAAATGGATAACATCGCCTAAATTACAATATTTATTTTCTTAAATATTTTGAATATTAACAGAACTGTCTAAAAACTGTATTCCGAATCACTGTAGATTATCTTTAAAATATTATGAATAAAATAACTAAGGGTGGGATGAAAGCCTACTGTTAACCCATCCTTAGAAAATTTTAGTGTATTTTTACCTACAACTTTTAAAAACACATCGCTAATATAATTTATTTTCCCAGTGTCCGAATGTACAGTTAGTCGCTCAAGTTCTAGCGGTTTGACTCAATTTGATCAGTACGTACTTGTAACTGCGTTCCGACTGTCACCCAGTCGCTACGGAGCGTTCCATAACCAAGTCACGGAGTTGGGTGTGGTTGTAGTTATGGCGGGAACAAGGAATTAAAACGTACCAAATATAGATATTTTATTTGGTTTTGTGCGATGCTGATATGAAATTAAATTTGTTTTTTGGGGTTTTTGTCAATTGGAAAATATACTGTAGGATTTCTGTAAAGAAATCCCAGTTTCTTATTACTCATTATATTTTACTCAGTGAATTGTAAATTATCTTCTTTAGTTAGGAATATTTTAACTACGCAACATAATCTATTTAACTCCTGAAATGCTAACACTCTAACCCCACCCTACTGAGACTGCGGACGGAGTTCACTAAGAGGTGTTTGTATTGAAATTGATTTATGTAAATTTCGCGGTGAAGACGCGTCCGGAACCGAATGAGAGCAACTCTCTCGCCGGCCGGATCGTTAAAGGCGAACGTTTTATCATAAAATCTACACAATATTGAAAAATTTTAGGACTTCTTGTGGGGTGTCCATGATATTTTGACGGCCCTGTTTTCTTATCGAAAGTCAAATTGACGTTTTAAATTAAATTTTGATTTTGAGTTACTTGAAATTTTTTAAATAAGCCGTACGCCATAATAATGTTAGCCATAAAATTAAACTACACAACATTGAAAATTTTAGGACCTCTGTGAAGTCTTGAAACTTATCCAAAATGTTGTCTACGATATTTTCACAAGCCAATTTCTTTATCGAAAGTCAAGTTCTAGATGATACTTTGACTGTTATACTTTAAATTATAAATTTTACCGAACGCCTTATTTACACTTAGCGCTCGCTCGCTCGCTTAGCAATAGATGACGTTTGCTAACCAATGCAACATATATAGACCCAGGTTTTGCGTTTGTGACCCAAAAATGCTAGTTCTCTTTTATGCAACCCTCACAGCTAACTATCAGGTTAGCTGTGAGGGTTGCATAAAACTAAAATAACTAAAACTTAACTTAACTTACATACGCAAATCGGAGACAAAAATAATTCTAGGCATACGAGCTTGAGTTTAAACAAAAAATTTGACTATGGGACTTTGAGCTTCTCTAATTATTTTTTTGACGGTAATAGCATATCGTTATCGTCAACATCGTCAGGTCGTAAGAAAAAATACATTGTGAGTCTGTGTGTTTGTCTGTCTGTCTGTTCAGACGTTATTATCGTAACTCTACTAAGTAATATATTTGTCCTTATTAGAAAGTAAAACCGAGGTCTCGGCTAGTATGTATGTATATGTTGCCTTGTAATATTCTCTTAAAGGTGTTTTTCATTTTACTTTTAAAAATAAGTCAGTAAAGGTCGCGTCGCGAAATTAAATTTATTTACTTCGACATCAAAGATCATGCTATCTAAAATATTAATAATGTTATACATTTATAATTCACACTCGCGATCATGGACTCTAGGTCGTTGGTGAAACAGTTTAGACCTAGCAGGTTAGCAGTTTAATCGACTTCTAAAAAAGGTGGGAGTTCTCAAATTCGTCGGAATATTTTTTATTTATTTTTTTACGATACGACCAAATGTATTTTTTTTTAAATGAGTCAATAATTCTATTTTTCTTTGGTTCTCACAATGGTGATATAAAAGTTCGATTTTAATCGCGTTACTTTGAGCATTTTCAAACCCCCGACTTTTCGAGATCTTTACAGAATTTCTGATCACAGTTAGACTGAGATATAACTTTTCAGAGAAAAGAAAAGACTTCTCTGTTATTAATTTTTGGGGTGTTTCAGAATTTCAAAGGCTCCCCGAAGCAATACTATCAGTCTAGATTTCACAACTAGTTTCCATCTAGGCGCTTATACAAAATCAAATACATTCATGACAAATGATTAAAAATACTTTATTATCTTATATCTACATCTACACTAATATTATAATGAAGAAAAAATTGTATTTTACGTGTGAGTGTGTGTGTTGTATGTTTGTAGTGAATAAACTCAAAAACTACTGGACCGATTTCAAAAATTCTTTCATTGAAAAAGCTAAATTATCGAGGAGTAATATAGGCTACTTTTGATTCCGATATTCCCATGGGATCGGGACTTAAGCATGTGAAACCGCGGGACGCAGCTAGTACTTGATAAACAAAATACTTGATCTAAATCCATTACCAGCAGGTGTACTTCATTAGGGGAAAAATCTTTGATGGTAGGTACCATGTGTATTCAAATTCAAGTCGCAAAAGGTTGTAATCAAAATTTACACGATCGACATTTGAATTTAGTCAGTTTGATGGGGGAGGTTAAATTGTACTGTATTGGGTTATAATAATCAATAGGATATAAACTTGCTTCGCCTTGCGATTTTGCCTGCGTTTGTTACGATTTTATGAAAAAATGTGGTAGTTATTCAAGTTATTCAATATACACTAAGTTTTTTTTTCACTAGAAAAAAAATCTCATTAATATAGCATCCAAAGTTATAGTTTTACTACGGCAGTAGGTACCGTAGTAAAACTATTTACTCTTTTTTGGTTTTAATCGCGTTGCTTTTATTACATTAAGGCTAAGTTCGACCAAACTAGAATTACCAATAAATAACAATTCCCCGCAAAAACCATATTTTTTTCCAATGAACAACTCGAGAATCTCTCGAACAAAAAGAGATCATTCATGCGTAGAATTGCGTTTCGTTGCTAGGTACGTCCTACGTTTCGGGAGATTCGAGAAAGGGTTTTTGGACAATCCCGCGCGATTGGGACTTACGCGGGCGAAACCGCGGGACGCTGCTATAGAGTAATAAATAGAGTCAAACTAAACATTCCTAATCGTCAACCCTCATTAAAACTGATACCCCTCACCATGGTTAGGTAGGTACGTTTCTATACCTTGGGTGTATCAATATTTCATACAATTAAACTACCTCAAAACCCATTAATCTCGAGTATTTCATAACTTACAATATTAAACGTAAGCGACCCTAAGTAACATCTGCGGATCAATTTCGTTGTCAATCGTAGTGAAGAGGCAGTGCGGAATGTTTGAACTAACTTTAAGGTACGCGTAAGTACGATGAAGCCGTCAACTAAAGGTAGGTTATACAGGGTGTTCCGAGGGGGGTATTAAGCCGAAAGGGGTTTGTTCTAAAGGTCTAGGCGAACAACTTTTGTTCTACGACTTTTGGAAATTCGAACTTATTTTTCGAAAATTTGAAGTTGTATCACAGAAGAACAACAGCTGTTTTTGTAAATAAAGGCATTTAATGTTAAGATTGTAGTGTTCCAAACTAAATAAAAGGAGACCTTAAGGCCAATGACCTTAAACTCTAAAAAACAGCTGATTTTCATGCAAACATTTTAACTCAAAATTTTCGAAAACTACTTCGAATTTCCAAAAGTTGTTTGCATAGACGTCTTAAACAACCCCCTTTTGGCTTAATACCCCCTTCTCGGAACACCGTGTATACTTATATTAAAAAGTGGTGATGTAGGTAACATGTATGTAGGTATGCATGTTGGGGGTTTTCTCAGAAACCAGTAGCTAGATTTTTATGAAATTTAATATACACACATCAACATCGTCTAGGGATATTCAGAATTTCTCAATTTACTCAAAAATTGTGCTTACTAACAAACAACATGTATATATTTTTGTAAAGCCTACTTATCAGACTATGATTTAGAATAGAACAAAATATTGTTTTATGCTTAAATATTTTTTTATTTTAAAAAACGCAAAAAGTGAAATAATGTTAAATTTAAGATAAAATGTCTATCTAAGGAAAAAAAATAAAGTAAAACGAAATTATTAGGTTTTTTTATTTGAAGTTAAAATTAGTAGTCAGTGAAACCACCCATGACGTTAATCACGGCCCTGCAACGGTTTTTCATGCTTTGAATCAGGTTGTCAATATCTTGCTGCGGAATATTGTCCCAGGTCCTGCTAAGATGCAAAAAAGTTGCTCTTCAGTCGCAACATTTGGAGGCAAATTCCTCAAAGCCCTTCTTTGAAGCATATCCCACGCGTGCTCTATGGGGTTTAGGTCTGGTGACTGCGCGGGCCAGTCTAAGACCGACACGTCATGCTCCTCTAGCCAGCTGGTCACCACTCGCGCAGTGTGCGGACGGGCGTTGTCGTGCATGAGCGTGAAAACTTGGCCCATTTGCAGTCGATGGGGATAGATTATTGGTGCTAGCACCTGATTACGGTATTTTTCGGCAGTCATAGTGTTTCTGATCCAAACGAGGTCTGTTCTTTTACCAATACGAATTCCCGCCCAAACCATAATTGTTCCGCCATGGTATGGATGGACCTCCTGAGGGTGTTGCAGACGGTTGTCACGACCAGAAGCTCGCCATACGCGTACTCTACGTGAATCAGGATGAAATCCGAATCGGGACTCATCGGTAAACAACACTACCGACCACTCGATATCTTCCCAAGGCAAATGTTCTCTAGCCCACTGTAATCTCCGTCCACGATTTCCTCTGCGTAGTGCTAGAGTACGAAGCGGCCTGCGAGAATGAAGGTTAGCCTCGTGCAGTCTTCTCCTCACAGTTTGGTCACTGACAAGCACCTGGTGGTCTGACTGGAGCGTTTGAACCAACTGCTTGGCCGTAACATTTGGTTGTCTTCTCGCGGCCACTTGCAAAAATCGGTCTTGTCTTTGGGTAGTTATCCGCTTTCCGCCTGGATGCCTTTCAGCCACTTCACCAGTAGCACGATAACGTGACCACAATCTTGATATCACGTTTTGTCTTGTTCCAATCTCCTCGGCAATACTCCGTTGAGTAGTCCCAGCTTGGAGCATTCCTACTGCCCTTAACATTTCGTTTCTTGTTAAATGACGCCGCTGCATGATGCATACAGTAGTATTAAATTGTAATTAATCAAAAAAAAATATTAAAACTTCAATTTGTTTAAACAAAATGCTTAAAACTGCGTTAAGTAAATTTAAACCTTCGAACTCGCTACAATAATTGCCGCGCTAATCTTATGTTTTTAATAATTTTTTTAAAATTCAAATTTGGAATCATACAATAAGGCCTACACAATAAGGTTCCATTAAAATATTTTTAAATCGGCCAGTATTTTTTAAGTTAAAGAACTTTATATAAAATATCCCTAGACGATGTTGATGTGTGTATTAGTATATTAAATTTCATTTATATTATACATTGCATATTTGTTACACGTTTTATTCCATTAATTTTATGAGATCGAAGGCTAATTGTCCATGGTCTAATAAATTAAGGAAGATTCGACCACACTTATGCAACAAACAGCAATCCTACGCATAAATCGTCTTTTGTTCGAGTTACTTTCGAGTTAATCAATTGAAAAAGTGACGCCTTATGCGGAAAATTGTTATTCTTTGTTTATTCTAGTTTGGCCGAATCAAGCCTATACGCGAATAAAACAGAAAAAGAGTTTAATTTCAATCGACAGTTGAGAAAACATAAGAAAAATCAAAAACTAATATATTCCATATTTTAGACTGATCTGAACTATGTCAGTAAGCGGTCTAAGTGCAGGTAAATGACTCCCTAGGGATTTGACTACAGACGTCGATTTGACGTACAAATTAGTTTAATGGAAACGCAGCTAAAGTATCGTGTTTCATTCACAACTCTGTTTCTGAAACGAAATTCTTATTTATTACTAGCTGTGCCCGCGACTTCGTCAGCGTTTTTCGGACTACCTACCCATCGCTGTGCAAAAGTCTACACTTGAACGGACGACCAGGGAAGTCTGTTGCTGAGCAGAAGAGAATCATGGCAGAGTCTATTTAAGTGTAGATTTTGCACAGCGCAGCGGTAGGTTACGTGTTGCAATCAAAACGCGACTTGGAAAAACAGGACAAAACAATAATATTAAGCTGTCCTACATACAGTGCAACCGACTTATCTGTTATGTAAGCTGAAGTCGGGCAACTTAACTACATGATATCTTTTTTTTACGTGGGTAATGTCCGTCACCGTCAGGCCAATCTCGTTGGGTTCCCTACCATAGGTTTATAATCTAAATCCCCATGATGTCCCTCGCTCCACAAGTGGTAAGGCCAGTGGAAATTCCTCATGGACTACATCCCGACAACGACGGCCTTTCCAAGCCTCATCTTTGCCTCTGCCCGATAGACAATTCCTCTCCGTCTCCCCTCCCTAGGCACGGTCACGCCACCGTCTCGAGGTCCCCAAAGCCGGTGATAAAGCCCCCCACCGAGTTCACCACCAGAGGCTGAGGTGATTTTTTATAGTGGTTGTCTTCCACGCAGCCCCTTTCTTGCGGAAAGGACCCCCGAGCCCGCTGACGCGGGATTACGGAGCCAGGCCAGGCAAGCCTGGTTTCCCACGTCGTGCGCCTCTTAGCTTGCAGCTACTGAGTCCCCTCACAACGGCAAGGTGGACGACCATCTGGAGGGTAAAACGTAACGTCGTGTCCGGCACTCGGGACTCGAACGCGCAGACCTCGAATCGGAAACCATCACTCGGCTCGGTAGGCCACCGTTCCTTAAAAAGGGAATGCGGTCTGTGATTCGAACGCGGAACCCTCGACTCGGAATCTACAACTGCCATCGTGCCACGTAAACTACATGCAATCTGCATCTACCCAGTGAAACTGCCCGATTACAGCTATATTTTTTAATCATTTTTATTGAATTTTCGACTGCCACTAAAAATTATCAAAATTGTAACCCTAAATTTAATCACTGAGGGATTTTTGAGAAGGTGGTTTAAGGGGGTCCATCAATTTGTACCTAGTTCTTTATAAGCCGATTCTATTGATGGAAGTCCAAAAATTAGTAATTTACAGCATTATGGGATGCTATTCTGTTTCTCATTCCGAAGGTTCTCATCAGATCTCAGATCTTCACCAACAATTTATGGGACCAACTCGGGACTCTCACTTTCCAAATAAAAAAAGAATGATCGAAACCGGACTTTATTTGCCGGAGTACGGTGTGAACATATTCACATACAAACAATATGCGGGTAGAATTGACCAGCTCCTCTTTTTTAAAAGTCGTTTAAAACCAGCCATTATAAAGAGTTTCCGTATGTCCGAAGGATCCGAATATGTGGAGAGACATAGGTAGGTATACGGTATTTTAGGAATTTCCTGCAAAAAAAAAACTGGATATCCGGTTTTTTTTATTTTCGACCGGATATCCGGTTAATCATGTGTTGATTACGCACAACATACTTTTTCAATACAACATTCAAACTAATTAGGTAAAAACAGAAAAAACACTTTATCCGGATAACCGGATTAAATATCCGGATAAAAAGTACCCTATATGTTAATCGGGGTCTAAAGCTATCTGCATACCAAATTTGGTCAAAATCGGATAAGCCGTTTCTGAAATTAGCGGGCACAAAGGCACACACAAACAGATAAACAGACAAACAGATAAACAGACAAACAGACAAACAGACGAACAGACAACCAGAAAAACAGAAAAATAGGTTCTACTGCGTTCATAGATACCCATACATTTTATATTTTTTTTATATCTCTCAAAAACAGACACCGCTAAGTTACGATTTTATTATATGTATAGAAGATATAGATAGATTGTTTGAGTGTTGTGTGATGCTGAGAATGCATCTCGGGACTTTTTCTTCTTGTTCTATAGGTTCAATAAATAGTTAAAAGTGTTTATACCCTAAATCAAATTAATTTATTTCGCTTTACTGTCGTGGTTTGCAAACCCCACGACATTAAAGCCAAATGTTCCAAAATGGGACACCCAACGCGAAAAAATCGGTCAGAAGTGGCACTTCTGAATTAAAAAATGGTATCAGACGAACAGACATCTCTCTCTCTCTCTCTACAAAGGCATATTTTACACTGTCTCCGTGGCCGTCAAGGGCAAAGGGAGAAAATTTCCGACACACATTATCACTAACGAACAATTTACTGTACTCTTGGGTAATAAGACTAATGGTGGATAAAAAATGATGATCCTTATAATGACTTAACAGTAGATCTCAGCTGTTTTATCTTTAGTGTGAGTTATTTTTTAATAAAAAAAATATTTACCTACAAAAACTCACTTTCTCGAGCTTCTCCGTGCTTCGAAAGGCAGGTAAAAGCAGTTAATCCCGGTTGTTGTCTCTGATGGAAGTTGTAAAGTCAAATTAGAGGCCTTAGGGTGACCTGACAACTCTAACACTAGGTGAGCCACATCACAATACGAAAAGAAGAAGAAGCTATAATTTTTTTTAGTAAATCAAACCACACAAGCGTCAATAGCCGGGCATGAGTATTGAGTGAGTATACTCACTTAATATTTATGCCCGGTTTTCGACAATATTATTTATCTTAAGAGGATAGTCTCCATTCTCTTTCTCCATACAAGCGTAGTTTAAATTTTCCTCCCTGGATAAAGACATTAGAGCAAATATGTTTATGCCATAAAACTTAGATCTGTCATGACTATGCATCTACCTTTTTTTTTCTAATTAAAATAATAATAAAAAATAATTATTATTTAATTGAAAAAAAAAAAAAAAAAAATATTATTATTTTAATTAGAAGAAAAAAAGGTAGATGCATAGTCATGACAGATATAAGTTTAATGGCATAAACATATTTGCTCTAATGTCTTTATCCAGGGAGGAAAATTTAAACTACGTTTGTATGGAGACTATCCCCTTAAATTATTATTACTATAAAGAAGTGCAACGTCTTACGCCAGATTTTCTTACAATATTGAATATAAATTATACGCCTGCTTACTTATCTGTGTTACCCACATCAACAGGATATCCGTTGCTAATTAGCAAGAATAAAACTACCCTGTGCATAATGTTGCAGTACAAACTACCTATATTTACAGAGAATGAAACTTTGTAATATAAATACATCCCGTATACTGAGAAAAGAGGCTAATTAAAATCAATTGTTTAAGAGAAAGATATAATGTCTAGACAACTGTAGATATTACATTGCAACCTTTTACTTAAGGGGCAACTTGATTATTCGCAAAATGAAAACGTTAAGGACTTCATACCTGCTACGGTTTCTACACAGCCGGCTGCGCAGTTAAGGATGATTCACGCTACACCGTGCCGCGACCGGGACGTGCCCCGGCCGGGGCACGTCCGCCGTGCGCCCGGCCGGGCTAGTCATTCACGCTACACCGTGCCGCGACCGGGACGTGCCCCGGCCGGGACACGTCCGCCGTGCGCCCGGCCGGGCTAGTCATTATTTTCCAAATAGTATTTTTGTATATTAAAATATCTAAATACTTGGAATTACTCATGTCATAAATCACTGGGTATTTGGGCACACACTCTAATAACTTTTCATCGTTCATTTTGCTGATTAACTGCTCATCTCACTAAGATTTGACGTTGAATGCCCTGCGGGGGCCCGGGCGCATGTGTTCATGTTACAACGTGCCATGCCGGGGACGGGAAACAATACCCACCGACATATCAACGACGTGCCCCGTCCGTGCCACGTCTGGGCCCGGACGGAGCACGACCGACACACGGTCAAGCATGAATTACTTCATACAAAAAGTATACCATACTGTTTGACCGTGCCCCGTCCGGGGCCCGGACCGGGCACGGACGGGGCACGGCACGTTGTAGCGTGAATCATCCTTTATGCCTGGTCAGGTGACTGACCATACCGTCCGTTTACTCTAAGGTTCGGCAGCAGTTGCATAAGTTCAAAAAATTACAAAAGATATAAGTTTTAAGTATTTTTTTAAGTGCTAAGTTTTGATTTTAGGCAGTTTTCGCGAAAATGTACATTTTGTCTATAATTAATTATCTTTTCATCGCGTAGAACGTTGATTTTTATAAAACTAATAGTGACCATACTATACCATAGTTTTCGTTATAAATTTTAATTTACCTGTTTCTGAGACAATTGGCTGTGACAGACTAACGAACAAGCGCGTGATCTTTTGTGGGTTATTTTCTTCCTTTTGAGGTACGATACCCTTAAAACTACTCAGGCTCACATAAATAGACTAACGTCAAGCAGGCCTCATAAACTAGCAATAAAATCACCTGCCCGGTAACCAAGAGACGGAAATTTTAACCTCTTTTCGATTTTTTATACATGCCGTAGTGGTTTTCCTTTAAAATAGTTTTTGTCTAGGAAAGTTCTATGATGTTCTATGATGGTCCGTTCCCGAGCGTTCCTGCTGCAAAGGTTGTCCATTGCGGTTCAACGCGGGAATGCTGCTAGCATTTTGGGCAGCTTTGCATCGGGAACGCTTGGGGATGGTTTATTTTAGGTTAAGTGTATTTTATTTTATTTTTTGTGTTCAGTTTGTTGATGTACTTTCTTTAATATAATATTATGTATGGATATTTTATCTCTATGTAAGACTAGTTTAATTAAATAAATCTGCTGGTTTGAATGAAAAGCTTAAGAAAAGTGGTTTCGCGAGAATTTCTTATTAAGTTTTGCTGCTTACATTTTTTTAAATTAATTTGACCTAGTTAATAGTCTGACCACCGAATAAAGACGTAAAGACTACTTACTAAGTTTTTTTAGAGCTTTTACCTTCGAACCTTTCAATAAACATTTTTTTTTTGCCAGTACACGGCACCTTGGACTAAGTATCTAGTATTATGTTAAACTAGCAGCGCCCCGAGATTTTACCTGCGTAAGTCATGATCTTGCAGGATTATCGGGATTCAAAGTTAGATAAATATTTTATTAGGAAAAAATTATAATTGAAACATAATCGCTAACATCAATATTCATACATATCTCAGAAACTACAAGATACAAAATGAAAGGACGACACTAAAATAAATTTCAACTCATTCAGCCATATCGACCTCGACAATTTCATGTCGCAGTCTTCTTTAATATTAGCAAACTCTTTCTTTTATTGAAAAAAAAAGTAGGAGAAAGATATATATTATCATAGCGGAATAGAGAAAACCTGAAAAACAAAGAATATTCGACCACGATTTTATAATATTGGTAGTAGGGGACTTGCACTAGTAATATTTCCCCTAATAATATTATATTAGGGTTCGATAAAACTTCAAATTATTTGGGATCGGCGCAGTAGGCAAGTACTGCAAACCTACTGCAAATAGATTTGGCCGACTGCCTGACACCAACCCTCCTAAGGATTAAGAAGTTTATCCGACACCGCACGAGGAGAGCTCTAACTTAGCTAGTCTTTGCGATACCTACGGGAAGAGATGGGGTAACACTATTCTATGCCGGATCGACACGGCAAAAATCTATTAATTTATTAAATTTGATAAATACAAAAATCTAAAAAAAATTGTATTTATCAAATTTAAAACTCTTTGTAAAGACCTCTTTGTTTCTGCAAAAAGTAGGCATTTCGGTGAAAAGTCGTTTCGTCTAGTGCTCCTAAACTGTCGTTTAGAGACCCTTTGCATTGTGAAGTATGAAAGGTTTTTATCACTTAAGTGAATAACGTCGTTAATCACGCATTTTCGAAATTTTATTTACGTGTTTTCGATACAGGGTTATATTTTTATTGGAAACTATCTATAGCTATCTATTTGCGTTCAGTGGCACAATATTTATCGATATATTAAAAGGGTTTCTTAAGTTTTTGGAAAAAAGAGCTGCCACATTAGATTCCTTTTTTAAAAAGGGAAATTGTTTTTTTTTATTTGTTTCTATTTTATTAATGTTAGCTTTTGTTGTGTCTATTGCTGATGTGTCTAATATACTTAACTAAACTAAACATATTTTTCTTTCTTTCTTCTTTTTATTCTGTTCTTATTTCCAAAATGGAATACCTACCATTTAGTTAGAGTGAGAAATTTGAACCTAAAAGGGTTGGTGTCAGGCAAGCGGCCGGCCGTAAAAATATTGCCAAATCTATTTGCAGAAGAAATAGTCAATGATGACTTACCTACTGCGCCGACCCCAAATTAATTTGGGGTTTAGCGGACCCCGGGCTCCCAAGAGAGATGCAACCGGGAACATCGCTCGGATGAGAAAACAGTGAGAAATTTGACGTGTGTTTGGTCTTATATTTAAATTTACCTACTGAATTGTCGATTTATTTTATAACTCCATTATTTTCTGTGCTATTCTTTCTCTACGTTTTGTCAAAAGATTTATTGTCAAGGATGAAGTTCAGATATTTCAAAATAAGCTAAAAATATAATAATCTCCGATTTTTTCCGAATATGAAATCCGGAACAATAAATATTGAAAAACATGTAACAATACTTTTATATTCTTTCCTATAGCTATATACTCATTATTTGTATGGCACCGCCGAGGGTGACAATAAGCTTTCAACGTAGGCAGATACCGGTTTTATTATATCAGAGTAAATATCAATGTAATAATGTACAATAAATAGAGACTTACTTTTGTGCTGTATTTCATATTTTTTTATATACGTAACATTTGACAAATACATGGGTTATATTTTAGTCCAGGATTCCTGATACATTTTTGCAATTGATTACTATCAAGCAAATTTTCCGTGAGTAGCTTCATTTTGATGTCATATTGTCCTACAAATTGCGTGGTACGTTATCCTACGCTCAAAAGTAGTAGTACAGATCCTACCTCTGTTATCTACCACAACCGAGAGTTTTGTATAGGAAATAATTGGGCGTCTCATCAAAATAAAGTTACTCACGGAAAACTAGCTTGATTGTAGGTAATCAATTAACAAAAATGTACCAGGGATCCTGGACTATTAACTAATTATACATTTAAAATGAATTAGGGATCGGGGCTAATGCGTGTGAAGCCGCGCGCCGTCTTCGAGAATTTATAAAAATAAACTAACGCCGCTAGTTTGCTTTTATAAATCTCCTATCAACCAAAAAACACTACATTCAAATCGGTTCATCCATTCGTAAGCTACGACGCCACAGACAGACTTATAACACCTCTTTTTTCCTTCGGGGGTTAAAAATACCCCTTCTCTTTACCTCCGAAGGATTACAGGCTGCAGATAAGTAAATGAATGTGCGCGCAGAGTATGTTCCTACAAGTAGAATCCGGTGACAAATTCAAACATTCAAAAGGTATAGAGTATAGAGTACTAACTTCGCGAACGTGAGTAATTTACTAATGCACCGGCGTCGCGCACTTTCGTTTCTCATTGGAAAATGAAACCTGAGGTAGAGAGATTTGTATAAACGAAGCGATTTTCTGTAAAAAAAAAACTACAATAAAAATAAAGGCACAAAATATATAGTGGCGACTACGATGCAATGCGAACGAAGTGTTGGTAGCCCACCTACTCAGTGGACCGATGATATTGTAGCGGGCGCGGGGAGTCATTGGATTCCGTGCATTGGATGGAGGTAACTCGCGATCGCTATTTGTGGCGTCGTATGGGGGAAGCTTATGTTCAGCAGTGGACGAATAAAGGCTGAGATGATGATGACATAAAATAAAAGAATTCCTATAACTTAATTAAGCGATTCTCCTTTCTAACCAGCTAGCACAAAAGCTTACATCAGCTTATAGAAAGAAGCTCAGCTCAGCTCAGAAGAATAACGAGCGCTAAAATGAATAAGTATTGTGCAACACACAGCGCCATCTGGTTTTAATCGAAACATGGCTTATGCAAGCTACAATAAGTATAAATGCTTAGTAAGTAACATTTTTTACAAAAAAATTGACATCAGCTACTACTTTTAAAATAAGAGCGATGTTAATAGAGCACATACATTTTGTCCTAAGAAAATGACATACTACCGTTGGAATGAAAGTCGGGGTATCTACCACTAGACCAACACCGCTCATCATCCGAGCGATGTGTCCAGTTGCATCCCTCTCGAGAGCCCGGGGTCCGCTTTCCTACTCTTACGTACCTATCTACTTTGCACGATGTTCGGCATCCCGTGTAGTGAGGCCATTTGCACGCATATCCGCTTTTACGACGTCAATCCAGCCTTTCTTGGGTCTTCCCAATCAAGGAAGACCAACACCGCTCTGATAACTTAATGTAACCGCAATCTTAAGCGTTAGCGCCTCGCTGGTTATGGTATGCACGTTCGCAGCATACCAACTCGTATTTGCTCCTTTCATTACTGAAATTAAAAACTATGTTACGGAGATCCGATTAATTATGTAGTATAGTCGATAAGTACAGACAATTTATTTTACGAGTCTTTTTTTTAGACTCAAACGCCGAATATGCTCATTGAGCGAGAAGACAGTAAATAACTCGCTGTATTCATAGTTAAACTTCTTAGGGCTATATTTCACCGGGACACCATGGCGGCGCAACCAGTCGCCGCTACCAACAAAATTTATACAGCTCTGCGCCACCAAACAGACACCAAGTGAGTAACTCTCTATAGAGCTGTATACATTTTGTTGGTAGCGGCGACTGGTTGCGCCGCCATGGTGTCCCGGTGAAATATAGCCCTTAGTCTTGATTCGATTAAATTAGAATAAGCAGTAAATAACAATTATTCTTCGCTTAAATCGATAATAATTAAACAGCTCGAGAGTTTCTTGAACAAAAGACAATTTATGCAGAGAATTGTTATTTTTTGCTTATTCTAGTTTGGCCTAATCGAACCTAAATCGCACAAGTTGTGTTATCTAGGCATAGAGTAAACAAGCGAACTTACGTAAAATCGCGTTGCCGATCGGTGAATCGTCTATTGTTTCATTTTCGATCGTCTTTTATTTCCACTTAGATTGTCTGTTATTTCTGTTTCATACGTCTTTTGTGTCCGTATGATAGTCCTATGTTTTGGACCTTGGAGTATGTTAAGTGAAAAGTTTAACCTTTATACTTCATTTTTTAATTGTAGACTACAATTTGACACATCTTCATTAAGATAAAATGTCAAATACATAGACCCAAAACGTCAGATTATAGTCAGAAATTTAAAAAAACGTACTATACGTGGTGATTTATTCGGTTGCTCTCGCTCGTTTTGTCTAACCTAACTTAACCCAGCTCAATAATAATGTACCTACATACTTAAAACAATTTGGCAAAAATACGAGGATATTTGGAAATCATTTGTTGTCCGCATAATAATGCCTATGGAGGAATTCCGATATGTTTAATAAATTCGATAATTTTCATCATTTTCATCGAATTCACTCCAAATAATAGAACAATTTCGACGTTCCATTACTCAAATTCCACTGACAAACAAACAAAGTTATCAGAAATATGAGGAAACATCCAATATTATAAATGTTTTCATTGAAAGCACATCAATTGTAATTTACTATTTAATATCCATAATGTACTGTTAAAATGTAAATACAACCTTGAATGTATCCAATGTATTAAATGAATAAAAATAATATTTCTATACGGCGTGTTTTGAGGATGGTAATTTAAGCCGAAACCGAAAAACTTTTGTTCAACGACTTTTGTAAATTCGGAATAGTTTTCGATAATTTCGGTTCAAAGTAGGTAGGTACCTATACTAAAAACTCAGGCGGTTCTCAGACTAATAAGTCAAGTTTGTTTGCGTTTGCAAGTTTGCAACTGAACAGTTACATGTACCTACTGTAATCGAAAGCATAGTGTGTAGGTACGAACGAGGTTGACAACTATTGGTTTATATTGCAAATCAAAGGGCGCTCTCAGATATGAGGACATAGATCCCAGTATAACAGATACAATAACCTCTGTGTCGCGTCGTGCGAATGCCCGACTGCAGTGCAGAAGGTTGCGGGTTCGATTCCCGCCGGGTGCAAGTATTTATGCTTAAATTAAATATTTGTATCTGGTCTGGGTGTCCCTCTGTGTATAATATGTATGTATTTACCAAAGAAAAATAAATAAAAGTATTATATCCGTTGTCTAGTCACTGTAACACAAGCTCAATCGCTTACCACGAGGCTAGATGACTCTGTGTGTTGTGCACATAATTTATTTATTTAATAACGAGAATACGATTACAACTCGGTAGTCAGTACCCGGTTTTAATTGCACAACGACTTTAAAAAATCAATTAAACTTTCTAATAACCTAATGGCACATTTATTTTATGGTAAGCATAAAAAAATACTAATCAAGCCTCTTTTGAAGCACAAAAGTTCCTTTCGAGGTACAAAATGTAAGCCTGATTACATCATCATTAAGGCTTCAGTCCAAATGGAAAGTAATTAAAAACGTTCGTGGATTCATAGCGATGGATACAAAAAGACGAATAAGCTGCTTTAATGCGTAATAATTGCGAATATAAGTTATATATTGGATACCTAAATAATACTTCCACCGCCTCTGCTTAATTCGGGTACTAGGTGACCCGGCGAACTTTGTTCCGCTTTAAGGTAATCGCACATTTATCAGGTATGCTGGCAGAACGGCCATAACTAAAGAACTGAACTGATTTAAGTTTCTAAAATAGTGTGTAAATAAATAAAATCAATATTATGTTACACTATTTTGTTATTATAAGAAAATAAACTAATTTTAAATAGCTTCTTGCTTCATCGCCTTCCTTTGTAATACTTTCCTACCTAATTACCCGCCCTTTCGATTCGCTCGTTGTTTAGTTTATTATTAGGTTATAATTGCTCCACCTAGCCACGCGAGCGACTCAGGCGTACTAATACTCAGCTAAGCGTTGACAAAGCGTTCACGGCTCGCTCGTGTCGCTCGCTCGAGCGTGAGCATTCGCTCTATTTAGGTACAAATATTTTGCTTAAGAATTATAAGCATGTTTAAACTTTAATAAAAAGGTTATTCGGTTCTTATGACAATCATTTTCGTTACCATAAAAACTGGAAAGTCCCTGATTCATAAAGTTTTCCCAACTAAAAACCCTAGTAGATGTAGTAAATTTATTTTATAATGTATAGTACTAAAAACTGTGACGTCAAAAAACTTTCATATTTTTATTATATCTCATTTACCTCGTTATCTTTACCATTGAGGCAACCATATAATTACAACTCAGCGTCACTTAGAAAAATATTAAAAAAATAATTAATAACTAGATATTTCCAACAAAACCAATCGGTTTCTTTCAAAAGCGTCAATAACAGAAACTATCTTGAGCCGGCAACTGCAAGGGATCGATATCCAATCAGCTCGCGACGGCTAGAATTACCTGCCCACTGATTAGATGCCCGGTAAGCAGTGTTAAGGAGAGCGCTTACTAGAGCGTACGGCACGACACGCCGTGTTACTTGCGCGGCATATTCTGGAATTAATTATTTAGATGATGATGTCATCTTTTCACTTGGCTGTATTAAGTTTAAGGATGAAACTTCAGTAAATAGCATTAAGTGTAAAGACGATTTTATTTTACGGCAAGTGATAGTAGGTATGGTAATTATTAATTACCGCATTATAGTGCACGGCTTATTTCCTATGAGGGTAACAGTTTGATATACAGGAGAGAAGTGATTACTCAATGGTAAGCAAATCACAATATGGTAGGTTTTCCTAACCGTCCCATGAAGTCCCGTGTCTTCACGTCTCGATAGCAAAACATACTGTAAGTAATTGAGGGGATTTGCTAAGTCAGAGAAGAGTTTTGTATTTACTTGGGCATGGTTTCTAGATCGACAGTACCTAAATCATTCAACGATAATAAAATCATAATATCCTCACATCTTGATAGCAAAAAAAACTGAACTGGACGACACTTATTCTACAAATGACAATAAATTTCTGGTTTAAGGTTCAGGGCCCATGTTTACAGAGGCTTGGAATTGATTATGATTACACGTAGCTTCACGTGCCGTGCCGGTAACGTGAGTGTCTCATGTATTCCGACCCCGGTACATGTAAGCACAGTTACTTGCCGAGACGGTCAATAAACTCGGCCATCTTCAGGAGCTATCGTATTCCTTGATGCTTTCCCAATAAACCATTAGTGAGTATTGTTTATGAGGTGGTAGCGTCTCGTTAGAGCTTAGACCTCTTCTCCTTAGTTATTACTGTTGGTATTATGGTCTAAGAAATGTGAGATTTCCGGATTTTTTCGTCGCATCGACAAAGGTGCTTCACAAACCAATAATTCGGCAGCAAGTTCTAACTCCTGACTGTTGTTTGAAACAATAAAGAGGAAAAGCATAGAGATATAATACCGATTTGGTATATTAAAGACAAAATGTTTTTTAATATTTTTAAATTAAGTTTTAGGTTAAACATATTATATAGGTAACTAGCAGATTCCCGCGGTTTCACCCGCGTAAGTCTTGATCCCGTGGGAATATCGGGATCAAAAGCCTATGTTACTCAGGGTAAGTAGCTTTCTAATGGTGAAATAATTTTTGAAATCGGTCCAGTAATTTCGGAGATTACCCTCAATATACATACATACATACATGTTACCAACATTACCTCTTTATAATATTAGTATAGATGACTATAAAGCGTAATCCTGGTATTCGCCGGTTTGATTGTTATTAAAAAGGTTCATCCATACAAACTTAGTTTTTAAATATAAAAATAATAACTAAGTATATATTTTATAAAGTTCTCTTCGATTATTATTATTATTTTTAATCATTTAGTCAGTCTAAACTGAAATAAATAGTAAATATTTTTTTTGTAAATATGAATAGAATATGAATAAATATGAATATGAATTTACCATGGTATTAGACAATTTCTCTTCATCTCCCTATTCTCTGTACTCGTATACTATACATACCTATTTTATATCTAAGCAAGACAAGACGTTATATACAGGGGGCGGCCATTATTCAGTATAACTTAACCTCTCTTACATCGCCATTCTCATAACTTAGCAAAGCAACAACGAAATAAATTGCAAGCTAGACGCCCCCGACTACGTCTCGCCGGAACTTGTCAAAGGCATCTTGTTCGGGGTTGTCGCATTCGAACGAAGCTGAGAGCCCTTCGCAACTTATTTATGAGTGAACTTGCCTGGTCTGCGAAATACTGAGACTACGCTTTCCGTAAGCGTACACCTGGGATAGAATGGTTTTGATTCCTTCAACCTACTCGTGTGAATTTTTACACGTGGATAGAACGATAACAATAAAACGATGCAGTTATACTCATAATATCGTGACCATAATATTTTTACTGACGAATACTTAAACACCACTTATAATTTTTGGGCTATTTATATAATTGAGCAGCTTAAAAATTAAAAATGTGTATGGGAATTTTTGAGTTCAACAGCTGCTTAATTGCTTAAGTGCCCCTCAAATTGTATGCGGGAATTTAATATTCGGCCGATAGTCACTTAAAACTTCTAAGGCACCGTTGTTAGCTGTATTATACTATTTTAAAATTTAATTTCGTTTTTTTAATTATAGACTACGATTTGACACATCTTTTTATAGTAAAAATGACAAATACAAGGAACTAAAACGTCTAATTTGTCAGAAATTAAAAAGTTCTAAAGAATAAATATTGATTTTTAAATGTAGGTACCTGCCGGTAAATGCATTCGCAAGTCCTCTATTTCCGTGGTAAATTTCGTACCGATGGAATACAGCGAAGGGAGAAATAATATTTTTTACACGCACATCCGACACACAGACTCTTCAATTGTGTCCAACTTAAATATCTACTGAATAAAATATAGGTACGTCCTATTATAATAAATTGTGTATTAACGTGTTTTGGTTCTATTGAAAATACAAAAAGAATTTTATTTCAACTAAGCGTTTGACCAGTATCCCAGTAACCCATCGATACATATCAAAAATTTAACTTGGAGTATTAGTTATGTTATGATGTAAAATACACTTTAGTAATTAGAACAGAATCCTTCAGAGGATAGTCTCCATTCTCTTTCTCCATACAAACGTAGTTTACATTTTCCTTAATGGATAAATACATTAGAGCAAATATGCCATAAAACCTATATCTGTCATGACAATGCATCTACCTTTTTATTTTTTTTTATTTTCTAATTACAATAATAATAATAAATAAAAAAATAATTAAATGAAAAAAATAAAAAGGTAGATGCATAGTCATGACAGATATAAGTTTTATGGCATAAACATATTTGCTCTAATGTCCAGGGATCCAGGGAGGAAAATGTAAACTACGTTTGTATGGAGAAAGAGAATGGAGACTATCCTCTTATAGCCCGCGGACACATACCACTCGAAAACCGCTAGCCTTACAACTATCATGTAGTTTTTCTTTACATTTATGCCGCTAGTGTGATAAGGCTACTTTGATAATATCTATTGGCATGATATAAATCTAAGTAAATGAAATCTATAATTCGTTTTGTTTCTGATCTGTATGTTTTCTATGTATCATATGCATATTATATTTACATCAAAAAAGGTTTAGTATGTAGTATATCCGTTGTTTAGTACTTACAAGCTTATATAGTGCTTAGTTTTGGGCTAGATTACGCTGTGTGTAACGTTGTGCAATATTTATTTTATTCATTATCGATTGTTAGGTAAACTTTTGTAGTATCTATGTACGTTTACACTTTATGTACCTCTGCTAGATATAGAAATCTTCAAACTTGTGAAATAGAAGCTTGCTTCGCGAAGTTTCAATTGAAATGTCAGCGTCCGGATAACAAGGACGTGGGCGGTCTAGATAACTTATTATAGATAGGTATGCACGCGATGTACATTGTACAGTCATGTAATGTATGTCATTATGTATGTCTTTAAAAAAAACTGTCATTATGTTGTAAATCCGTTGTCTAGTACCCATAGTACAAGCCTAGTTGCTTATTTTGGGACTAGATTGCGCTTTGTGCAACGTTCTGCAATATTTATATTTGTTTATCTAAAGTTCCTCGCTAACTTTTGTATTATATCCCAGAATGTACTAGGAAGTAGGATAGAACACGTCTGTTACGCTATAAAACTCCTTTTACAACGTATCTGACAACTCTATCAATTACCAGAACTGTAACCACTGAATTTTCACCCCTATCCCTATGAATATACGACTAAAAACGGAATAGATCAATTTAGCGATAGTGACTGCGCATAATTGAAAACTGTCCTACACCGCGTTTTGTGGGTTTTCTTATTAGGAACGAACGGCACAAACGGCAAATGCTTCAAACTTGTTTTTATGTCTTAGCCACACTGCGATGATATAGTCGTTGAATGTTGGTGTAGCCACTCCATTAACGTGTTAAAATTATTGCAACAATTATTGTGAAGATGGGCATTGACGTTATCCGTCTATGGTCCTACATGAACTGAACGTTGGTGTAGCCAATCGATTAAAGTGTTAGAATTATTGTAATAATAATCGCGATGTTAGGGATTGACGTTTCCCGTGACTGTGGACAGAACATAACAACTGTTATACCTTATTGACACAGTGCGAGTTGACACATTTTGATTTAGATTTTGCTACTTTACTTACTACTAACTACTTGAACCATATCAGAAATAGGTAATTGAAACAACAAGAAAAATATATTGTTCTTAACTAGACTTTTGTTATTTAAAGTGTCAAAAATAAATGCAATGGTATGTCGAAAAAATGTAGATACCATAACAATAAATGAGAAAAACTTGACTTTTCGGGTCTTTGTTTATAGATTCTTCTTTTTTTCGCGATGTTAAATAGAAATAAACTTATTTTTCGGTACTTGTTCACTTTATTTTATTGCTTGATAGCAAATTTTACAGTATCGTGTCGTAAGTCGTTCAAGTCTAATAGAAAAACACAGTTTCGACTAAGTTAAGATTTAATGAAAGATAACGTCTGAAATGTACTTACTATTTTGGGGTAAAATAACTAAGTTTCAGATTTCGATCTTTGTTCTAGTTTTGAATGCCGTCAAACTATAGACTTATTCATCGACCGATCCCAAGCAAGCCCAAAATAAAGAAATACCTTTATTTGTTTTTAGGGTTCCGTAGCTAAATGGCAAAAAAACGGAACCCTTATAGATTCGTCTGTCCGTCCGTCTGTCTGTCCGTCCGTCCGTATGTCACAGCCACTTTTTTCCGAAACTATAAGAGCTATACTGTTGAAACTTGGTAAGTAGATGTATTCGATGAACCGCATTAAGATTTTCACACGAAAATAGAAAAAAAAAACAATAAATTCTTAGGGTTCCCCATACTTACAACCGAAAGTCAATTTTTTTTTTCAAACCTATACGTGTAGGGTATCTATGGATAGGTCTTCAAAAATGACATTGAGATTTCTATTATATATTTTTTTTAAACTGAATAGTTTGCGCGAGAGACTCTTCCAAAGTGGTAAAATGTGTGCCCCCCCCCTCCCCCTTAACTTCTAAACTAAGAGAATGATAAAACAAAAAAAAACAAATGATGTACATTATCATGTAAACTTCCAGCGAAAATTGGTTTGAACGAAATCTAGTAAGTAGTTTTTTTTTAATACGTCATAAATCGTAAACCGCAATTTACCTTTCAAAACAAAACCTGTTGTATAGATAATGGTACGGAACCCTTCGTGCGCGAGTCCGACTCGCACTTGGCCGGTCTTCAATAAAAAATATTATATGGATAAGCACACTGTGAAAACGTGATCAATTTTTTTCTGACAAACTAAGAAAAAGAAAAATAACAATGATAAACTACAATTAAACAAAACAACAAAATTATATTAGGTATTGAATACGATTTTTTATCAAACGTGAAGCGGTTGCGCTCGCATTTGCATTAACTAGACGGTCGACAATAAATCGGCCGACCTAAAACTGTATTATCTGTGATCGCTTACTTCGTAAAGTTTCTGGAACTAAAGCCCTTATTGTTTGAGTTGATATTAACAGAGTATTGAAATTGTTTGTCATTGTTACTTGGTTTGCTTTGACAGATAGTAGCTTTGATTTTACGGTGTCAGTAGGAATTTATATTTATTAGGTGTATACACCTTACCTATCCCCTTTCTTAAAATCGTGCCCATACATTTTTTTGCCTTTGATTATGATTTATTGTACAATCATTACCTAATACAATCTTAACAATACAAACATGGGCATGTCATGACCAAAATCTAATTATTACATAATTATATCTAGGTATAACTATAGGTCAATCTTAACAATACAAACATGGGCATGTCATGACCAAAATCTAATTATTACATAATTATATCTAGGTATAACTATAGGTATAGTATAACTAACTAACTAAATCTTCGATCATATATAAACTATAGATACACGGTCCCATACAAAATCGAAATCAAAAATCGGCACTACTTCAACGCTTACTTATACGGACATAGTACAGTTTAATGTAAACCTTAATTACTGGGCAATAAGGTTGTAAAACACTTATGGACGACTGACAGCGAAACAAGGCATATCGGCTGAAGTATGCCTTGTTTTGATGGCTCCATTTCTAGAGCGGCGACCGTGCATCTATAGTTTATATATGATCGAAGAACTAAATATATATAAAGTTCGCCGGGTCAGCAGCTAGTTGAAACTAAATTAACAAAAGCTCGTAGTATTCAATGGCTGCCGTAGCGTAGCAACATAGCCTACGCCGTAGCACCTTCGTAGTAACGTGACTACGAAGGCTTTACTCTCGTAGCATTACAGCCTCGGCATTAGATTTCAAAAGGTAGAACGTACCAATGACAGCAGCTCTGTTTAATTTTTTTGAGAATTGTTTAACTATTTTCGGAATATATTCAAGACTAGCTGACCCGACAGACGTTGTCCTGTCGCTTAGTATAAAAAAATGGCTATCTATCTTCATACCAAAATTCATCAAAATCGGTTCAGCATTTTTTCTTTCATAAGAACCTTCTCCTGACAATAGCAAACACAACAAAAAAAGAATTATCGAAATCGGTTCGTGCGTTCTGGAGTTATAGCGTCAGGAAGGAAAACCCGACTAATTTTTATATAGTAGATTTTAAGGACGTGTTAGTGATTTCTTGCAAAATTACCAACAATTGCTAAACCTAAATTAAACAGAGCTAAGGCATAGTTACCATATCCGACGAGATATGGGTAAACAGTTGCCATGGACAAGAAACGATATTTTGAGCAAACAAAATCAATTCAATTATAAATAATCTAATATATAAAATTTCCATGTCACAGTGTTAGTTACCGTACTCCTCCGAAACGGCTTGACCGATTTTTATGAAATTTTATTTTCGTATTCAGTAGGTCTTAGAATCGGCTACTATCTATAATTTATAAGGCAAAACAACGTTTGCCGGGTCAGCTAGTATATTTATAAAAAATCTAAAAGTTTTCCCAACATTAATAAAATATTTTATGTAAATTCAATTTACAAAACTATCATAAAATACATTAGAAGACCGAAAATAAATCGCATTATATTCGTTATAGCCGCGTAATATATTTGTTACACTTCCAAATCATATTTTCTGACAATATCATTTGTTGAGTCGACGTACCATGAAATACGTCTGGAGTGACTCGACACAAGGCGATCACCGTACGCTCTTTAGTAGATTAGGATAGCGGGACACTGAATCATATCTTTGTATCTAATGTTAGGCAAGTGCAGGCCAAGCGTAGTGTAGGGTTTAGTTTTCATAAAATAACACGGATTACAATTTGGATAAAGTCGTTTAAATTAACTAGTATGGAATTTCCAATAGCATATGATCGAATTTTACTTTAATTGCTTTTCAGTTAGTTCAGATAAGTAAATTTTCTTTGAAATTTAATTACCTATATTTTGTACTACTGTCGTGAATACAAAATATGACGTAACTAAGTATTTGGATGTAAGAAGCTAGTCATACACAAATAAAATCAAATTAATAGTCACACCATTTAACTGTAAGTCATAACGTATGTTAGAAATGAGTAGGTACCTACAGTTTGTTTGAGCCCGTTGAACTGATTAGTGATTAAAGCATAATATTTTCTACAATAGAAATCTCAAAACTAGTCTTAAAGTTGCAATAAGACCCAAACTCTACAAAAGTTTTATCACAACGTTTCAAACAGTTTTTAGATTATTTTACAAAGAAATGTAACTTACTAAAAAAATCATTTTAATAATATAGGAACTCAGAATTCTTGCAATAAATTTAAATGTAACATAACATATTTTACCTCCCACTACGTTACTCCCCTTAAACTTCCTAAACGAAACTCTCGCGTTGCAATATTTTATCTCCCAAAGCAAAAACTCCTATCGAAATCATGAAAGTTTTCCTGATTTGATGACTATGCACTTCGTTCAAGTTTCTGGGGAAAAAATATATAATAATAACAAGATGAATGATGGGCACGATGAGTTTTGACACGATATACGAATAGTTACGACGATGTCTGTGGTTGTTGTAGTGATGTTTATCAAGTGTTTCCTATTTATGTGAAAGATACCTATGTGAAATATACTTTATATGTACCTAGATACCTTTTTAAGTGAAAACTTTTCCAGAAAACAGTAACCAATACTAGGGATAAATCTATACTAATAATTTAAAGAGGTAACGTCGGTAACACGTATGGTATGTATTTTCCGGGTAATCACTGAAACCACTGAACCGATTTTAAAAATTCTTTTACAAATAGAAAGTTACATTATTAAAGAGTAACATATGCTACTTTTGATCCAGATTTTCTCACGGAATCGGGACTTACGCGGGGGAAAACGCCGAACGAAGCTATAAAATATTATAGTTTAATTATCGATCTCAACCTTAACAGTACAAATCAGAAAGAAGACAGTTGTTAACAGCCACTGCGGTAACGCTACCGAAAACTTAATAATGCTTTTGACGTTTTAATCGTCATTCATTGACTACATCTAAGCGCCCGTAACGATGCTTTCATTTCATCGTTAGGATAGACGTAACAATATTGTTATCGCTGCAGCGGCTTTTTATATTATTTACTTCGCGTAAAAGGAACATGGAAAATATTTGAGACGTCATTACTGTCTACTTCTATTTGAGACGTACTAATATATAATAATCTTAATTAATTTAGTTTAATGAAGACATAGCTTAATATTATAGAGACATCATCATCATCCGAGCGATGTTCCCGGTTGCATCCCTCTCGAGAGCCCGGGGTCCGCTTTTCTACTTTTACGTCACCACTTCGCACGATCTTCGGCATCCCGTGTAGTGAGGCCATTAAATAGAATATTACTAGCTGACCCGGCAAACGTTGTTTTGCCTTATAAATTATAGATAGTAGCCGATTCTCAGACCTACTGAATACGTATACAAAATCTCATAAAAATCGGTCAAGCCGTTTCGGAGGAGTACGGTAACTAACACTGTGACATGGAAATTTTATATATTAGATATATATTATAGAGACACATATGCACATAAACTTTCACCTTTATGATATTTGTAGGATAAATAAGCGCTGTTAATACCTCATACAATAAGACTGGTTTCTATTATAGACTAGAAGAAGAAAGGTCGCCTGATGGTGATCCATTTCAAACTCGTCTCTGACGGACGAGCTTCACCAATTCCCAAGTCAAACTGTTCGGGAAAATACTCACACACCTTTAAAAAAGATGGGTTAAAATTCGAACGTCTTTGTTAGAATACCCACCATCTAGGTAATCTAAGCGTTACATATTGTCATTTATTAAATTAAAATTCATTAACTTCATCAGGGCTAGTAAAAAAATAAAACATTTGACATTCAAATGTCAAAGGTTATTCTACTTATATTACCGTACGGTACACAAGTACATAAAGGTTGAGTATCTATGACAAATGTCAGAAGAAATATACTTCGTTTTAGGTTAAGAGCTAACGTTTATGAAACTACCTTATAATCTGTGCATAGTAAGGACGACTACATAATGCGTAACAGCTTGTCTAAACCTTCATGTCTAGAAGAAACTTCGAAGTCTAAATTTATAATTAAATTGACACCAAAATAATATTTCTGCCAACATGCAGACATTTTTAAAAACATCATAGAATAAAGGAGAATACCATATTTGTTAAAATATAAGTTAGGCTGTTGAATTCTAATTAATTAGTCACGGATAATTTTATTTTTGTTTGCCTTTTTTGTTTAATGGTCATACCTATAATAATATTCAAATCTCATATACATCCCAATTTCGTACTTCGCTACAGTGCACTTTCGAACTGACGTACATCGTACTTGCATACTTTAGATTTCACAAACAGCGTGAAATTATACTGTCAAACTAACGAACATCGTACTGATACACCGTACTGGTATAACTGGTACTTTGGTCTCACAAATTACGGAATTTTGTATTTCGAAATTTAGTAGCTAAGTCTATTTTATTAATGATGGGCAATGGTAAAAAACCATTCGCTAAAAATAGGTATATTTTTGGTAGAGCATTTTTATAACATGCTTCAGCTTTAGAAATATTTTACAAGGAGAAAATTAATCATCAAAAACTTTACCATGACAAGATTTGAACCTGTGCCTCTGCTTGCCGGGCGAGTGTGCTAACCACTGCACCATACGAGACCCACGTGACATGATGAATTAACTGGATGCTTCAACTTTATTTTCCTATTGATACTGTATGTTTTATACTGTGTGCGCTCGGTCTACATACACTAGGCAGGGTTGCAAGCTTTCATGTTGATTGAAGTTTTATTTTTAGTACCTATTGTTGAAATGAGTGGGTTTGATTCGTTCTTTTTTCCTTTCATTTGTCTGCTTTTTTATTATTATTTGTATCCGATACTATAGGTACAGTCGGCAGAAAATGCATGGTGAAGTTCGTCTGATATTAACAACTAGCTGCGACCCGCAGTTTTACCTGCGTTAGTTTCGATACTGCAAGAATATAAAGATAACAAGTAGCCTATATGTTAATCCAGATCTCCAGCTATCTGCGTCCCAAGTTTCATCGCAATTGGTTCAGTAGATTTTGCGTTAAGGTTTATCAGACATCCTCGTTTACTTGTACCTTACTTACCGACTTAATTACATACAAACTTTCACATGTATGATATTAGTAGGATATAAATGTTTGTGTTGACAAACCTGTCAGTGCCACCAGCTATCACTTTATATTCTTGAATATCCATATCTCCCATAAACTGCGAAAAATCTGTAACAAATCAAAGAAGAGTTTACAAACATATAGTACTAAAACGCAGTTACAACGGTTGATTTTTGTTCAACGGTTGGTTGATCCCGTAATTCCCACGGGATCGGGACTTACGCGGGTGAAACCGCGGGGCGCAGCTATCAATAGTAACTATCGACAAGAAACCCAGTTTTACATAACACCTTATTTTACGTATTATCAATACAGGAGTAGGTACAGCAAAACGAAAATCTTAAACGTGATTCGATTTCTAACATCCCAAAGTAGTTTTTAGGGTTCCGTACCCAAAGGGTAAAAACGTGACCTTAATACTGAGATTTCGCTGTCTGTCCGTCTGTCTGTCTGTCCGTCCGTCTGTCTGTCACCAGGCTGTATCTCATGAACCGCAATAGCTAGGCGGTTGAAATTTTAACAGATGATGTATTTCCGTTGCCGCTATAACAATAAATACAAAAAAAATTAAGAACGATAAGGGCGGAGATGATTCTGGAACAGTTTTCAATGTCAAATGTTTTAGATTGAATTCAAATATCCCATACAACAAACGTGATTTTTGACATAAACACCGCGATGTATTTTTACTACTAACGCCATCTAAAAATGGATTGATAGATTTAACGTTCGCGTTCCGTTCACGGATTGGTTAGTCCAGTGTTCATTTTAAGGTTCCGTTCTCAATTGTCATAGTGGTACAGAACCCTTCGAGCGCGAGACCGACTAGCACTTATCCGGTTTTTATTTTTTTCAAATATCCCAAAAATATGTCAATAACAGTACAGTCACAGCCAAAAGTCTGAGAAGGGATTAAAGCGAATTTCGAACGCATTCGAAATTCGAATCACGAAGTCTCCCTTCGAAGCGGCGAGCGTACGACAAATCACGCGCGAAACTGCGGCCACAGACTAAATGAATATTGACATCCAGCCAATGGGAATCGAGTTGAATTGATAATCGGTTGTAATCACTGTTCTGTTTTCATCGCTTATTGAATATTTAGGGAGATGACTCTGGAATAATTTTCAATGTCAAATATTTTAGATTTAATTCAATAAACCCCTTCTTTGTGTTGCCCTGGCTTTTCCTTTGACGATGGTTAGTATGTTTTCCTTCGACGTAACAGTGCACAGTGATAGCGCATATAATTTATTCGTAAAAAAAGACCAGCCAGGTTAGGGATTCGAACGCGCAACCTTTGGAATTAACATATAACAATGTATATAATTGCATAAAGGTTTTTTTTCTACTTTTAAAAATTATAAAGTAAAATTTGCACGATAAAGACCCGGGAAAATCTACAATTATGAATTTACTAAAGTTCTAGAAGAAAACATTAGATAACACAGGCATTGACGAAATTCAGTAAAAAGTCCATTATCAAAATAAATTACCTCAGCCAAAATAGATAATCTTTCAACGACTAAAATATAACAGAAGCGACTCAAGATACTTTATCTCAAACCACCTGTCCAATTTAAAACCCAAGACAATGCTCCGAAGAAACTGAGCATTCTCATTCGAGCGGAATTGAAATAGATAGCGTCATCTGTCTTCTATATTTTTCATAATTTCGAAGTAAATAATTTTGGTCCATTGTCGTTGAGATGAAGGAGGGCTAGAGGCCCTTCCAAGCGCAGATTTTACAATCTCGCATAATTAAAAGGGGTTGGGAAGATTGCTGAGCGATGACTTATGTCCTTGTTCCAGTGACGGGTTGTTCTATCATTATTTTGTGACTTGTGATTAATCTTACAAAGGGATTATTAAAATTTGTTAGAAATCAAGGACCAAGATTTGAAACAAATTTTGGAGGTTAATGTTGCTTGCGTCTAGGTATGGACACCGAAAATCGAATCCAACAGAACAACAGCTTCATACAAGCCCGCGGCGGTAGGTACTCCACTACTTGCGCTATGTGTGGGTGACTTCTCACCTCTTTCCTCTCGGGTTTGCCGAGTGCGCCCGAAGCGCCTCCTCGGCTCACGTACGCGAACTCGTCGGCACACTGTCGATGAGAGAGGTCACGCACACATAGCTGCGCATGTAATGAAGTACCTACGCCGCGGGCTTGTATGAAGCTATTGTTCTGTAGGATTAGATATTCGATGGTATGGATTACCCCATAGAAATGAACTGGTCTCTATCAAGAGACTAGAAGGAGAAAGGTCGCCTGATAGTGATCCATTTCACACTTGACAAGCTTCACCAGTTCCAAAGTCAACCTGTACGGGAAATTACACACCATTAAAAAAGAAGGATCAAAATTCAAATGTCGTTGTCAGAATACCCACCATCTGGGGAATCTAAGGGAATCCCCTTAGATCTCGAGCTCCTCTGTGGTCTCGGCTATAAAGCTAGTAGTTACTAGTTAAGTCAGTAATGTGAGTAAAAATCAAAGGCAGAGAGTACTTAGTTGTAAGTTTTATCTTCTGCTTATTCCTTTCAACACTTTTGAAGATAAATGTACAAGAAATTGTGTCTAAAATTATTTTTTAACAAACAATAATAATCAGATGACTGGGTATGATTCAGTAATGGAAAAATAAATGCAAGAAAAAACCGGTCAATTGCGAAATGAACTCGCGCGCCAAGGGTTCCGTACCCATTATGCCACCATAATACAAAATCAAATTGTTGTATGGGAGCCCCACTTCAAAAATATGTTCACGCCGTACGGCATATGAAATCCGATTTCGATCTTTTTTTTTTAGTATTTGTTGTTATAGCGGCACGGAAATACATAGTCTCCGTCCATAACATATATATACATACAGCCTGGTGACGGACAGACGGATAGGCGGACGAACAGTGAAATCTTAATAAAACGGTCCAGTTTTTCCCTTTTGAGGTACGAACCCTAAAACAGTTAATGTGAAAGTCTTCAAAATTAATTGAGGCCGAGTGAAAATGTAACCTTTTTCCGTCGACGTTCTTCATTTTTAGTTGTCAAAAGTATAGAGGCGTTTAATGGGCAGGCTTTGAGTTATTTCAACGGCCATTAGAATTATTTTTCATTTAGGTAATTTGACATTGGGGAGACTACATTATTCCTTTGAAAGTAAATAAGTATCTATTCTTTGTACCTCTAGCGTTGGATTGGTTTTTTAGGGTTCCGTATCCAAGGGGTTAAAACGGCACTCTATTACTAAGGCTCCGCTGTCCAGGCTGTATCTCCTGAACCGTGGAGTTGAAATATGATGATGATGATATACACAGATGAATGCAAACGTAGTCGACTGTTTCCTACATGGATGAAGACATTAGGGCAAATATGTTTATGCCATACAACCTATATCTGCCCTTTGATTAAAAAAAAATTAATTAGAATAAAAATGAAAATTTAAATTATAAAAATGAACATATGGGCATGATCATGGCAGATATGATATAGGTTTCATGGCATACACATATTTGCTCTAATGTCTTTATCCAGGGAAGGAATAGTCGACTACGTTTATATGGAAGACGAGTAGGTATCCTTCCCCCTTAAGGACACTTAAGCCACGCCAGTTAAAAAGAAATCATTTTCTAAAAATTATTAAAAAGAGAATGCGTCACCGTGGCCTATGGCTTCCCCTAACGAATATTTGATGGCAGTCATCTATTCTTCCTACATAATATTCAACGTCGATGAATAATGATATTTTGAAAATTTATTTTCCCTGCTCAAATCTTGTCAGAAAGATATTGCTGTTTCGTTCAACAATAAATAAGACAATTTCTTATAAATTGCTATAGCTATCCGTTTATTGTAATCTCTGAATCGCAATTGTTCTTGTCGAATTCGATTTTAGGCGATTTATGTAGTAGTAAGATCATCAATCAGTTTAATGAAACGTTTATCTCAGAATGGATTGAAATAAAGCATATCGTACGTTTTACGCAGTATGACGTAGAAGTTCTTCATATATTTGGGTTCCTCTGATCAGGATGAACATGACCTCTCAAATACAGACGTAGAATTGAAATACCACCAACCGGACGCGGACGTCGTCGTGTGAAATATAAATGCAACGTGCACGAGAACTAATAGGACGCTCTTCAAGATGTTTTTCTTAATTTTTGATTTTAGTTTGTTTTTTGTTATATAACTATATTTGGTTTAAAAAATAATTAAAAAAATAGGGGGTTTAATTCAATTAAATAATGCGTCATTTACATTATGCGCGTATATCACCTATAATCAGAATCGTACGCAATGTTTTAAGTACTTAACATTGTTAGCAATCATTTTCAAAAAATAATGTAGGTACGAACCTACCACCGAAGCTAATCGAAATACCAACTACGGCACTAATTCAAATCTCATTTAATCGATTCTAAAAAAAACATTGCTTTTCAAAAATATCTTCAAAACAAATTCATTCCAACACAATTTTTCAACGAAAACAATTCCGTCAATTTGTTACTCATAAAATCTGAATACCAGACTTTGGCTCCGCAAATCCAATGAGCAACCCTATTAGAACTCGAAAACATGAAATTACCAAATCGTTCGCCGTCTTTACGACGTACGTGTCAAATAACTAAGGCCCTTACCTGGGGAACTTTTCAAATTCGCTCGCGAAATTGTTTTTTTTTCTCGAGCCCCAAAATAAGCGTTCCCCTTTATAAATTGCGAGGCGATGATGTAACGTTAATTTGAATATCGAACGTGAAATTGGCAATTGTCAAGTTTAACGATGTTAAGAAGGAGTTACGGCGAGTTTAGGGGAATTTTCGAAGAGCGGATTTTTTAAACAAGACATTGAAAGATTTCTGCTAATCCTACTCTTAGATTTTGGTTCTGTTTTCGCGATGTTGAGTTGAAATTTAACTCATTGTTCGCGGATTTCGGATTTTAATCGCGTGGTCAATCCTGAAGAAGAGAATTTACAACCTTAAAGGTTGGCAAGGGGCGACACGTTGTCGCCTCATGTCGCGGTTTCTATGTTTATCTATGAAATTCCCTACGCTTGCTCAACGACGCGTCGCTAGCTTCGAGTCGCTGACTACGTAGGGAGTTTCATAGAAATACAAAGAAACCAGTAGTGTCGCCGCGACACGTCGTCCGCTGCCGCCTCATGTCGCCCGTTCCCAACTCGTACCTTAAAGGTTCTCGATCTCACAAACGCAAACTACCCTACACAACATCTCACCGTATTTCTCCTTCTCGACTATATTTCTTGATCCCTGTCGCCCGCACAAAAGTGGGTGAGCAGAGAGCAAAGAGCTGTTAATCTTTTTACGTCGACTGCATTATTTCAGGGTCCCTTCGTTGGGTTATTTAGGTGCCGTTGTAAGCTTCGGGTTAGATCGGCAATATTCGACAAATGATTTAGTGGTATAAGTAGTTTCGGTTGTATTTATTTTATTTGGGTAATCGTTCCTACAGGTTTTTGCGCCGAAAACATAAATCCCCTAATATAATGATTGAAGCTTAAGGGTTCGTTTACACTGAAGTGGAGCCGGATGGAGGGGGTCGTGAAAAAGTTGATGAATTTTCATTTTCGTGAAAACTAGTTTTAAAATGCATGTAAAATGTTCCGTTGTCTAGTCACCGTTACACAAGCTTAGTCGCTTACCACGGGGCTAGATGGCGCTGTGTGTTGTTCACAAAATTTATTTATTTAATTTCGGGGGTATATTACCAAATCAATTTAGATTCGTGAAAGTGAACAAATGAAGTGAAATTAAAAAAAATGCCAAATATGAACTTTTCCGTTGCTTCCAAATCTCGTTGCTGTGAAATTGTTAGCCGCCATTACAATGACTTCCATTGCTACTAAATGACCATAATCGGTTTAAGACCGAGAAAAAACTACTCGTGAGGGAAAAAAATCGCAGTCCTTACTTCTGTCACTCAAACTTAGACCATAAAAACTATACCACGCAACTAAAGTTTCCTTAGAAACACTTTACTACTAAATTATTCAAGAAACGGACCGAGAGGGCTCGATAAACTCCGTAATGGTGAAAGCATCGATGTTTCAAACCAAACTAGAAAAGCCATTTCGAACAAATACTGCAGCTTGGCTACAGACCGCATTGTTCTCTTTCATTAGTTTTAATTTAGAACGAGACAGAACGATGTCTCATTCCCGGAAAATTACGCAAACAGTGAGGGAAAATCACGCGCAATTTTCTAGCATTGGAGGATGTTCTATTTTACTGGATGTGGTAGGAAGTAGTAAAAAAGTTGTGACATCACGTCCTGTCTTATGTCACGTGCGAATGACAGACGCAAGACGTGATTAAAGGTTTGAAGTATGAGGTTGGGAAATCAAGCGTTTTCTTTTATGTGTCGGTGGGTTTTTTCGTTTGGGAGATAAATGGAGATTTTATGAAAATTGTTCTAGATTTCACTTAATTTATGTTAGTATGTTGTAGTAAATCAGTGAATTTCTTTGAAAACATATTGTTTCCAAATTTCTAGTATCTGCTTTTGCTGCTGCTTTTTTTTTGACTGACTGACTGACTGATAGTTATAGCAACTTACATGCTGTAACAATCAGTGAGTCAGTCAGGAAAAAGCATTTTATAGATAATGTTCATTTACTTGGATTTGCCTCTACTCAAATATTAGCAAACAAACAGCTGAAACAAATGATACTGATATTAAGGCAAATATCTATGATTCCTCTTGAATCACTATCACTATAAAAAATCCGTCGCGTAGTTTTAAAGATCTTAGCTTACATAGGGACAGACAAAAAGCGGGAAGCGACTTAGTTTTAGACTATGTAGTGAAATGCCGACTTTTAGCCTATGCAGTTGGATCAACACACGGTAGTACAAAAATAGTAATAGCAGTACAAAATAGTACCTACATAGCTGAAATTTGGAGAGTATGTTTTTTATAAGGTAGGCATATAGAATGAAAAAGAGATTTTAGAATTTCCCAAGGAATCAGAACTTAAGCGATTAAAACCGCGGGACACAACTAGTACCAAACAAACAGTAAATTTTATTGTTCCTTCAAAAAGCCTTAACTCAAGCTTAGACCTAACAAAAGTCAAACAAAAAGAAACCAATAACCTAACCGTCATCCGTCACGCAATTCTCGCTCGCTTTGCTTATATCCACAGAGAAAAAAAAATCAACGCAAGTGAATTTCCAGGGGCATTACCATAAAGACGCGGTTCAACTGTAATCATTGCGCGGGCACATTGCGACTTGAATACAGATGGTAAGGGCGCGTTCTCACTGCACAATGAAAAAAGGGTTTTCGTTGAGGGTAGTTAAAATAACAACATTTTTAAATTTTAGTGCTCTATATTTTATTAATTAAAAATAGTAAATATAGTATTTCAGTATAAAAGTTTACCTTTTATGCTTCTCTGAAGTCTACTTAACGCACTGCACAATCAACTTTCCTCAAAAATATACTCTCACAATAATGGATCTCTACACTAAACTGACAGCGAACTTGGAGGTTCTGTCTGCTGACTTCCAGTCACGAATGCACGACTATGAAGAGTCCCTGCTGCGTCTCGCTTCTCCGGAGGGCCCGCATCATCGGGATCTAGCATCTCTGTCAAAGGAATTCCTCGAGTTCAAGACGATGATGTGGAAGACTGTATCTCTGCTGAAGTCCCAGGCTGAGTTGCTGATTCAGGGTATTGACAGGCAGGAAACAGTTTCCAGACGAAAGGTACTTCTTCTGCATGGGGTTCCGGAGGCTATGGATGAAAGTGCTTCACAGATTGCACTGAGTATTTTGTCCAAGCAGCTGAATATTCCCAATGTTAGTAGTGATGATATCAACGTGTGTCATCGCCTAGGGACTAGGTCATCAAAGCCCCGGCCGCTGCTGCTGCGTCTGTCGCGATACACCATCCGCAGCGCTGCATGGAATGCCAAGACACAGTTGAAGGGCAGTGGCATAACAGTGTCCGAATTCCTAACCAAGGTAAGGCATGATGTCTTTATGGCGGCCCGCAAGCACTTTGGTATACAGCAGTGTTGGACTTCCGAAGGCAGAATCATTATTCAGCTGCCGGATAAATCTCGCCGGAAAATCGAGACGCCGTCGGAGCTGAGTAAGCTGGTGCAGCGATTCCCCCTGTGCACGAAAGTCTCGTCGTCGGCGGACCCCACTGGGAGTACGAAGGGCAAGACACCTCTAGCTGGCACGTCGAAGGCAGATGAGAAATCGAAGCGCTTCAGGAAGCCGGTTGTGCCTGGCAAATAGGTTTATCGTACAAAGTTTGTCTGCCTGTGTGGTCGCTTATTCTGTCCACCGTAGGTGTAATCTTTTGTTTGTGCTTAGTTTTTCTTGATATGTTCCACTACTTTCAATTCTATCTCTTTTTCTTGCAAATTGTTTTTTTCTTCAATGTTTATCCCACGTGCCTGTGAAACTCAAAATGACTGATGGATGACAGTGACACCTGTGAGTGACACGATGTTTAGCGACGGCGACATTCCATTTCACGTAGATTTTCTTCTTTTCACTAACGTTCTGTTTCTATTTAATTTTGTACGCGGTGTGTTTAAATTAGATTGCATTTTTTTTTTTGTTTTTAGGAATATTTTTAGTTATTATATCTATTTAAATATTTAATAATTATTTATTTTATTTATATATAATTTACCAATGTCACTTGATGTTGACGAAAGCTTCTTTTCTTGTTCCTCGTCTGTCTCGGCGGACAACGATTATGCTAGTGCTCTTGACTCCGACGACGATCAGGTTCTCTTGCGGGATGAGCTCGCCGTGAGATTTGCTGGTTGTACCAGAAACTTAAACGTGGTCCACATCAATGCACAAAGTATATCCAAACATTTTCCCGATATTCTCTCTTCTTTTGATTGCAATGTCGTTGATGTGGTTCTCGTCTCAGAAACGTTTCTAAAACCTACCCTCCCATCTAAATTATACTCTGTTCCTGGCTATCGGCTTATCCGAAATGATAGGGTAGGGAAGGGATGTGGTGGTGTCGGTATCTACTTACGTTCCGATATCCCACACACCATAGTGGAAAAATCACCTAAACAATACTTTTTAGAATATCTTTTCATTGAAATAACTTTTCGCCACTCTAAAGTGTTGCTAGGTGTCTTCTACCCCCCTTCTTGCAATGTTGACTATTTTTCTACCTTCGAATTAGCAGTTACTAACTTTTCCTCTATTTACGAACATATTTTAATACTTAGTGATTTTAACACTTGCCTTATCAAAGACGATCATCGGTCCCGTAGGTTACTTTCAATTTTATCTTCAGTCAACATGCATGTCCTCCCTCTGTCCGCAACTCATTTCCAGCCGCACTGTACTCCTTCTCTTATCGATCTCATGATAACTTCCCAGGTTCATCGTGTAGCTACTCACGGTCAACTTAATGCTCCATTCTCGTACCATGACCTCGTCTTTCTTTCGTATAAAATCCGATGTCCAAGGCGTAAGCCACAATACCTGGTGATGCGTAGTTTTAAGAACATTGATGTTGACGCCATGCGATTGGATGTGACTGACATTGACTGGTCTCCCGTTTTTATTGCCGGCGACGTGGATGACAAGGTTGCCGTTTTCAATAAAATTATTTTGTCTTTATATGATAAGCATGCACCTTTGAAACGCGTCAAGGTCAAACACCCGCCGGCTCCGTGGCTTACGCAGGTCATAAAGGATGCTATGGCAAGGCGTGATAAGGCTAAGAGACGGTATAAAAAACATACTACTGAAGAAAATCATGCAGCTTATAAACAATACCGTAATCGCTGCTCGAGGATGTGCAGAGACGCCAAACGGCAACATATCCAAGAGTCTCTTGATAAGGCCAACCCCTCACAAATGTGGAAATTTTTGAAATCGCTTGGTATTGGCAAGTCATCGGCAGACTCTCAATTCAACTTTGATATTAACTCTTTAAATTCTCATTTCTCTTGTCCTCCTCTTACCCTTGATCATTTGGTTAAACGTTCTACTCTCGACTCTCTTTCCTTTCTTCCTAAACTCTCTTGTGGTCCATTCTCTTTCTCGGAGGTTGCTGTAGGAGACGTTGTTAAGTTTCTTCTTTCCATTTCTACGAATGCCATCGGTTCAGACGGTATCTGTATCAGAATGATCCGCTTGATTTTAAACGACCTTGCCCCTATTGTCACGCACCTAGTGAATTTCTCTCTTTCTTCCAACAAATTTCCTTCCTTGTGGAAGGCTGCATACGTCATCCCACTTCCCAAAACCTCAGATCCATCTTTACTGTCTCAGTTTCGTCCCATTTCTATCCTTCCTGTGTTATCTAAAGTTTTGGAAAATGTAGTCCACAAACAACTAAGTGACTATCTATGTAGTCATGCGCTGCTTACCTCTTTCCAGTCAGGCTTTAGACGCGGTCATAGTACCGTATCTGCCTTAGTCAAGGTATCCGATGACATCCGTCTGGCAATGGAAAGGAAGCAGGTGACTGTCATGGTGCTACTGGACTTTAGCAGCGCTTTCAACTCTGTGGACTTCGACATCTTATTAGGTATCCTTTACTCCTTCAATTCGTCGCCAACAGCAGTCGCCTGGTTTGACTCCTACCTTCGGGGCCGGTCGCAGTGTATCCGCCATGAAGACTCCTTTTCTGACTGGTGTGATCTGGTTGCTGGCGTGCCCCAGGGTGGAGTTTTATCTCCTCTTCTATTTTCTGTCTTTATTAACACCCTCACCAACGTTATTTCTTCTCACTTCCACATGTATGCCGATGACTTGCAGATATACAACCATTTTCGTACTGACAACATGGCTAGTAGCATAGAATTAATAAACCGTGAACTTGCATGCATCTCAGACTGGGCTAAGTCTTTTGGCCTGCTTGTCAACCCCTCCAAGTCTCAGGCTATGATTGTAGGTAATACTTACCATCACAACTTAATTGACAGGGGTTCACTGCCTGCTGTCATGTATGATGGGGTGGTGATTCCATACACAGACTGCGCCAAGAATTTGGGTGTCCTATTTAATAATCGCCTCTCCTGGGAGAATCATATTAATTTGGTAAGCCAGAGGGTGTTTGGCACATATCACTCTCTTAAACACCTCCAGAGCGTCTTGCCCTTGGACACCAGGATTACCTTAGCTCAATCTATGCTTCTTCCTCTCTTGGACTATGCTGACGTGTGTTTTCTGGATGCCACTGAAGATCTCCTGGATAAACTCGAGAGACTGCAGAACGTCTGCATACGCTTCATATTTGGGTTGCGTAAGTTCGATCACGTCTCCGAGTTTCGTGCTAGGCTGAAGTGGCTTCCGATTCGCCGTCGCATTGATCTTCATGTTCTCTCTTTTCTCTTTTCAGTTCTTTTCAATCCCTCCTATCCTTCTTACCTTCGTGAGCGCTTCTGTTTCTATGCCCGTGGTACGACTAATAGATCCTCTCAACAACTAATGCTAAAATGTCCTTCTCACACATCTTCTAAATATAATGAATCTTTCACTGTCCGTGCAGTGCGGCTCTGGAACAACCTTCCACACGATATACGAGCAAGTCAGACTCTCAGCGTATTCAAGAAACGAGTAAAAGAGCACTATTTATCCTCTGTATAGAAAAGTATATGTATTTGTGTATTATATGTTTATTTATATATTTCGTATCTAAGTATATGTTTATGTATTTATTTAGATGTATTTTATGTTAAGTATAGTATATGAAATCTACTTTATTATTATCAATATTCAAATTGTAGTACTGATTTTACTTTCTGTTTCTCTTTACTTTGTACACTTCACTACCTTAAGCTATGTTCTTTCCTTTCCATTGAGGTCTGTCGGAAGAAAACTCTTGCAGGGTTAGACTCACCTTAGTATATAATTGTATAATATCTGTTTTGTAATGTTATTTCTCTTGTGTACTGAATAAATAAAATAAAATAAAATAAAAAATAAAAAAGTCGAATTTTGAACGAAGAATTTCACTAATTAATTTGAAGTACCTATGTGGCAGTGAAATACATTTAATATGAATAATAGAGAAAAGCATGTCAAAAAATACCTCGGAAAATGAATAATAATTAAATAAATCTAAAAATAACTTTCAAAGAGGTCAAAAATTCAAACGTATATCATGTAAAAAAAAACTCCGAAATAAACGATTTTTTACCGACTTCCAAAAAGGAGAAGGTCGTTCTCAATTCGTCGCTTCTGTATTTTTATGGGTTTTTACTGATTACTTAATTCAAGACGGCTTGACCGATTGAGATGATTATTTTTGTAATGAAAAGGTAATGTGAGATGAGATGGTCCCATAAAATTAAATTAGTAAGGAGTTATTTCTTAGTTTTTAACACACTTAGGAGACACTGCTTTTAAAAAGCACTGTTTCCATACTGTTTTTTCAAAAAGTCGTTTTTTAAATTATATTATTCTTTCGGTCAACACCGCGAAAACCAATAAAAAATCTAAAAATAGCTCGCAAAGTTTTGTGTACAAAATAGTGTTCGACCACAATACCAGTGAGGTCGTCAAACATTGACTAGAATACAGATGGTTAAGGCACGTCCACACTGGGTGATAACGTATTATATTACGTAACGTATTTGTTGATATTACGTTGCCTGTATTATGCTATAATATATTTGGTTACGTTTCTTTCTTCTGATATTTGGAAAGATACAGATAAATATTATATCGTGTATATTATGTATACACGATATAATATTTATTAATATTATATTATATTAATTGTCATAATTATTTATAAATAAAAAAAATGGCAAATAGACCATGCTATAATTGGTTTTTGGTTTTGATTTTGTTTGTTATGACGTAACGGAATAGTCGCCTCATAACAAAGCCATGAGGCTAATAAGTAATTTAAATTTAACTTGCTAAAAACTTATAAGTTTTGGTTAAAACATGGCTTTTAAATTATATTTGTATGTAGAAAAAATATTCAAAGTTTAAAATCGTTTCACCCTTGTATAAGTCCCGATCACATAGGAGTATCGGGACTATAAAGTAGCCTATGTTATGCATCTACCAAGTTTCATCGAAATCGGTTTAGTAGTTTTTGCGTAAAGCAGCAACAAACATACTAGTTTTTACTTATACGTTAGTACAAGTCGTTTAGAATAACAAAGCTATCGCTATTAAGTTATTGCAAAAAAACACATCTCTAAAAAAATTAATTGTGGCACAATTAAATTTTCCTTTTTTACCCGACTGCAGGGAAAGGGTAAAACATGCTAATTTATAAGTAAGAAAGTATATCGCCCTAATTTTAAACTATTTAAAAAAAAACTCATGTACATACTTCCTAAACGAAGTCAAAATACAAAGCGACCACATCATTTAAGAAGTTGGTCGAAGTCGAAACGTTTTCAAGACGAACGTACCGTATTTTTACTTTATTCAAATTCTGTCGCAATGCTGTGTTCTTGACTTAATACTTTGACATAGAAACATAAACTTTTCATACACTATTCTAGAATCGAAGTCTTTATAGAGCACTAGCAGAGTCCCGCGTAATTTTTGCGACCGTTTTTCTGTGACCGTCGCGTCGTGCGAATGGCCGACTGCAATGCAGAAGGTTGCGAGTTCGATTTACGTCGTGTGCAAGTATTTATGCTTAAAAATAAATACTTGTTTCTGATCTGGGTGTTTTCTATGTATCTTAAAGTAAAGTAAAGTATAATAGTAATGTTTTTCGCGCGTATCATAATTCAAATTCCTTTTAGAACTACAGGTATAAATCTAGTTTCATTGATCCTATCAATGGTTTTATCTACTTCTGCAGTTTTGGCGCACTAAAATGGTTCAAAATGGTACGTCTACAGACAAATAAAGACCGAACTTATTTAGTACCAATCGAGAGAACAAATTAGACCCAGTATACAGAAACAATTGAATCAAATTCGACAATTAATTGGCTGTACCTAGGAAGCCATTGTGTGACGTAATCACCGCGTCGAAGCCTTCCAACTGAGCTGTAATAAATAAAGCTGTAATTGGTTAGCGCCGTTACGTCGTAACGTCGTTACTAGAAAGCCTCACAATCGTAGAAATGTAATATTTTTTAATAGAAAGTACATCACGGAATTCTTTTAAGCCAATTGAACAAACACTGATGTGGTAAGTACATCAGTAATTGGTCAATTAGTTTAAAAATAAAATAAAAGGTTAATACTTCGCTACCTAGTAGTTCTAACAACTCTATCCTACTAATGCTGTAAAGGTAAGGGTTTGTGAGTGTATGTGTGTTTTTATTCATCCATGCAAAAACCGCTCAACTCGCTCAACTCAACTCGTAAACTTGTTATGTAAATAGTTAAAACTGGAATAACATATTGTTATCCCGATATTCCCGCGGGATCGGAACTTACTCGAAAAAACCGAGGGTAACATTAGTTAAAATATTAAATGATTAAGTAACTAAGCCTCTTTGAGCTAAGCCATACACAGACGGACATGACAAAACTATTGGGGTATCTTGTTGACTACGAGACCGCAAAAAAATAAAAGAAAAATAAATACAAAATATACTACGATAGTTAAACATGAAACCACCCGATCTAATAGTCGTTGTTACTTAAATTATCTGATGTTCTCTCTACACTATATTATGGATATTATGTGTCTTCGCCTACCATCTGCAATATATTGAGGGTGACATGACTCAATTCGTTTCCTAAGGTCAGGACAGTAAATTAGCAATGAAATTTCTAAGCATTCCCGTGTTACATTTGCGTATTTTAATTAAATTTTTGATGAAATATTCTGAAAATAGCGTAAAGCAAAGCAATAACTACGGACTATTCACACAGTTGTGATTCCCGAGCTATTAAAGCTAGCAATACAAAGCAAAATGGCTAAACCAAAGTTGTATACAAGATTTAGAAACGGCCGAACTGATTTTTATTTTATTTTGATTTGTTAAAATTCGTGTCGACGTATCGTAGGATAAAATTAATTAAAAAATTTGGAAAACGACATAGGTACACAAATAAATAATCATTATAATAGATAATGCAATTATCTCATGCGTAGGTACAAGGCGTTGTTAAACTTATAAAAACCGGGAACAAAGACGTTTGTTTTTTTCTTCATATTGCGTATGATAGTAGTGGAAGTGCAAAGTTTTTTTTTTGACATGATTGTTGGCGATACAAAGTGCGCCATGTCGGCTAGTTGTTTATATAAAAAATCGATGTTTTTGTTATATACGTACCTAAAAAACTTATAACGAATAAAATTAAATTACTTTTTCCCACAATTTAAACGACATACAGTACTCGACAATTTCAATAGAAATTCCCTTCTGTACCAAACCCCCTTGGTTTTAGTCTATAAATACCTACCTAAAATTATATTATCAATCTTGAAAGGGTATCGTTGAGTTGAGACCATGTTTTGGCAAACGGCCAACCCTTCACTTTATTTATCTGAACCTCAAACTTGGCTTAGCTGTTTTTAATGATAACAGTCGGCTGTGACAGTTCAGTCCCCTTCGAAGACGTAGCAGTGAACACTTAAATATTTTAGTTGGTCGGTCAGTGCTTCCAAAATGTATGCATAGAGCAAGCTCAAATCTTCTAACTCACTAGCTATGTAGATTTTCCTTCTGTTTTCGCGATGTTGGAGCGAGACGTTTCGAGACCTTTAAAAGTCTTGACAGTCAATCATGATGAAGGGACCTGTAAAGGTCTCGAAACGTTGAGCGTTTTAACATTGCTAAAAGTAATAAACACAACGCGATTAAAACGGACAAATGAGTTTGATGTCACTAGTTATGTTGAAGTAGGTAACCCGCTTCGACTTTACGCGTGTGTGTATTACAAGAAGAGTTTTGAAAGAAAATATTAGTTTTCTGAATTATATCTGGAACCACATCAAAGTCGTTGTGTTTTTCGCAGGAGTTAGCGGATAAACTATCACTGAACGGTGAAGAAGACCAAAGCAAGGAATAGCCTAAGACTTGTCACGGTTCGAAAGTATGGGACATTTGCAATCAGAAGCAAGATCTCTTGATGTCCTGCTGCTTAAGAGAAAGTGACTGTCTGTAAAGGACCCCTGTAAAAGAAGGCTCTTCCCCCACAGTATGCCAACGTCATTATTATTTATTTCTACCTACAATGATCAGGAAATATTAAGATGCACTCAAGTGTCCTGAATCATAGATAAATACCCCAGATGCAAGAAACGTAACAAATGGAAAAGTTTCAAAATTATAATAATGACTTTTGCTTTAAACACATAATTCAAGCTTAATTTACGTAAAAGAAAAAAGATAAGATGATAACTTTAGAGCACATAACTATTGGACAAAAAACTTTCATTGATCACTTATCTCCTGATCCAATGCTTGTAGGTACATACGAAGATCACCCATTAATTTTTTCGATAGTCGAAAATCCTTTCAACTTTGAACCCCTATTACATTCATCTAGGACACAAAAGATGACCGTAGATAACTAAATACAGATACGAGTATTCGATTTAGATCAGTTGCAGATAAAATATAAATTAAAATATAATGGTAATATATTGCAAGCCCCAGACAGCTTTTAAAACAATTAAAGAAAACGTTTTAAAACATAGTAATGATTAAAAGAAAATATTTAAAAATAATTTGTAAAATATTGTAGCCAATCAAAATATTTAATTGTACGATTTCGTGTACAGATCCACCTTTATCATTTATGAGTTCCGCAAGGCTGTTCCACCTCGGCCTGATGCAATAGCCTTAAGATTTCCAAATTGATGTCTAATTTTTTTAGATAAATCTGAGTGATTACTTTGGCTAAGCAATGCCCTGTCTTCCTCTTATTAGTGGTTTTAACGTCAACGAGAATGTGACAGACACATTACTTAGACAAGTAATCATTTAGAATTGACTATAAATACGAGTGTTATTTATGGTATTAGGCGTTGTGGCCATTATTTCCCTTAACAGCTTACCAGAGTATTTAACGATTTTTTAATACTCTGGTAGTAAGGCAAAAATGTAGGTCTTACAGTTACGACCTAAATATTTTGCTCGCTAGTGTAAATGAGTATAACTATAAGCACTCTAAGATCCACCTCGTAAAAAGGTTTGACCAATCCTTTGTCGTGAAATTCCAATATCGTTCCAATGTATAGATTCACTTCCTATAGATTTTCCCTATACAGCTTTGCCTATTCAAGTAATATTTACAATAGACCGAAAACTTTTAATCTGCCGATTGGGAGTGAACTAAACTAAACATGCTAAATATCCGACTACTTGCCCGATGCTTTTAAAATCCGTTAATCAATTTTAAAAAGAGGTTTAATAAAACGATTTTAGTTATATTTATACTAGCTGCGCTCCGCGGTTTCACCCGCGTAACGCAAGTCCCGATCTCGCGGGATTTACGGGATCGAAAGTATCCTATCACACCTTCTCCCGGTTCTAAGCTACCTCCCCATCAATTTTCAATCAAATCGGTTCAGCCGTTCTTGAGTTATAAATGTTGTAACTAACACGATTTTCTTTTATCTTCTAATATATAAAATTTCCATGTCACAGTGTTAGTTACCGTACTCCTCCGAAACGGCTTGACCGATTTTTATGAGATTTTGTATACGTATTCAGTAGGTCTGAGAATCGGCTACTATCTATAATTTATAAGGCAAAACAACGTTTGCCGGGTCAGCTAGTATAATATAGATTTTGCGTTATTTCCTAAGACAAATCATTAACAATGTACGATGGGGCAGGACACCTATAATTATAGCCCAAAATTCAATAGTGACATGACTTTCTTCATTAAAATAAGTTTAGAAAAGTTTCAGATATTATTTTATCATATAGATACATTATCATAATGTTATTCATGATGAAATTACTTATTATAATTGGCATTTAAGCCGAAAACTCAGCCACTCAAATTCAGTTAAAAGAGCACGTTCAGTGAACTGCTTCCTGTTGTTTATTAATTCACTAACAGCAAAATTGTCGGCCGATAAAGAGTTCGATAGATACTTAGTCTGCGTGTACTCTAAATGCTGACGTTACAGTTATGTAGAAAATAGAAATGAATAAAGTTTTATTGTGGCCTTGTGAAAATACTCGTAGGTAAAGAATTATACCGAAATAATTTATGAAAATGGAATATTTCTTTTGAAGTTTGTAATAGGTTTGAAAAGTTTGGAAGCGTAGAATATGCCATATTATATTTTTTCAATCATTTCTTACAGGATATTTTTTCCGTTTTCATAGCTTAAAGGGCAGAATATTCAATTCAGAAGTTACCACGATTTCGTATTTTCAGGACAAAATCAAAACCGTAGTAGCTAGTGCGTGACTTATGGAACTGGAAAGATAGATATTTGTCGAAAACTGAAGCGCAGGAATATCACACATCATCATCATCATTCGATTTACAATCTTTTATGGACCCGAGCCTCCTTCAACGCTTTCTTCCATCCTTCTCTATCCAACGCCGATTTCATCCAGTTTTTTTTAAACCAAGGGGTCTTTGGTAACTCATCCACCCAAGCTTGTGCTTTCCGATCAGAGCGATAGAATATCACACATACATACATCCTTTTATTAATTTGATCTTTAAAATCCGAGATTTAGGCAAATGGAACCGCGTAACGCAGCTCGTTTAGAAATAAAACTCTCCAATTTGTATTTGACAAAAACTAAAGCAAAGAAACTCTCAAACTTTTCAATCGTAACTGCCCAGTTTTGTTGTCACTCGGTCCCCCAAGAATCCATACTCCATAGTTACAGGTCGTTTAAATTTTCCAAACACGTATCGATTTTTCGTCCCCTCATGTCACGTAGGGTGCCTCTTCGATAGTCAATATGGTTTAAGTTTGGGGGTGTATTATTATCTATGTTACGCACCTATTTGGGGGCGTATTTCAAGCTATTGTCTAATAATTACAAAAGTTGTTTGTTTGTCTATTCTTGCAATACGATTTAAGTGCAGGACACATACCGGCACAGCGGAAATTTTATAATTAAACTAGCTAACCCGGCAAACGTTGTTATGCCTTATAAATTATAGTTAGTAGCCGATTCTCAGACCTACTGAATACGCATATAAAATTTGGTAAAAATCGGTCGCGCCGTTTTGGAGGAGTACGGTAACTAACATTGTGACATGGAAATTTTATATATAAGATAAATTGAATTAAAATTTATATTTATAGCTAGAAGTGGCTCCCACACCACTTCTAGCTGTGTTTTTGTAAGCGCTTTATCCTGCGATATCGTTGCGGTGCTGTCTTTTTACTGAACCGACTTAAAAATGCTCTCAATTAATCGGTTATTTTTACATATGTTTTTTAATAAAAGTAGAGTCTCGCGGTTTCACTTGCGTTCCCAAATCCAAAAACCCTTTCTTAGTCCAACCTATAGGTACATCATAACAAAGCATCTTCCAAATACCATGTATCTAGGACTAGTAGTGGTTTAGGCAGTGGGACGATATTTTATATAGTTCAGTCAGTCAGTCTATCAGGAAGTAAGAACATTAAATTATACATGTATCAGGTAGGCCAGATCCTTATTGTGAATTGCCGATGGTATCTACTATCAACAGAATAAGAATCTTCTGATTAAGTCCTTTATTAAATAAGTTCAAACAAGTACAACCACGGGGTACTACTAGTTATAGTAATTGAAAATAAAAACCATACAACATTATGAAGGGTGTATTTCGAAGCGTATCTAATGAAGTTCCCACTTTTGGGTGTAAAAGTACCTACCTATATTGGTTGCTGGTAAGTTATTATTTATTTAAGGTATATTATCTAAAGTAATTTTATTATTTTGGGAAATATTTAATAAATTTCTTAGTACCTATTCATTAACAGATATTTGATTTGGTTTCGATTAAATTCCTAGTATGTGTGTTACTTACTTAACTATTTGTGTTACCTACGGTATCAAACGCGTTGTTTTTAAGATATTAGTCAAAATGAAAAAAAAAAAAAATATTTTGTTTTACCTGATTTGTTGTTATAGCAGCTTCAGAAATACATCATGTGTGAAAATTTCAACTCTCTAACTATCACGGTTCATAAGATACAGCCTAGTCACAGACGGACCGACGCGATGGACTGGGAGCGGAGTCTCATTAATAGGCTCCCGTTTTTACCCTTTAGGTAAAAAACCCTAAAAAAAGTAAAAAAATTATTCAACATAGCAAAAAACAGAAGAAAAAATAAAATACTATAGTTTCTTTAAGCACATTAAAATATTCTTAATGTAATATCAATTCAATTTGAAGGGTACAATTTTGAATCAATTTCTCGGGCGAGTAGACGCATTCGGTACGTATAGCGTTTCATTCGTGCGTATAGTTTTATGATACCACTACCCTTCGATAAAACGGAGGGTAAAAACAATGGAATGTGACGTCATTTTATTTTATAACTCACGGGCTATCGATATTTGATATCTGGTATTTTCATAGCTGGATTGGTGTTTTATAGATAGAAATAGGTAAGTAAGTGTGTACCTATATATGTTATATATCTATTTATAAGAAGATGCACAAAAAAGTGTGAATAGCGATTACTCGCTAACAAACTGATCGTGAGTTTGGCCACAGTTTAGTTTAAGTTTAAATCATATGCCACTTCAGTTTTTAATTGTTCCTGGAATACAACCATGCCTTTTAGACCGATTCATTACTAATCATCTAAAAAAATACAGAAAATCATAAAATATTCCGTCTGCCTTCTCTATAATATTATAGTAGGTAAAGAAAAACTTGCAAAGAGAAAACGATTCCATTTTATTTACTGTTAATTATAGCATTTATTTTCCTAATTAGGAAAACTCTGAGACAGGATGTCGTTATAGACAAGAAAAACAAAAGTCCTGTTTATAGCTTTACTTGGATTTAATTAATGTTGTTATAAATAAATATTAGGTACCCGAGTCGAGTCAACTGGAATAAGCAAGGAATAGAAATTGTATTTTACACATAGGTATATTTATTATTATACTAGGCGTTAGTCGTCTTATGTCAATCAAAAAATGCCGATTTTTTATACATACCTAATACTTATACCTAACAAAATTCATAGTAATTAGTTCGGCTCAGTTCAGTCCTACTCATTTTGCAAATACCAAGTAATAGATCAATTTTGTAAACAAAATCATGCATAGCACAATCTATGTAACTCAAAACGGTCGAAAGGGGATCATTCTAATTGACAGCTCTGTTATTGGAATAGTTGTGAAATACTATACCGATGATATTACAATAGTTCTATTGAAAACTTAACAATAATGGAATAACTAGGTAACGCTTACAAAGGCACGTAGCGTTCGTAATTTTCCAATTAAAAAAACCTTGTCTGGGTTTTGCAAGTAAGTCATATTAATTACAAGTTTTAATTAGTGATAATTTATTTAAAAAGTCACTAAAAAGATCGGAAACAAATACGGTAAAACATGGGCTGTGCAGAGTTAGCTATAGCCTTATTAATAAACTTGATATAAGGTTGGAGTAGTAAGAACATGATTTGTCTTTTTCCGAGACAAGAACTTTTAAAGTCGACAGAGAGAAATAAATAGTGGTAAAATTACTTCTTACTCCACGTTTATTAATAAGGCTCCTAGTGTTTTCACTAATACATGGCGAAATTAGCTTTTGATCGCGGTAGGTCTGTCATGGAGGTAAGTGACGATGTAGTCTAATAATTCGTTTACACAGCGCAAGCTAGCGTACATTGTAAAGCTACTCGACAGACTTGTACGCCGTACAAGTCTGTCGAGTAGCTGTACTGTTTAGACTTAACAAGACCTACTCGTAGGAGCCAGTGACAGTATTGTGTAGTCACTAAGGCGAGCAAGTTACTGGAGTACGCTGAGCTGTAAGTAATCGCCTGTAAGCTGTGCAAGCTGGCCCTGTGTGAACTAACTGACAAATCACATCTTAGTCTATCTTGAAGAAGAGACCTGGAAAGGTCTCGAAACGTTGAGCGTTGTAACAATGCTAAAAGTAATAAAAACCACGCGATTCAAACCGAAAAATGTCTTTAATTTCAATACAACATCGCGAAAACAGAAGAAGAATTCAATTTAATAATTTATTCATGATATAGGTTTAGTGAACAGGTGGTGTAAGGTCAACAATAAGTTAAGAGGATAGTCTCCATTCTCTTTCTCCATACAAACGTAGTTTAAATTTTCCTCCCTGGATAAAGACATTAGAGCAAATATGTTTATGCCATAAAACTTATTAGGTATCTGTCATGACTATGCATCTACCTTTTTTTTTTTATTATTATTATTATTAGAATTAGAAAATTTTAAAAAAAGGTAGATGCATTGTCATGACAGATATAGGTTTTATGGCATAAACATATTTGCTCTAATGTCTTTATTCAGGGAGGAAAATTTAAACACGTTTGTATGGAGAAAGAGAATAGAGACTATCCTCTTAATTAAGTTCCTCTTATTTAAGAGGATAGAAATTAATGCCGAACTGGCCAATAAGCCAGTTCGGCATATGAAATCATATAGGTTCTAAAAACAATTTACTCATCATCAATAAGTATGCTCGTCTAGAACATTATCTATGGCACCTTCTAAATTCTCGTAGGTATAGATTTCTAATATGACCATGAGCCATATTCTAACCCTACAAAAGACATGTAATTATTAAAATTACACGACAAACATCACAGGCCAGCAATCAACGTGTCATTACTTCACCCCTCTAACCCATTTTAGGGTTAATATGTTTTATATTTGTAACATCAAAATATGTCGTGTCCAAAAAGTAGCTGGCCGTTAATGGATGATGCATTCATATTTCATCGAAATATTGATTGCTACGCTACTGTCCGATAAGTGACGCGTTCGACACATTGGCTATATTGGAATAATCGTTATTATAATAAATCGAAATACAAAATAGAGAGAATTAATATTAGTTATAATATTAGTTATAGATATTCCACCGTTCGTCTGTAGGTATGTCTGTCACCAGGCTGTATCAGCTTGATTGTTAGAGAGTTGTATTTCTGTTACCGCTATAACAACAAATACTAAAGACAGAATAATTGCGCCGTGTAGCCCCGGGTCTCTTCCCATCCCATCTCTTCCCGTGGGTGTCGTAAAAGGCGACTAAGGAGATTAAGGGAGGACTAGCAAAAAAATAAGTTCTCCCCGCGCGGTGGCGGATAAACTACTTGGTCCCTAGAAGGGTTGGTGTCAGGCAGGCGGCCGGCCGTAAAAATATTGCCAAATCTATTAGCAGAAGGTATGGTCAATGATGACTTACCTACTGCGCCAACCCCAAATATTTGGGGCTTAGCGGACCCCGGGCTCCCAAAAGAGGGAAGCAACCGGGAACATCGCTCGGATGAGAGAGAGACTAAAGACAGATTAAAATAAATATTGCCAAATCTATTGAAGTGGTGCTCCCATAAAACAAAGTTGATATTTTTGGGATAACGGTACAAACACCTTCGTGCACAAGTCCGACTCGTACATGGCCGGTTTTCTTAAATAACCCAGCGTTAAAAGTAGGTAGTATAATTCGCACTTAATGATATTGAGGTATATTATTCTATGCGGTCAAAGTTATATTTGGAACAATGTTGGTCGGTTTGCCAAATATTTTGATGGAATGCAATCAAATGGACATCAGTATTAATTTAAATACCAAGATGTCTAACTGAGTACGGAATTCAATGATATTGTTGGCTTATTTTGGTACTACGAGTAACAATTCTATCTAGAAGATCATAAAATTGGTTCAATGTTTATGCAACACCCTTTTGGCTTTTTGGTCATGGAATTTTTAATGTTTGTTGTAGGTATGGATTTCAAAACCGACTAGCAGATAACCACGGTTTTACCCGCGTAAGTCCCGATCCCGGGGGAATATCGGAATCAAAAGTAGCTTATGTTACTCCTCGATAATGTCGCTTTCTATTGGTAAAATCATTTTTGGAATTTGTCCAGTAGTTTCGGAGATTACCCCCAACATACGTACATACATACATGTTACCAAAACGTTACCTCTTTATAATCTTCTAATATATAAAATGTCCATGTCACAATGGTACTCCTCCGAAACGGCGCGACCGATTTTTACCAAATTTTATATGCGTATTCAGTAGATCTGAGAATCGGCTACTATCTATAAGGCAAAACAACGTTTGCCGGGTCAGCTAGTATTAGTATAGATATAGATGAACCGACCATGATGTATTTTCTGTCTCACGCCTCAAAGTTTCTAATAAGACAGAATTATCGCGATCCAACGTCAAACAGCGGAGGTATCTCAACCACAAAAACATTCATTCAAATTGATTACCTGCTCCTTTTTAGAAGTCAGCTAAAACATGTAACAATGACACGAAAATAATGTAACAGAACACTCACGTAGAGTATTGCATACTCTTCAAAGCGTCCGATGACGTCACTTTGATTGATGGCCCATCATTTTTTTGCTTCACCATCTTCATTTTATTGAAATTGATAGCTTTTTTGTGTAGACTGTACAGTTTTCAGGGAAATTGAAACGTTATTGATGGCTACTGGCTTTTTAATGCTTGCTTTTTTGAGTGGATACTCAAATTGAATAGGTTATTAATAAGGTTATAAAGTCTACAACGATTATAGGTATTAGGTTTTGGGCCCTGTAGCCTGGGTCTAAAATAAAAAAAATATGGATACCGTAGCCATATTACGAGGAGTTTCTTGGTGGAAGGCTACGGCCATCCACCGGTCTAAGTCTTAGCGTCAAGTGGACTAGTCCGTATTCCGTATGCGTAAACTGGTGCTGTCACTAAGGAAGACGGGTTGGATCTTATTCCACTGTCGTCTTCCTTCTTCTAGATGAGCGTGTTACATCTTAGACCGTGTTATTACTTACCATCAGGTGAGATTGTGGTCAAACGCTCATCTATCGTGTGTAGAAAAAAAAATACTCACAGCAAAAATTTAAGTGGGGAGCTCTTCCCAGTAGAGTTATTGTGTACATTGTGTAAACGTTTTTTTTTATTTTAAGATTTTTTTAAACACCACCTTTTTTAAGATTTAAGACTATTTCATAAGAAAGTGGTAAGACTATTTCATAAGAAAGTGGTTAACAGCAGTTAAAAATATCGCGAGCAACAAAAGTAGTTGTACGCATCAAATGTTACATATACACAAATATGTGTAGGCACCCATAGTACAAGCCTAGTGCTCAGTTTGGGGCTAGATTGAGCTGTGTCTAGTATTGTGCAATCTATTTTAAAAGTACAAAATACGTAGACAGCGTCGTTTTTGCGTCTGTAAAAACCTTACAAACTGCAAAAATGTTCTTATAATAAGTTTAAAAATAAATTCATCGATACACTCAAGTTCGACTAAGTATTTCGCAAAATAAAAATATACAGAGCAACACCGTTCAAGTTATTGACTTTTAAAAATAAAACAAGTAAGTTTCACATTTTGCAAGGTTTCCTAACTTTTCCCTTAGAAGGAGAGCGTTGGGTTAGAACCATTTATTAACTTCAATAGTTAGGTAAGCACTAGATGCACTATAGAACTACAGGCTATTGCACAGCACTAGGCAGTACTCTCGAAAACACCAAGTTAAGGTTTATAATGAAACTTACCCACTTAGGTTGCATAGAGGTGCTATTTCTTGAGAAAGTTTCTAACTGTCTAAAGATTTATAAATTGACAATAGTTGACTTATATTTTAGTGTGCTGTGTAGCCCTGGCAAACCGCTGGTTCTAGTGACATGAAATTTGAAGAGTGTGTTCTTTGTAGTGTTCACTAAGAAAGTTTTTGGAAAATACCACCGTTCCATGAACCACGATTCCACCGTGAGTTACGCAGGTTGGACAAGGGATTCCAGACGACTATGCAAAACACTGCATAAAACTATGCATATATGATAGATAGATGAACGCTTTATTTGCACAACTTAAGTATGGAAACAAAAAAGCTTAGAAATAGAAAATTGCAATGGGTGGCCTTATCGCTAAAAGCGATAAGGCCGCCCGTACCGTCAGGCCACTCCAAGGAGCGCCCGTACCGTCAGGCTACTCCAAGGAGCAACCGTCAGGGATCTATTACAGATCGCAGGTAGAACAGCGAGACTCTGCTAGTCGTTAGTAACAAACTGCGCACAAGACTGTACAATAAACAAACGGCCGGCGAATTACTTACCTCAATGAAGCCGTAGGACAGTCGCGTGGAACGGGGTGAAGCCTGACCGCTGTTCGCTCTGGCCACGACGCGAACGTAATCATAAATTTAAATACCTACCTCTACCTACTAACTAACTACTAAGGTCGAAATAGAATAGAAAAGTAATTTATTTATTTATGCTACTAATAATAAAGATGTGAAAGTTTGTGTGTAAGTACATATTTATAGGAAGAAAGAAAAAACCAAGGAAGATATGAAGAAATCGGGGATAAAAAGTCTTTACTTGGACACCAATTTAAAAAAATAGACTAGCTCATTATGGATAGGCTGTTGAATCCTACTTATCTATATCTATGGCTTTGTCCTGACTGACTGACTGACTGATCAACGCACAGCCTAAACCTTTGATAGTAGAGGGCTGAAATTTGGAGAGTGTCTTTTTTATGTGATGTAGGCATCCGATAACACAAGATTTTTCGAATTTTTTACGGGTTCGGGACTTACGCGGGTGAAGCCGCGGGACCCAGCTAGTTATATTATAAAGGGGAAAGTTTATGCCTAAGTAAATAAGTATGTTTGATACTCCTTGGTGCTAAAACTACTGTACGTACGGTACTGTACGATTGCGATAGTATGCAGATAGCTAAAGATCTGGATAAACAAATAGGCTACTACTTATTTGGATGTTTCCGCGGGATCGAAACTTACGTAGGTATAACCGCGGGGCGCAGCTAGTTAAGAAAAACTTCAGCAAACTTTTTAAACTAACACGATTGGAGCACATAATAACTTTCCTGTACCTACTTTAATTTTCATAAACGTTTATTTATGAATATAAAACCTATCAAAATACATAAACATTTTAAAATCCCACTCCTCCATTAAACTCTCTAGATCAAACGTCCCGACCTCCCCGCAATCAACATCGGGAGCGCATTCAATGCAACTGCAATACTGCAGTAGCGACGCTCAGTCCCTGGAGATTGCAACAACAATCAATCCTGGCTGGAACGCAATTTACTTTTCATCCCATCTATTCGAAAAGTGTCGCTTTGGTCCTCTATAAGTGCGACCAAAGTAGCTCTTTTCTGTTAAGATAAACAGCCGGGAGCAAAGTAAAACAGCCGGGAGCAAAATAAAACAGCCGGGAGCAAAGTAAATTTGAATTTGGAACATATGTATCATTCATAGAAATCAAACGTAAATTATATGAATTACTGGCTTACCACGGGGCTAGATGGCGCTGTGTGTTGTTCACAGAATTTATTTATTTTATTAGTTTCATTAGTGTCATTAGTTTCAGTTTCATTAGTGTCATTAGTTTCATTAGTTACATTTGTTTCATTAGTTTCATCAGGTTCATTAGTTTCATTAATTTCATTAGTTTCATTAGTTTCATTAGGTTCATTAGTTTCATTAGTTTCACGAGTTTCATTAGTTTCATTGGTTTCGTTTGTTTCGTTTGTTTCATTAGTTTCATGAGTTTCATTTGTTTCATTAGTTCATTAGTTTCATTAGTTTCATTAGTTTCGTTAGTTTCGCTAGTTTTGTTAGTTTCGTTAGTTTCGTTAGTTTCGTTAGTTTCATTAGTTTCATTAGTTTCATGAGTTTCATGAGTTTCATTAGTTCATTAGTTTCATTCGTTTCTTTAGTTTCATTAGATTCATTAGTTTCATTTGTTTCATTTGTTTCATGAGTTTCATTAGTTTCATTAGTTTCATTAGTTTCATTAGTTACATTAGTTTCATTAGTTTCATTAGGATCATTAGTTTCATTAGTTTCATTAGTTCATTAGTTTCATTAGTTTCATTAGTTTCATTAGTTTCATGAGTTTAATTAGTTTCATTAGTTCATTAGTTTCGTTAGTTTCGTTAGTTTCGTTAGTTTCGTTAGTTCCGTTAGTTTCGTTAGTTTCGTTAGTTCATTAGTTTCGTTAGTTTCGTTAGTTTCGTTAGTTTCGTTAGTTTCGTTAGTTTCGTTAGTTTCGTTAGTTTCGTTAGTTTCGTTAGTTTCATTAGTTTCATTTGTTTTATTTATTTTGCTTATTTTTTTAGTATTTATATGAAATTTTCACAGATGATGTATTTCTGTAGCCGCTATAACAACCAACAAATATTTATAGAGGGCTTTTGTATAATAAACGTGATATTAAAATTTTATACCCAACATTTTTGTTTAAGTAAATAGGTATATTCACGAATTACGTAACACCATATCTTATTTATTTTCTCATAGAAGGGGATGAAAAGTAGAGTATATGACTCGAGAGCAAATTATTTTTGCCTCGGGCGATGTATACTTTGAATCCCTCGCTGCGCTCAGAATTCTACGTTAGAATCCCTCGCTACGCTCGGGATTCTATTCTAGAATTCCTCGCTTTGCTCGTGATTCAAAGTAACGCCCTCGCCGTAAAAATACTATTTTGCTCCCTTGTTATACAATCTACTATTTCCCGCCTTGTAAATAACGATCAAACATGGTCGAAGGAGAGTACGCATACGGAAGACAAGACAGGACAAGTCACAGTAGAATTTTATAAAGACATAAGTCTTCAAAACTTTGATTAGCTAGATGGTGGGTATTTTAACTGATTAGTCTTACAAAGTCCGCTATATCATAATGTCTACTGTATCAAAATGTCCACTGTATCATTATGTCCTTGTATCATAACAACCGCGACTTTAGAATTTTGATTCATCTTTTTAAAAGGTGTGTGAGTAATTTTCCGAAAAGTATGACTTTGCTGAAGCTCGTCCGTCAGAGACGAGTTTGAAATGGGTCACTATCAAGCGATCTTTCTCTATGTCTTCGTAATTAGATTTTTATTGCTCCATTAAAAATATTATTATAAAGGATATTTATAATACACCTTCAAAAATACACACGTGTGTTTGGTCAACACCCCAACGTCTATACCAACTAAGTCTAGTCGAGGAAAGAACTCACGTAGTCACGGAAAATTAGGGAAAACAACACGAGCCTAAATCAAAAATACAGACAATTCAATCGTTCCTTTTGCCTTTTTTATCTTTAGAGGCACGGAACCTTAAATACATAGAGTTCCGTGATGCCTTGAATTTCTTCAGTATTTTGTCTGAAGTGTGCGAGACCTTACTAAGAGCACAACCTATGCCCTCAGGGGCAGTCGCGAAATGAGCAAGAAAAACCCGAGCATGAATTTGCAATCGCATCCTTTTCTGCCAATCATGGCGGTATTTAGCTTTTTTATTTGGTATAGCTTCGTCCCGCTTTGTTAAGTCCCGATCCCGTGAAAATATGGGGATCAAAAGTAGCCCATTTAGTAATGTAGGCATTACCAAATGGGCTACTTTTGATCCTTTTTAAAGACCTTTTGAAATCGGTTCAAAAAACCTTCAGATCCCTCCCTTACACGCCATTTCTAACAGCCACAGGAAGAGATTGAGTCCTTTTCCTTATTTCGTCCTTTTCGATGCTCCTTTTCGATATTCTATGCCGAGCCACACAGCTAATTGTGATTCTTATTGTAGTTCTAATTAAAGTATTACAATTTTTACGGCAAAAATGCACTACGAAATAATATTCATAAAAATGAGCTTAAAACTTTCCGAAACAATTTAAGAAATTTCATTAAACTTTAGTGCAGCGAATTTGCATTCTAGTAATAAATTCTTTTTAAAATAAAATGCGGTAGGTACAAGTATTTTTAAATACACCTGCTTAGAAAAATAACTCTTATTGCACATTTAAGTATACATTTAATTTGCGATAGTATAACCAACTTGAGACCATTTTGATTACCATGACGTAGTAATACGTGAATGTAGTAAAACTTTTTTGTTAAATTACTTACTGCACATTTACTAATTATTTTCACGAATAATAATTATCTTCTTCTTATATATAAAATTTCCATGTCACAATGTTAGTTACTGTACTCCTCCGAAACGGCTTGACCGATTTTTACCAAATTTTATATGCGTATTCAGTAGGTCTGAGAATCGGCTACAATCTATAATTTATAAGGCAAAACAACGTTTGCCGGGTCAGCTAGTTTTATTTATAAATACTTGCGTTCACTGCTAATAGTAGAGAGCTGAAATTTGAAGAGTGTGTTCTTTACATGATGTAGGCAATCGTTATGAGCTTTTCAAAATTCCAACGGGATCGCGACTTACGCGGGTCTTCTTCTTCTTCTTTTCGTGTTTTCAGATCGCCCTAAGGTCTAACGACTGCTATCAGAGATAACAACCGGGAGCAACTGCTTGATGTGCCTTCCGAATCACGGAGGAGCTCGAGATAATGATTTTTTGCCACACAAATTATCAGTAACCCATCCAAGTAATGACCGCGCCAAGCGCTGCTTAACCCGGTCGACCGTTCAAGATCGGATTAAAAAAATTCTTTCACCATTAGAAAGCTACATTCACCCTGAGTACAAAGGCTTTTGATATTAAACTGTAAGATAAAACTGTTTTTTCTTTCTTTACGAGACCAGTGTGTTGAAAAACGTCGTATGGTACACATGTAGGTACGTATCGATTATTACCGTAACCGTTCTTAGCTTTCTTAAGAAGTATTTAGTTTTAGTTTAAGAAGTATTTAGTTTTAGCAAATCCGATTCAAACGCCCTTGCATTTGAATCGGATTTGCTAAAACTAAATACTGCCTCAGCAGTAATCAAAAACATTACACACTTGTATCAAAAAAATGTCTTCTTCTCATCCGGGCGATGTTCCCGGTTGCATCCCTCTCGGGAGCCCGGGGTCCGCTAAACACCACATTGTTTTTTTTTTATTTGGGGTCGACGCAGTCAGTAAGTTTATAGTAACCTTCTGCAATTAGATTTGGCAATCTTTTTAAGGCCGGCCGCCTGCCTGACACCAACCCTCTTAGGGATGAAGCAATTTATCCGCCACCGCGCGGGGAGAGTTGTTGCCTTTTACGACACCCACGGAAAGAGATAGGCTAACTCTATTCTATGATATGGCTACACGGCGGATCAAAATAATCAAAATAGTAATTTAACTAATTTGTTTTCAGAACCTATAAAGGTCATAGCCCACTTACACGACTCTGCTCCCACCCGGCAAAAATAATATAACTCAAATATGGGCTTTAAATATTGCTCTTTAGATATATTCTTATATGCAGAGTCATGTAAGTGGGCTATGACCTTAAGATTTCATATGCCGAACTGGCCAATATAGAGGAACTAATATTTATTGTTAACCTACTACCACCTGTACACCAAACCTATATTATGAATAAATGATTGAATTGAATTCAATCAAAATGTACCAAAATAATGTACTATTATGAAATACCATAGCAATGTGCCCGTTTGCTTACGGGGCCAGTGTCCTCGGTACATTTGGATACTTTCCAGGAAACTTTTCAAAATAACCTAAACTTACATTCCCATCTGCCGAGTTTAAGAGTTCCCAAAGTGAAAAGTTAGCAAGAAAATTACATTTTTCTGTAGATACTTAGTTAAAAAAAAGTCGCAAATATCTTCTCTTTGGTTCGTGTTACGAATATTAGTAGCATTAAAATAACGAAATTTTCTTTTGCTCTTTCGAATTTCGTGAAAATCTTCCGAAGCGCGTTTTCGGAAAGTTTTTTTATTCGCGGGAAATCGCAAAAGCTTGGAGATTCTCGGTTTGATTTTGATGGCGTTCGGCACCAACTGGTAGACTTTACATACAGGTGGTTCTCTTTTTGCACAATTTTATGCAAAATAGCATTCGAGTTTAATACCGAGGGGGTATCACAGAGATTGGGCTCTTAGAACGTTGCCGTATTCTCGGCTTGTTTATAGGGTTCCGTACCCAAAGGGCGAATGCGGGATCCTTTTACTAAGACTCCTATGTCTGTGACCAGCCTATATCTTATAAGCCGTGAATGCCAGACAGTTGAAATTTTTACAGATGATTCTATATCTGTTGCCGCTATAACAACGAATATAAAAAAAACTCGATAAAAAAATATAACTCGAGACGGGACCTTTTTACTAAGACTCCACTGTCGGTCTGTCTATAACTGACTCCGGACGATGCTCTTCGGAGGGACCTTATAGTAGAGGGTTGCCTGTCTGTCTGTCATCGGGCTATGTCTCATGAACCGTGACAGATAGACAGCAGAAATTTTCACAGATGATGTCTGTTGCCGCTATAACAATAAATACTAAAAAACTAAGCAAAACTATGACTCTGATAAATATGAAAATATATGTACCAATTAATAACATTCAATCACAATATACACGTCGAAATCTTTATTTTTTTATCTTTTTACTCCTATATCTCGTAAATAAAGCAACTCCAACAAGTTATCCTAGTAAGTTCTTTGATTCAAACTGTCACAGACACATTCGTTGCAGCCGCAAGGAGCAACCGTCTGCAGAAGTTGAATAAATGAGATGTTCGCTTAAGGTGAGGTGTTGTAAGAAAAAAAAACCCTATTTAAACAGAATAACAAAGGAAATCTATCTAGAGTTGATTTTTCAATCTACAGATAAAAGATAATCTGTCAAATAAAATTAAACACAAAAAAATCTAAAGTTTGATTTATTTTTAAAATTATGATAATGAAAAAAAAAGGTACATGCCACATAAATTATAACATGTTTTAGAGGGGTTAGGCAGTAAATAAACATGGAAATAAACATTTGCAAGACAATTTGTATTTAAAAAATGTTGCATTTTAAGATGTTCGAAAAATATAATGAGCATATAATTTATCAATTTATTGTATTTATTATTATTCTTTATTTTATTTTATTTTATTCGAAAAGCAGGCAGTGAAATATACCAATGTAACATAACAAAAATTCTACACCATTTATAATAAAACTACACACCATTTGTGAGCTTATTGTACGTATTGACCATAAATTAGGGGAAAACTCTAGTTATGGACAAAACTATAGCACAATTATCGTGAATCAATCCAATATAAAGTATTTGTTTTTATTTTTAATTTTACTTAGTGCTTTACAAATATTGGTAACTTGCAGCGCCCCGAAAATTTACCCGCGTTAGTCCCGATTGCGTGAGAACTCTTTATCCTAGTATAACATAGTAGGATAGCCAAGCCGCACCTTAACAAACGCAATGGTTCCAACAAGAGAGGCGAAGAGCCACCAATATTTAGATGGCTCTATGGATATAGGAAAACTTTCGACGTTCTTATATTAAGTAAGAAAAGTTGTTATTGTGTTACAGCGTTACGTGTTTTCGAATCTTTTTGCCGGTTACTCGATTGTTTATTAGAAATACAACCGCAGAAAAGTAGTTTGCTAATATTATTAATGTAAAAGTTTGATAGTTTTAGTGTTTAGGGTGCGTGGGGCTAGAGCCCGACTGATACAAGCCTAGTCTAGTCTGTCTAGTCTGTAGACTTTTACTTTTTGGTAGTTGGTGGTCGGAATCGTCCAATCGAAAAAAAAATAGAGTCGAAATATTTTTTTTGGGTGTAATATTTAAAATATTTTATCCCTCTCTATTAGCGTCTTGTGTTTTCACCTGTGTAAGTCTCGATCCCGCAATAATTTTGGGATAAAAAGTATCCTATGTGTTATTCCAGATCTTCAGTTATCGACATACCGAGTTTCATCGCAATCGGTTAGGCAGTTTTTACGTGAAGTAGCGAATAAAATACACACTCACAAACTTTCACCTTTATAGTTGGAGTAGGATTGTATTTTTTGTTTTAAGTTAACAATAAATCTTTTAAATGACTTTTCACCAAAATAATTTTTCGGTTAAAATTGCGTGGAGTTTATTACTTTTAGCATGTAAAGGCCTCAAAACGTTCAGCACTGAAGCTGAACGTTTTGAGACCTTTACAACTCGTTTTAAAAAAAAAAGTTTAATTTTAGCGCAACATCGCTAAAACATCAGCAATCACCATTTTTACTTAAAATACCTTAAAAAATAAATGTAAAGTAAACTATTTCTATTTTAAGTAAATGTAAAACACTTACTTAAGTGCTCCAGCTTGCTGCCTTTTTGAGAACTGTAAAAGAAAATATATACAGTTTATTTAAATGAAAAAGCCAGTAAAATGTTTTAGGTGATAAGAAAATGGTTAAGAACTTTCAAAATACTTTGAATCAAAGTACAATACACGGGTAACAATGGATGATGTGACTGAAAAATCAATGAGTGTATGTAGTAGTGGAAATATTTTAAGGAGAACTACATCTTTAAAAAGTCACTTGCAAGTCTTGAACCTGCGTCTCTGGGTCTGTAACCCGTGTCTTAAAGAACTAGACCATACCAGTTCCCACCCCGAGCTATAAATTTAAAAATAATGTATGTTTTGACGACCTCTGTGGCGCGTCGTGCGAAAAGCGCGACTGCAATGCAGGAGGTTGCGGGTTCGATTCCCGCCGGGTGCAAGTATTTATGCTTATAAAATAAATATTTTATGTCTGGTCTGGGTGTCCCCCTATGTATTATAATATGTATGTACTTACAAAAGAAAAATAAATATAAGTATTATATCCGTTCTCAAGTCACCGTAACACAAGCTTAGTCGCTTACCACGGGGCGAGATGGCGCTGTGTGTTGTTCACAGAATGTATTATTTATTATTATTGTTTCTTTTGTCTACTATTTGAAGTGGTAGTATCAAAATCGGATCAATAATAGTACGTATGTGCGTCACTTATTATTTTACAGTATTTCCTGAAATATTTATCAGAGAACCTTATTGTTTTATATTATAGTCTACTATCTGCGTACCGTGGTTACACCCGCGTAAGTCCCGATCCCGTTTGAATATCGGGATCAAAAGGATATCCTCGATAATGTAGGTTTCTATTAGTAAAAGAATTATTGATATCGGTCCAGTAGTTTCGTATCCTCTCCATTACAAACAAACCACCAAATAATTTTTCATTTTTATTATATAGATAACCGAGCGTTTGATCATAATTTCACAATCACCACTAAATGATAAGATTGTGGTCTAAAATGTAGCATGATCACCTAGAAAATAAAATGTATTAGCATTAACCTAGCTAATAAATATTTTTTCTTTCCATTCCTACAAATGAGGGCAACATAACCCTTTCCACTACTTTTCAATAGTTTCCAAAAACGAAAACAGAATGTAAAACCCTAACGTTTAATTTAACAAGGTCCTAAGTTTTACGATGACTTCACTCTCTATGAGCAGCAGCGGTTTTAATTTCGCGTCTGCAATTGTACTAACGAGGGAGATGAAGTAGAAACGCTGACACTAGCGCACGGCAATCATTCGTGTAGGATTGGGGTGGGGTCAAAGTGGTAGAGATAAGCGTTAATCTAGTTTAGTTAGTTATCTTTTAGTTTCTAGAAGCGCCCCGCAGTTTAACCCGCTAAACTCGAGAATAAAAAGTAGCCTATGTAATAATCCAGATCTCAAGTTATCTGCATACCAAGTTTCATCGCAATCGGTTTTGTAGTTTTTTACGTAAGAACTAACAAGCATACTCGTTCGCTTACTTACTCTCACATAAACTTTATAATAATAATTAGAATTGATTATTCAAACAGTGTCAATTACCTAGCTAATTCACTTGGACATGCCAGTAAGTCAACGAAAAATGGCAGCAAAACAGTTATTTTACTTAGACTTACTAATTAAAAAAAAGAAATATTATTATATTTTTTTACAGGAATTACTTGAAAACCAGCGTGGTGTGAATGATCCAAAACGGAGCATACGAGCATCTTGATAGAAATCGTCACGTAACGAAATGCTCTATGTTGCGAGCAGATTATAATCAGGTAGGCAGTTTGAGCAGATTTTTGTTTTCGATTAAGCGTCAACATAATCTATATCTAATGAATTTGTCCTGACTGACTGATGAATCAACGTACAGCTTAAAACTCTGTTAGTAAAGAGTTGAAAGTTTGAAAAGTGCGTACTCACACATAGTAATACGTATTATATAATGTAAATTTACTATTTTAATAGTTTAAATTTCAATATGCGCAAAGTTTAAACTATGAACTATACAAGTTACCTACTCAATAGAAACTTTGTAATATTAGTAAGATTAACTAACCTAACTTACCAACTTTTAGCCGAAAGATAATTAAATCTCAGCTCATTTATTGTCCCTAGGTATTATAATATACGTTCTAAAACAGTAATCGCCAACACTCTAACCCCACCCTAACCACGAAATGTGCGGTAGAAAGCGTATCAGCCAAACCCAACTTTTCTCGTTAGTACAGGGGTGAAAATGCCTTAGTCTTGGGTTTTATTCATTATTTGATTTACGTCAGCGTCTGTCATCAATTCGAAATGTTAGAAATTGGTCGAAAATCGTTAAAAGGGAATAAATCTTAACTAAATTTTCCTTTTCGTGCCCTTTTTTCCACGCTTGACTTAGACGAAAATTATGAGAGTTATTTCTTCTGTAATAATAATTAATGGTAAAGGATTTTTGCGAATGAAAACACTATAGATATTGTTTGAAGATAATGTTATTTTTTTATATAAAATATTGACTTAATACCTTATACTCTTGAATTTTACACCACGATCTGACGTTTTGGTTCTTTGTATTTGACGTTTTTTTCTTCAGGAAGATGTGTTAAATCATAGTCTTTAAATAAAAATTAAAGTATAATTGTAAAACTTTACATATTCCACCAAGTAGAACTACTGACGCTTATATATGAAAACTTGTCTTTTAAGAGCCAAATGCGACGTCTCATAAGTGAATTCTTTAAGCATCCCTCTTAGAAATTCAAATGTTTTAAAACAAGGATCTTCCCATCAAATCACTAAAACATAGACACCCTTATCTCAGGCTGCATACTCAAACTATAATTGTAAGGATTGTCTCCCTACTGACATTTGCAAAGTCTGCGGCAAAGTGTCAAGGGAGAGAATTGCCAACTTAAATGTGAAGACGGATTTTAGAAGAACTGCAGACCTACAAAGACTTGTCGTTGCATTGTTTTGACGTGAGCGCCACTGATGACTGCAAATACAACTTGGTCGATGTTAGTTATCTATTACTAACATACGTTTGGAGTTACAACATAATGAGCGTTTGTACTTAATTATCTATACCCTATGTCAGCAACTTAGATCAAAAATGTAAACAAAGAACTTTGAGGGAAAAAGTAAAAATAAAGAGCCATCAGTTTCTCTATTTTATTTCAATGTATGGGATTTTTGTTAAAAATTTTATCTTAGATTCTGAAATAAGGTATAAATAAGTACAATTTTAAGTTATAAGAGATAACCCTTGCGTGCGGAGGAGCTTGAGAAAGAGTTTTTGCCACACACATTATGAGCCATCTCTCCAAGTTTTGACTAACGTTGCTTAACCCACACGATTAAATAAGATCGACAGTATTTAGCGTTTAGTCTCTAAGTACCTAAACCGCAGTCTGTCAATTTCGCGTTGTGCCTAGACCTAACGAGAAATGGGCATATTGATGTAAAGACTTATTGCGTATTAGTTAATGAGCGAAGTAGGTAAATTAAGGTTTAGTCATATTGCGCATTAGCTCTAAAACGAAGTAGGTAAATAGAGGTTTAGTTATATGGCGATTGGCGAGTTAGGTCTAAACTTAAGACCATATAACTATATAAACTCGTTTAGACTTTAAATCGAAGCAGGCAAATTAGGATTTAGTTTGTAAGCTAGGTAGGCACATTTAAATTTATTATTAGTGCGCTCTCTTAAGAACGTGGCGACTGTTACCATTTCCATACAAACTTAATACCAAAATAAATTATGAAGAATTTAGTTTTCTACCTTAATATCGATATTATTTGGATTAAGATTTGACTTTTAAAGGGTCCCCACCGCAAGGTTTTCAAAATATTCATTCACATTCAAATAAAACGGAGAAACATTTTTCAATGAAAAAAAATTTAAAACTATATTTTTCATAATTTATTTTGGTATTAAGTTTGAATGGAAATGATGGAAAATGATAACAGTCGCCACGTCCTTAATCGGTAGTATCTAAAACAAAATTTGCCAATTTAGCGCTGTGCCTAAAGAGACATCAGCACATTGATATTGAACTTGAAAAAAAAAATCTATGCGAATATTTCTAACGTACCTGTTATACCTACTTTTTTTCGTATTTAAAATTAATTCAAAAGAAATACATAATCTGTGAAAATTTCAACTGTCTAGCTATCACGGTTCATGAGATACCGCCTGATAACAGTGGCAACAGACGGACGGACAGACAGCGAAGTCTCAGTCAGTAATAGGCCGGGCGGGACCCTAATACTAAGACTTCGCTGTCTTCCTTTGGGTATGAAACTCTAAAAATACTTTTGAAAATTCGAACATGCTGGAACGAATATCGACTACGAGAAGTAGACCTATTGCAACATAGTCATATCGCTAATAGGCAATACAAGAAGTAGACCTATTGCAACATAGTCATATCGCTAAATAGGCACTACAAGAAGTAGACCTATTGGGACTTAGACCAAACGCTGATTTTAAATGACAGTATGGCATAACGCGAAATTGACAAGCTGCGTTTTAGGTGCTTAGAGACTAAACGCGTTATTGGGGGTGGTTGATGGGGGAAATAGCAGTAGAATGACGCCATTTTCCATAATGGCTGTACCGGCCTGCGTATCGGAACAGCAACCCGTTCCAAGACTTCTACGCATATATGTTATAGCGTCCCAAGCTATAACCAGCTAGGGTATGAAGAGATGGGTCCGCTGTTCCGTCCGGCCACCCCAGAGGGCAACCGTGCGGGATCAGTTATAGACAGATCGTGTCCCCAAAACGCTAGTTTCGGTTCTCTGATAAGGGAGAGCTTCCCCGTACCCAAAACGGCACTACCAGATTTTCCAGACTGGTACCGGAGCAATGAAGCCGCTCACCACTCGTTCCTCGGAAGAGGAGCTAACGACAACCTCGCTGGGGCCGGCGGAGAGGCCACCTACCACATTTCCATGTGTGGTACCGGAGCTGTTAAAGGCACGCTCACTTCCCGGCATGAATCCACATGCCTACCAAGAGCCTATAAATCCTGGTAAGGACCGGTCTTCCCTAGCGTAGAGACCTACGCTTTCTGGCACAGCGCAGCCGGAGATGCGGCACCCCGAGAGGCACCACTAAGGCTACTCCTGAGCCTCGCGCACTCGTCGAAACGACGTGCAAAGCGCTCGCCGCGTATGAGGACGACCCCCGGTGACAAGCATACCAGAGTTGACAAACGTGCCGTCCTCTGCGGCTGAAAACCACAAACCCCCGCGAGGCCAAACCCAAGTTGGGCGACATCTCCTTACTAAGCCACCGATAGATGTGGCCGTTCTGGCTGCCGGGCTAGCCCAACCCCGCGGTACCCTGATCCAAAGGAGGAGACCCTTAGTTCCCCTCCCGAAACCCACTTGCCTCGGGTATGTGCAAGCGGGTCCTCGGGTATGTGCAAGCGGGTCCTCGGGTATGTGCAAGCGGGTCCTCGGGTATGTGCAAGCGGGTAGCGTATCGGAACAAAAGCTGCTGCCAAAGTCTCCGAAATAATGTAGTCATTACGTTGTAATACATGAAAATATGAAAATTATTTTATTAAAATAAGGGCCCTGCTGATATAATTTAAGTAGGAGCTTTTTCGAGTGGATGGCACTGCCGAAGCAGTAAGCCGATTAAAATCCCCGATGAGACTTTATACGTATTAAAAATATACGGGTTGCCATTCTTACTGATGTTAAGTTTTAAATTCTAGAAATATTTTAATAATAAATTCATCTATAACCTAAACTCATATTATTAAGAGGTAAAGAAAAAAAGAAAGCATTTATCTGCACTAACATACTGTAAAAACGAATTACATGATCAAATTTTATAACAGAAAAATAATAATTTTACATGATAAAAAATCTAAGGAGCCGTGTGCTTCCGAAAAAGCAACTAAGTTAAGAGCAGTAAAGTTTGGTTGTATTTTTGTTGGAAGTCATCTCAGAAACTCCTTAACTGATTTTGATTGAAATTAATAAAAGGATGCATTGCATTCTGGTTAATATAGTCTACTCGGAATTACGGCCTTTGTGACCCGTACCGAAACGTCAAAGTAATTTAAGTTCTATTAATATTCAGTACTTACTTAAACAACTAGTAAATAAATAAAATAAAAAAAATAATAGATAAATAATTAGCCCGTTAATTTGTCCCACTGCAGGGCAAGGGTTAGGCAGTAAGACCCCACGGGGGCCGACTCCGGATCGGAATGTCCCATGCCGTCGGACCGTGGTGAGTCCTAGGACTTGTCAGTTTCCTCACAATGTTTTTCTTCACCGTAAAATCGATGTTATTAGCGCATATAACTTTTTCTTAAAGAAAAAGACATTGGTCGGCCTGGATTCAAAACCACGACCCTCGGAATAAAAGTCGAAACAACCACTAATGAATGAAAATATATCTGCATATAATACGTCCCGTACAAATTTAGCCCCGTATTTTTCATAGAGGTTCAAATGAAACTCGACTCCATAGTTCCAACAGAACTCTATTTTATTATAATGCATAAATCGTACCGACTTTACTTATACCAAGAAGGAAGTTTAAATTATTCCTTTAGTTTTACGTTAGGTAGGTATATTCCAGAATACAAATTTAAACTTTTAAAAATTCTAGTTAAAATGTATGCTGGCATGAATGTTAAAATGTCTACTAAACTTAGGCCGAGATAATTGCGTAGCGATGTATATCTTATTTCAAATTGTTTAAAAAATCTTTCACCATTAGAAAGCTACATTCACCCTGAGTAACATAGGCTACTTTTGATTCCTACGGGATCGGGACTTACGCAGGTGAAACCGCGGGATGCAGCTAGTTTTTAATATGTTTGTAGAAATATTTTATAGGAAAAATACATTTACAAAACGCAACGCATGGCGGATACTGAGTGGGAATCGAACCCCACGATGCGTGGTTCGAATCCCGTCACTCATCGGATTTTTTAGAATAGCTTTTTTTTGCTTTCATGGGGGACCAAAATTCTCCGGGTTAGCTAGTAATACTATAATTTCTAAGTTTTATAAGGTACCTTTGACACTGAAATATTCCTTTCGAACTGAACACAAAGTCACGGTAACACGGTAGTATACTGTATCGCGAATACGTATCTTACACACTAAAAATTTCGTACAAATATCAAATCATAAAATCGAAATCAAAAAGACTACATAAAATATATAAAAAAAACACACAACACAAAAATAAGAAACTAAAATTTCAATCACATCGCTCGGCCATTTCTTTCACGTCTGCCAAAAAAGCACGTCTGACGTAATTGTTGTCATCATTCTTTTTTATTATGTATAATTTTTATTTTGTTACTGGTACATAATGAATGCTAAAAAGGTTGTATATGCTACGGCTACAGAGTTTCTACTACGGCTACAGAGTCTACGATCCGTAGCTATGCTACGAGAACATGTTTTATTTTTTCTCTTCTCATCCGAGCGTTGTTCCCGGTTGCATCCCTTTTAGGGAGCCCGGGGTCCGCTAAAACCCAAATGTTTTTTTTTAATCTGGTGTCGACGCAGTCGGTAAGTCATCATTGACCATACCTTTTGATTGGATTTGGCAAACTTTTTACGGTCGGCCGCCTGCCTGACACCAACCGCGCGGATATTTTTTAATTTTTACGTATAGGTAATCGTTTGACCACTATCACACTTGATGGTAGGTGTAGATGCAGTTTAAGAGGAAAGGATACCTATTAGTTCTCCATACAAACATAGTCGACTGTTTCCTCCCTGGATAAAGATATTAGAGCAAATATGTTTCTGGCATAAAAACTATATCTGCCATGACCATGTTCATGCGATGTAGAATTTTATTTCCTTATTATTGGAATAAAAATAAAATGAAAATATGATAAAAAATAAAACTAAGGGGCATGGTCAAGACTGATATAGGTTTTATCCATATTGTACCTAATTTGTGCCAAAACTCTGTCAGAATACAAATTCTAAGAAAAATCAATAAAACGGAACAACATTAATATAAGTTCTTCATAAAAATGCTAAAGAGAATCCAGAGCGAAGTTTATAATCATATTTTTATCAAAGTCCATCCTTATTTTAAACAGCGATACCTGGACCTGATTGCATAACAAATTGTTCATGAATAAATAATAATACTGGGTAAAAAGTCTGAGAACGTGTCCAGCGAAAGAAAGATTGTAACTTAAATAGAATTGGTTCACAGATTTAGGGGCTTACACATATTAGGAATAAATTGATCTGCCGATGGATTTTGGGCGGCCTTTGTGGCATGTCGAGCGAAGGCCCGACCGCAATCCGACTGGTTGCGAGTTCGATTCTGCCGGGTGCAAGTATTTAGGCTCAAAAATAATTGTTTAATTCTGGTCTGGGTGTTTTCTATGTCATTGGATTTACAAAAAAAAGTAAAGTTTGAAGTATAATATGTGTAGTATATCGAGTACCCATAGTTCAAGTCTAGTGCTATGTTTGGGGCTAGATTTCGTTGTGTGTAACGTCGTGCAATATTTATGTGTAATTTTCGACTACCCGTTGATATTTATAGAGTCACTAGATGCGCTCCGTCTTGTTATTTCACCCGTGGGAATTTTAGGATAAAAAAAAACTCTTTTCAACATGTACTAACCAATCAATTCGTACGATTGACCATCGCCCCATCGAAAGTCGTAATAGATTTCAAATCGGCCGATTTAAAATCGGCGTTCGCTCTTAGGTAAATCTTACTTTGCATTATAAATGAACGCTAAGTGACTTCAGTTGATGTTTTGATTGTGATGAATTATTTGACATGGTTTAAATGAGATTACTTGTCCCTATCGTCAATATTATATTAGGTTAGGGGTGTTTTTCTTTGTAACGAAACACGCTTTATCTGTTTGTTTTTTTTTGCATATTTTTAATGTTTATTTCCTAACATTTGACAATCAATGAACTAATAAAAATAAACTTTTAACTATTATACACAATCATTTAACCGTTAATAATTAAGCTAAAAGGATGCTGCGAATTTCTGTAAAAAATTGCCAAAATAACTCCTTAACACCATCTTTCTTACCTTTTTTTCTCTATTTTTATCTTACCGGTCGTGGTGATAACCGATAATTTTTGTTCAATTGTGAAAGACAACACGTTTTAGCATGTGCTATGTTTTGGTTCTGTTAGTTCTGTGTTTGTATGGCATGATTAGTCCATTGATTGTCAAATGTCTGCTACTGCTTAATGCTACACAGGGAAAACGTCTTACATCGACGTTTTGCCTGTGTGACAGTGGTAGAGTAGTACCTAATGGTCGCCAGGACACTTTCACAAAATAAACATTATTTTATTATGACACAAGATCCAACAAATTACCTAATTCAATAGCTCCTTAAAGTCTATAGATCTAAAGGCTAACGTAGACATAAAATAAATCGTCGCATCCGCGTCGCTCAATAATTGTAAAGTAAAATGATCTGTCGATAGCTCAGTAACTCCGATGTTCTGATCACAGATGCACAGATTCCCCAAAACAGATGATGAACTTGTGTTGCCGTGATAACAACAGAATAATAAATATTTTAGTGGGACATCCCTATGTACCTATATTTTTACGCGACAACGTAAACCATAAGGCCATAATCACATAAATTGACCATTTGATATTTTCGCGTCGCGTTGCATTGGCGCGTTTGTCGTTCACATTACGTGGCCCTATAATATACTAATAAAATATTTTTTAGTAAATCGTGCGTAAATTACAAATCCCAAAATTATTTAACGTCTGCATCCGGCCTTAAGGTAGGAAATCGCTAAAGAAAAATATTAACAATATTATACAAGTGAAGGAAGACAGTTCCATGAATATAAAATTATGTAAATCTAGTGATCAATAACATCTTAGCTTAGGTACGACTTGACTTGTTTCGTTTGAGAGAAATCAATTTGTGTTCTGGGTTGAACTTATTATTTTTCATTTCAAGAGGTATTTTATAATACGATTTGAAAAATGAGTTGGGTAGGTATCTACATTTTTATTAAAAACTTTATAGATAGGTAGGTATATTGATGACCTCTGTGGCGCGTCGTGCGAGAGCACGACTGCAATGCAGGAGGTTGCGGGTTCGATTCCCACCGGGTGCAAGTATTTATGCTTAAAAATAAATATTTGTGTCTGGTCTGGGTGTCCTTCTATGTATAACGTGTCGTGTGTGTTCTGTGTGTAACACAAGCTTAGTCGCTTACCACGGGGCTAGATGGCGCTGTGTGTTGTTCACAGAATTTATTTATTTATTATTTATTTATTTATATCAGACAGGTAGGTTTGTAGGTATCCCGGCTGACCGCACAGCAATGTTTCTTTTAGATTAAACAAAAAAGTATGCTGTATTAATCTACGGTGAAGGAAAAATCGCATCGTGAGGAAACCCGCCCACACCCTTAAAAGGCCCAGTTATAGGCTTAGTTGTGAAAACACACAGTGAAAACTTTAACATTTTCAAATAAAAAAAAACTACTTTTAAGAGGTGTTTTGGTTCTGCTTGTAAGACGCATATTTGGTCTATAAAACAAATGTAGGTGAGTGACAAAAAGTGTCCGGCAACGGGCCACCCCCTCCATAGCTAATCTACCATACTTATCAATTATATAGCGTTGCCTTGACAGCCTCCAGGCGTACCAGGCAGGGTCCGCTGTACCGTAAGGTCACAAGGAATTAGAAAGACAGATCTTGTCCCCAAAGCTGGTGTTCGCTGCTGGGGAAAGATAGTTACTGCACGATACAATACGTTACTGTATATACCTACTGTATCGGCGATACGGCGAAATCTTTGCGGTGTGTCGCCGCAACGCACCGTAAGCGGTCGCTCACACGAAAAGCACTTTACATACAAATACAAGGTACTAAGACCAGTAAAACCTACAACATTAAAAACAAATATAAAACAGTTTGCAACACCTCTCTCTTCTAGTGAATTATTGAAACTATTGTTACATTTCACTCCAGTGCTGGCTCTGAAGCTGTTTACTTATTTAACCCATCGTCTATAGACATAGACACTTCGGGCTTTTTGACAATTGGATGTGAACAATGAAATTCTGGGCGGATATTATGGACTGATTGTAGTTAGTGTAACATATCTAAACTATTTTTTAGAGTTCTGTACTCAAAGAGTTATGAATAATTCTTATAATAATAAAGCATGATGTCCGTTCTGGGGCGTTCCTGCTGCAAAGGTTGTCCATTGCGGTTCAATACGGGAAACCTTTTTAATAATGGGTCCCGATTGTTAAAGTCGCTATGTTTTGTGACTACTGGACTTGTTTTATTTTCTTTTCAGTTTTTATTAGGTATGTATTTTATTTTATTATGTTTAGTTTTTTTTTTTAAATGAATATTTGATAAGTTATTGTTTCTTGTGTACAAGATAAATATCCATTCGAAAGTTTATAATAAAGCAACTAAAAGTGTTCATCTATCTATATCCATCTATAGTCTGCTTAGTATCAAGATTGACACACAATGACTCCGCCCACCATGCGGCGAAGAAGCCGTCGTCACTACCTATTAATAAATAAATAGCACTTTGACCAAGTCCCCAAGTTCTTCCTGACCGCACGAGCCGATCGGTCAGCAATATTTGTATACCACCGTTTCTAAGTAACAGTAACAGTACCCTACTATTGCCTTCATCAAGTATTGAATGGTATCGATTGGGCTCGGACTAGCTACCTACGTGTATGGTAATTGTCTATGTCTTATTAGTGTTGTTTCATTAATGTTAATATGACTTTTACTTATGACGTCAATAGTTTTGTTACAGGTTTGTTTTCACACGGTTTTAGCGCAAAATGCTTTTTTAGAGTTCCGTACTACGGAACTCTTAAAATGTGGGTTGTGATTAAAAGTAGCTTTTAGGAGAGTGCCATCAATGGTAGTACTTTGTGTTGGTCTAGTGGTAGATACGACCCGACTTTTATTCCGAGAGTCGTGGGTTCGAATCCAGGCGCACCAATGTCTTTTTCTTTAAGAAAAAATTAAGTGCGCTAATAACATCGCTTTTACGGTAAAGAAACGATCCACCAATCCCACTGTAACAATCATTTATTAAGAGCATATCTAAACGATTATTGGATCTATAATAAAAAGGAACAAAAAAGCGTTGGACAATCTTAATCGCTGACACATTGAATAATGTCACCAAAATAGATACTTAGTGCCAAAATAAAAAAAATAGCACCTAAATATAAATTTAAAAAATATTATAATGAAAACATCCGATTCAGAGTTATTCAATGTACATACTTACACACGATATAACAAGCGGGCGGAGACAATGTCGCGGACGCGAAATATTAAAGGAATGAAGATTTTGTGTTTGTTTACAACAGTTTACCTAATAGTTGGTACGACCCGCGGCGCTATGACGAAAATAGGGACGCGCGTTTGACACGCGGTATAGCACCGAGTATTAATCCCACAGAGAAATAGCTTCATACAAGCCCGCGGCGTAGGTACTTCACTATAAGTGCTCGTTCACGTTGACTCGCGGTGGCGGGCGCGGTGGCGGGCGCGGTCACGAAATATCAAACACATGATGTAATATCCAAGTGTTCACGTACAACACGCAGGTGCGGTCTAAGTAGCGGGCAAGCTAGCGACTAACGCGCGCGGCGCGTTCTCGGCTTTATCAAACGAGTGAGACGTTTGTGCGTATTCACATTGAACAAGCGGCGGAGCGCGCGATTCACTCGCGACGCCATGTAAGTTCAACCAGTTTGAACTTGTCGCGAGAAACGAAAGCACGTGTTTATCATGTCGTTTAATACAGAAGAGTTTATTAGTGCTGTTCAGGCTAAAACTCCGATTTGGCTAAGTAAAATCCAACGCTCGCGCAAAAAACTCGCGCAAACGCCTGGCGGCCAATGTGAACATGAGTTCACCACGTCTCCGCGCCCGCACCCGCTACCGCGCCCGCGCGTTCCAACGTGAACGATTACTAAATGCGCAGCTATGTGTGCCGACGGGTTCACGTACGTGAGCCGATTAGGCTCTTCGGGCGGCCTCGGCAAACCCGAGTGGAAAGCGGTGAGAAGTCACGCACACATTAGCTGCGCATGTAGCGGAGTACCTATCGCCCCGCGGGCTTGTATAAAGCTGTTGCTCTGTAGGATTAATAGTCGGTGATTATAGCTGAGCACCAAGGGGTTTCCTTTATATGACGTATCTGTTGTTTCATCAAAGTTTACCTATTTATGTATTCTGTGCCTATACTAGTAATTGGCGCCTCGGCGCTTCTTACTATGTACTTATCGTTGCTGTGAAAATTGAGACAGCTAGAGTTTATACTACTACTACTACGAGCCCTAATGCAAAAGAGTTCGTCTAGTCATATATTGCAAAGGTTGTCTGTTTTCAACTTTACTAATTTTTAATAAAAAAGCCCTAAGAAAAAAATGTACGGGGTAAAATTCTACATCTATTGTTGTTCATTTTATTTAAAATTGCCTAATTGACCAATAACTTCGAATTCAAATTTCCTTCGTCAGCAATTGCGTAAAGGAGTAGAACCATTCATAGTAGGAAATACATACACGAACAAAAGACCGAAAAATCCTTTGTCTTTAAAAGTAGGCGTATTGTTACTTGTATAGGCAAAGCAACTTTCAATCCATGCTGTTTTTGACGCTGTAGTGCATTAGAGTAGGCTTGCCCAGCCATACCTACCACCCTCTTAGCCTAGTCAACCATGCCCAGAGGAAAGAACAGGTCAATAAATATGGTCTGGAGCTAAGGGTAAATGAAAACATTGCGAGGAAACCCACAGCTAGTGTTACTACGACTTATCTTACAATGCATTTTAGAAACTGCACGAATTTATCACGAAGTTATCTGTAGAAATAATCATTTATTTAGATTATTTTGGTGCATAAATATTATGCTAAAACTGGGTCAAGATTTACTCGATCTAATTTTCCGTGCGTCAAATCATTAATCTACATGTCCACCGGTTAAGATAATTTTATATTTATTACACGAAAATTGGCATATAATTCACATTTCCATCGCATATAATAGTTTAATAAAAATTAATAACATATTTTTCATCATTATAGTTTGTTCCAAAAATGTATTGAGTCCTGAAATAATGTCCTAGGTGAACGACAAACGCTGCGACGCATTGCCGCATTTATAATAATCGTCTATTTTAAGATGATTTATACAGCGCAAGCAACTTTTTAATCAATGCTATTTATGGCGATGTAGTGCCCGGGTCATTGTTAAAAAAAAATATTAAATAGTCGTTGTAGGTATGTGATTGTGGCTAACGTTGTGGCTGACTTTACCTAATTTACTTTTCTCCACCATAGTTGTGGCTATATCAAATAGTCATTGTGACCTACGTTGTGGCATTACCTAATCTACTTTTCTCTACCATGGCTGTGGTGATATCAAATAGCCGTTGTGTGTTTGTGGCCTACGTTGTGGCATAGTTTAGCTAATCTACTCTTCTCTACTATAGTTGTGGCGATATTTAATATATGTTGTATGTAATTGTGGCCTACGTTGTGGCAGAGTTTATCTAATCTACTTTTCTCTACTGTGATTGTGGCGTGAATCCATCTGTCAAACAGAAGTATGGCCGCATTATGTCGCGTCGCTAAAAATCGCGTGTCGCGTCCCATCGCTTATCTAGGACAACGGGTATTAGGTATGTGAAATTGAAATAAAATTATAATATTGTACTGTTTGTTGTTTGAAATAGCAACGCCTCCCGATATCATTATAAGTGCGTAATATGAAGTTTTAATTCCATGGGAGCCATGGTATAAACAGTTTGAATTTCGTTTCTCCCGCTTTCTTCGATAGGTAGGACAACACAAAAACTCTCTCTGTCTTTGGAATAGACTACAGATTATTTATTTTTAATCAAACGTCTGGTAGAAAGATATGAAAAATTAAAATGTGACTGTTTGTTTATACAATAATGTTTTATTAATTTCATTAGACAAAGTCTAAACTTATGATTTATTTTTAGAGTACCGTCAGCGGGATATTTCACAACAGTGACAAACGACATAAATAAAATGTCAAATTGTCACTATGCTGGCACTACAGTATGAATGGTATTATTATGCGACAATGTGAATCATGTAATGACTGCAAAAAAAACCTCATGAGTTTATTTTCTTGTGTCTTGGTCTACTGGAGACACACTTAATTGTAAAATTAAGACAACTTCAAAACGATCATTTGAAAATATTTATTGAATAAAACCAAATTGACTTTGCCCTTAAGAACAGAACCGATAATAAGAACAAATAGACAAAAAATCAAATGTCAAATTAAATTAAACAATGACAATTAAATAAACGGCCCTTGATCGCACCCAGCACATAAGAGCCGTGGACGCTAGCAGCATTGCCTCTCTGTAAGGCAATGGCCAACCTTTACACCGAGTATTTTCTATTGTAGTTTTATTATTTACTACCAGCGCCATGTTCTCTTCGTTCTATTTCTGAGCTTTTTGTGTTTCTTTACCTAATGTAACCCCAACCGGATGGTCTGATCAAATTAAGGGCTCATCAGCCATCAACTTCCAAAGTGTCCAAATTGTCCGAGATGCAATGAACAGAAGCCGATGGAAAGAGATCGTCAAGGGCAAGTCCGGACCTCTATGTGATAACCACGATCCTCAGTTATGAGGGGCCGACTACAGAGAGAGAGATACATAATGTATTGTACTTTCATCATCATCTGGTGCCATCTTATAAGGAAGGTCGGCGGTCAATTGGTGAAAGTATTTCCGATCCTTTGCTGCAGCTTTTAAGTCGTCGAACCACGTCCGCCTCTGCCTACCCGCTTGCCCTGTATCTTACTACTGTATTGTACTTTACGTTGTGCAAATAAAGCGTTCATCTATCTATCTATCTCTCACTTATCACGTTCTCGTGAGAACACTGGGATGAAACGCATTATATGTGTTAATTCAGTTTGTAAACTGTTAATTGCAGCCAAATCTGTGAACCGTTTTTGAGTGATTGAAACATACAAATAAACATCTTAGCTTTTACATTAATAATATTAGTGGGATGTGTGCCAAATTTAAGCTAAATCTGTTTAGCCGTTTTTGTGTGATTGACATATTATTACTAGAAAACCAGGCGAACTCCGTTTCGCCACCAGATGGCTTCGTTTTATGTAACATTTCGTTTGGTGATTAAAAGATGAAGAAAATTTTATTTTTTGTTTTATATTTGAAAAGGAAAAATTTTATTTCATTTATCGTACGTCATACGTCATCGTCATACGTCATACGTCATACGTCATACGTCATACGTCATACGTCATACGTCATACGTCATACGTCATACGTCATACGTCATACGTCATACGTCATACGTCATACGTCATACGTCATACGTCATACGTCTTACGTCATACGTCATACATAGAATAGAATAGAATAGAAATCATTTATTCGCAACAAATTTATACAAAATATATGATACACAACAAAGATATCGTAGACAATTTGTTGCGAAACGGTCCCCGACTCAGCATAATGCTAGCCTTTCGACCAGCGCTGGTCTTCCGTCGGGGCCGTACATACGTCATACATCATACGTCATACGTCATACGTCATACGTCATACGTCATACGTCATACGTCATACGTCATACGTCATACGTCATACGTCATACGTCATACGTCATACGTCATACGTCATACGTCATACGTCATACGTCATACGTCATACGTCATACGTCATACGTCATACGTCATACGTCATACGTCATACGTCATACGTCATACGTCATACGTCATACGTCATACGTCATACGTCATACGTCATACGTCATACGTCATACGTCATACGTCATACGTCATACGTCATACGTCATACGTCATACGTCATACGTCATACGTCATACGTCATACGTCATACGTCATACGTCATACGTCATACGTCATACGTCATACGTCATACGTCATACGTCATACGTCATACGTCATACGTCATACGTCATACGTCATACGTCATACGTCATACGTCATACGTCATACGTCATACGTCATACGTCATACGTCATACGTCATACGTCATACGTCATACGTCATACGTCATACGTCATACGTCATACGTCATACGTCATACGTCATACGTCATACGTCATACGTCATACGTCATACGTCATACGTCATACGTCATACGTCATACGTCATACGTCATACGTCATACGTCATACGTCATACGTCATACGTCATACGACATACGTCATACGTCATACGTCATCGTCATCGTCATACGTCATACGTCATACGTCATACGTCATACGTCATACGTCATACGTCATACGTCATACGCGTCATACGTCATACGTCATACGTCATACGTCATACGTCATACGTCATACGTCATACGTCATACGTCATACGTCATACGTCATACGTCATACGTCATACGTCATACTTCATACGTCATACGTCATACGTCATACGTCATACGTCATACGTCATACGTCATCGTCATACGTCATCGTCATACGTCATCGTCATACGTCATCGTCATACGTCATCGTCATACGTCATCGTCATACGTCATCGTCATACGTCATCGTCATACGTCATCGTCATACGTCATCGTCATACGTCATCGTCATACGTCATCGTCATACGTCATACGTCATACGTCATACGTCATACGTCATACGTCATACGTCATACGTCATACGTCATACGTCATACGTCATACGTCATACGTCATACGTCATACGTCATACGTCATACGTCATACGTCATACGTCATACGTCATACGTCATACGTCATACGTCATACGTCATACGTCATACGTCATACGTCATACGTCATACGTCATACGTCATACGTCATACGTCATACGTCATACGTCATACGTCATACGTCATACGTCATACGTCATACGTCATACGTCATACGTCATACGTCATACGTCATACGTCATACGTCATACGTCATACGTCATACGTCATACGTCATACGTCATACGTCATACGTCATACGTCATACGTCATACGTCATACGTCATACGTCATACGTCATACGACATACGTCATACGTCATACGTCATCGTCATCGTCATACGTCATACGTCATACGTCATACGTCATACGTCATACGTCATACGTCATACGTCATACGTCATACGTCATACGTCATACGTCATACGTCATACGTCATACGTCATACGTCATACGTCATACGTCATACGTCATACGTCATACGTCATACGTCATACGTCATACGTCATACGTCATACGTCATACGTCATACGTCATACGTCATACGTCATACGTCATACGTCATACGTCATACGTCATACGTCATACGACATACGTCATACGTCATACGTCATACGTCATCGTCATACGTCATCGTCATACGTCATCGTCATACGTCATCGTTATACGTCATCGTCATACGTCATCGTCATACGTCATCGTCATACGTCATCGTCATACGTCATCGTCATACGTCATCGTTATACGTCATCGTCATACGTCATCGTCATACGTCATCGTCATACGTCATCGTCATACGTCATCGTCATACGTCATCGTCATACGTCATCGTCATACGTCATCGTCATACGTCATCGTCATACGTCATCGCTGAGTTTGATTTTGATTTTCCAGCTTTTCTTTTTTAATTTTTCCTGATTTTTTTTGCCATAAACCTCACCGAGCCCGAGACCTTTCCAACGAATGCAAAACCGTGGAAATCGGTTCGTGCGTTCTGGAGTTATAGCGTCAGGAAGGAAAACCCGACTGATTTTTATATAGTAGATAAACATCCAAACAAACAAACAACTAAAAAAATACATTTAAAAATGTAGTGCGACCAATAATTCCAGAACTTGACATAAGTCAACAAATTACAAAAGTCAAAGTCACAAGATATATAATATAGTACTACCGATAAATGTTGTACTTCATGGATGGTCCGACATTTTGTATTGCCATTTGCTAATCCGTTTTAGCTAATCCGGATTAGTTAGTTATATTATAGCTCAGCCTAATCTAAACTAATACTATAAAGAGGTAAAGTTGTTAACATTCATGTAGGTATGCATTTTCCGGGTAATCTCTGAAGCCACTGAACCGATTCTAAAAATTCTTTCAACAATAGAAAGCTACATTAACGACGAGTAACACAGATTACTTTTGATCCCGATATTCCCACGGGATCGGGGCTTACGTGGGTAACACCTGCTTTAATCTGCTATATTAAAGTAAATTAAATTAATTTTGAATTATCATTTGCATGCCAAAGTGTGCAAATAAATGACATTAATTCATTTAATTATTAATCAATTGCATTTTTACGTGATAAACATACTTACACCAAATAGGTACATCAATATAATAGTCTTCTTACACACGAACTTACACCTTTATAATCTTAGTTGTATGTCATCAAAGTCGTTCTAGTGGAACAAAATACTTTAGGAAAGTAGGCAGAAATACTTAGCCTTATTAATAAACGTGGAGTAACGTTGGAACAATTTTACGACTTTTGGTTTCTGTCTGTCAACTTTAAAAGTTTTTGTCATGGAAAAAGACAAAATATGTTCTCACTACTCAGACCCTACTCCACGTTTAATAATAAGGCTAAAAGAGTTGAATAACCCGAAAGATAAATTTAATATTAAATTATTGAACACGATAATCATCCTGTTAATAAATTAGTATTGGATGCAGCGCTGTGCACTACTGTGCACCAGGCTCGTTGCCAAGTCAAACAATTATGTTCATTCATAATTTAATATTATGCACTAACTGCGCTTCGTGGCTTTACTCGCGCCAGTCAGTCAATTCTATAAATCTTGAACAACACTTCGCTAGCCAATTTTATCTTCACTGACACTTCACCCATATTCAAAACGATCTTAAATGATCCTTATCGCTTAAGCTATAAAAATCCGTGCGTCGCTAGCATGCAACGATCTCCTAACGTTACGTAGACGTTTTGTTATATAGACCTGTTGATAGTTAGACGTTTTGCTACATGGCATTAGCTTACTAGGCAGGTTGCTCACTAGACTTTTCGCTTTGTTTGTCTAGACACTAGACTTTCTGATCAGGAGGCAATTGATTTATTTATAAAACATTTAGGTAGAATACTAATTTGAAAAATAATCGAAGATTAAGATCGATTTTTATATCACACAAAGTGGATTTATTAAAGGTTCCTTTTACATACAGAATCGTCACCCCGATTTGTTTTCTGTTGAGGTCAAATGACCTATAGTTTAAAAACGGTTAATTTTTTAGGTAGGTATATTATGTTAAATTCCCAAAAAGTTAAAATCCTAAAAGGTTTAACCCTGAAATATTGAATTACACAAAATATTGAATTCCCAAAATCTGGATCTGAAAACGTTGAATTTCCATTAACTTGAAAAACATTTAAAAAATGACGTATCAAAAATACTATATAATATTTCGAGTGAAAAACATTTTAAAAAGTGGAGTAAAAAGATATTAGAGGTGACTAAAAGACAACCAAAATAAAAAAGCCGTAACAGAAGATCGAACCCTAACCGCACCGCACCGTCAACTCCGACATATATATCATCAAATTAATTCTGTGGCCGAACGCCACAAAATACGTCAAAATGGTCGCACATTATTATTGCTACACTGTTTAAGGTATTCTAAAGAGGGTGTGACCATTACACCCACCCAATTACCAGTTAAATCAACCGTCGAAAATATATCTCAAACTGCTGTAACTGCATTTAATACATTTCTACCAATTTCCCGAGCCGTTGGCGCACACCCGCTTCACTAATTGTTTTGGATTGTATCCAAAATATACACTTAGTACAATTTCATTGTAATACTGTGAAATTCTGAAGTTTCACTTCGCTACTTTTGCTTGAAATTTGTCTTTGTGGTCAACTGCCAGATCGTTCATTGGGGTTTGTCTCAACTGATACCGGGATACGATGAAATTAGAAACTTATCCCGCCAAGTTGTAACCGTAAGTATGTATACCGTGATGAGTATCCAACAAAATTAAAAACAAATAAAAATTAGCTTCTGATCACGGTATCCGTTTCTACAAGAAATTTAGTAAAGTAATTTTAGAAATCACGGTTACACTGTATAGGGCGTGTATCTTGAAGTTTTTCGTCACCACCATTCGTCTGAAAAGTAATCAATATGACATAATATAGGTATAAGATTCGGGTTTTAGACCCGATATGCCAGTGAGGGTCGATACCGTACTGAAAATGAAATCTAGGTTAAATTAATGTACCTAAAGACTAAAGACAATGATTAGCGACACTGGTTAAGACTCTTAACTACCCCAGAACTGATTTTGCTTGCACGAATATCTATTATGTAACAATTAGATATTAAGAAATATTTTAAAAGGGCGAGTGCGCTAACCACTTAGCCACACGGGAACCCACGTGACACGGGCAAATAAGGGGTACAGGTTAGAATTCTGTCATTTATTGTCCGGGGGATTTTTGTTGATGCATTTCTGCTTGTATTTCTAGTAAAATGCCTTGACCAAAACTTAAGAAATATTAACAGATTTCATGCAAAATCAATTATTATTAAATAATTTATTTTAAATAACAGTTTAGGCATAATTTTCTAGTAAAATATAAAATATATACTAGGTAGTAAAACTTTGTATATGACTTAAATAGGTACTAGGTAGGTATATAATTTAAACTTAAGAGGACAGTCTCCATTCTCTTTCTCCATACAAAAGTAATCGACGTTTTCCTCTCTGGATAAAGACATTAGAGCAAATATGTTTATGCCATAAAACCTATATCTGTCATGAACTCATGACTATGCATCTACCTTTTGTTTTTTTTCATTCTTTAATTAGAATAGTAATAAAAAATAAAAAAAAATGAAAAGGTAGATGCATACTGCATAGTCATGACAGATATAGGTTTTATGACATAAACATATTTGCTCTGTCTTTATCCAGGGAGGAAAAGGTCAACTACGTTTGTATGGAGAAAGAGAATGGAGACTGTCCTCTTAAAAATTAAGGTTATATTATCTTGTAACAGCAATTGATTCATTTTACTGTCTAAAATTTTGCATAGTCGCAATTTACGTCCTTCTTTTACACATCTGATATTCGCTAGCTATCTATGTTGTGTTATGGTACACCCTACTCACACACTTGGACCTTAACAATTATGAATAAAAACTCACACCTATATCCCCACTAGTGTTCACAAAACAATTTTATTGCCACCAGTCGAAAGTTCATTAGCGACAGACTTGTCTTCGTGCATCGTCCGAGTTACGCTGCAAGACAGAAATAATTATAAATTTTCGAGGTCACACCTACGTACGGTAGCTTGTATAGAGAAAATTGGATCTACGAGTGGGTGTTTGTGCACTGTTAAAAATATTAAAAAAAAACATGTGGCACTCGCGGACTGCCGCGGTAAAGCTATTGCGTAGCAAAAGCTATGCAACAGCTTAAAAATATCAAATCTCGTAAAACTGAGCCTAGACCTCTAGAACAACCACCTTTCGGCTTAATAAGGAGTCTTTGGAACATCGTTGTATACTCTTGATTCTTTAAAGCTTTCATTCAAAAAAATACTCGGGAATTAAAAAACCGATTTGATTTGACTTTTTTCTTGTTATAGTGGTGTTTACAATAAATAATTCTTAAATAAAGAATTTTGTGTAATAAGCTGATTTTAGTACAAAATTATAATATCCATTTTTAATAAACACTGTCCGGGATCCGAACACACGACCTTTAAAATAAAAGTCGAGGTATCTACCACTAAATCAACACCGCTGAATTTTAAAAATTCTAGTAATAGTCCTTCTATTTATGACTATTGAAGCGCCCTATCATCTCGGTATTTAGTTTGTGCAACCGAGATAAACACTGCAATATTTCGTACCACAAAATGGCTCATTTTTCAGAGTTTGAGACAATAGTTATTTAAAGACTGGGCATTTTCGACACGTTTTAAAAGTATTTTACGATATCTCAAAATTAATTAACCAATACTTTATTGTAGCAGGTGTCGTGACATTGAAATTGTTTTGTTTGGGTGCGGCTGTAAGATGCGCTTTTTGAATTTTTCTAAAAAAATTGTCGCCGTCTGAACAAATGTATGAATCGTTGTTATTTTTTCTAAGTATGTAGGTACCTACGGAATTATAAGTAGGTATTAATTTTTATTACTAATTTACTTTTTTCATTCCCCCTTTTGTGTTTCCTATTACACTATGATAACCCACCTATTTATTCACTTCTTGTCCATCCAAAGGTTGCACACTTTTAGCGATAAAGTCGCCCATTATCTTTACTATAATTAGTTTTAAGCCATTCTTAGTTTTATAATTTAATTATTAAAATTTGGAATACAAAATATAATTTAGTCTAACATTTTACGTATTACAATAATTGTCTTGGTCTCCTCGCGCCCTCATAAAAACCTGTGAGGCGTAGCTAGTGAAACATATCTAGAACAAAATGTCATTGTTAAATACCATTTGACGATCAACGTCATGATAAGGTTAAGATATCATACTGGAGGGTTACTTCGGGTTCGTTTCGATACGACAACGATACGATAATACGATGGTTCTACTGTCACCCTACTATCAGAATGTGACAGTAGAATCATCGTATTATCGTATCGATGTCGTATCGAAACGAACCGCAGTAACCCTCCTGGTTTGTCCGCAGAATTTAACTTGGAAGCCGTTCTTAAAGTTACTATAGAATATTATGTACACAAGACCGACTATTTTATAACCGACTTCAAAAACGAAAGAGGTTCTTAATTTGGTACATACACACACATATACAAAAACTAAATTTGATATTATTCAAAATTAAATCCAATCTTGATTACCTATCAAATATAGAAAGTATCTACTTTTTAGTTTTTATAAAGTATTCGCTAAATAGGTACCTAAACCAGAGTTTGTAAAGTCTCAAGTTAACTTCGGTCAACTGTGCAGAAACGCAATGAACTATGCGCGAGTATGTCGATAACCTAATGGCAGGGTCAAATTGCCTAAGGTCCGTGTAGATTATACCTTTAATACTCAGCTGTTTTTGGCGCCAAAAATGACTATGAAGTTCGGAATAAAATGCAAAAAATTAAAAAATGTATTATTTTGATTTAGATGGATAGAAAGCTTTTTAATACGAAAACCTTGAGTTTCATAAATATTACAAAAAAAAACTTAACCTTATCTAGTGTGGAACAATGAACGGCCATATCGCCTAAGGAATTAGGTACCTATACTTTTTTTTTTCATTAACACCAAGTTGTAAGTGGAATACCACTTAATAAAATCAAAGGAATGGCCTATTTTAAAATTAACATTGAGTTTTATTTGCAGTTTTTATTAAACTTATTAATAGCGCTTCAAAGAAACCTACCTACTTACCACTAAAGAAAACGACTTTTTTATGGATCCTTTTTCGGCGACTGAAATAAAAAATGATTAATGTGATTTGTTTCAAGTAATAATATATTGAATTTTGTGTCAGTCAAAAGATTAAATTTCACAATCTCACTTTTAATACTTCAGTTGGAGTCATACACGTATTCTAATCTTATATGTATTAACCGGTTGCTTGGTCAATGAGGTCATTCCTGTTTTTTTTTGGTTCCGCAGGTACCCAAAGGATAAAAACGGGACCCTGTTACTGAGACTTCGCTGTCCGTCCGTCTGTTATCAGGCTGTTTCACGTACGCTACGCGCGTACTCTAAGCTAACGTACGCGCGATTTATTTTGACCACTAGCGCCATCTAGTCATAAGCTAGCGTCTGTGGTAAAGATAAAATTCAAACGTGCGTCGTCGTTGCGTACACGGAGTTCGCTTGGTCCAGTGTTTATTTTAAGGTTCCGTACCCAATTGTGATAATAGCATGGAACCCTTCATGCGCGAGGCCGACTAGGACTTGGGCGATTTTTTACCTACTTATTTAAATTAAAGACATATTTCGGTTTTAATCGCGTGATGTTTATTACTTTTAACATTGTTTCAACGCTCAACGTTTCGAGACCTTTCCAGTCCCTTCTTCAGGATTGACTCAAAGTCGATTAAAATCGAAAAATGTCTTTAATTTCAATACAACATCGCGAGAACAGAAGAAAAATCTATACTAATTTAAGTAAAATGTTTAGTTTAAAGTATATTTAAGTTAAATTTTAATAGATACCTATGATTATGTTTTATACTTCGTTTATAGGTCATCTATAGATAGACCAGTAAATCAGTCACATTTTCTATGTTTATTCGTTTAAATAGATTGCTCTCCTCGTATCGATGTTATAACAAACAAACCTTGTGCATTCATCTGTTATCATCTAGTTCAAGTGATAAATTCAAATAGGTCCATTTAGCTAATATACATTATGTACGAGGTAGGTATAGGTACATAATTGACATTAACTTTTACAAGGATGCTAAGTTTTTGGAAATAAATAAATGCATTACTTATGTAAATAATATTGTAGTGTATTTTTAGTAGGTATTTATTTGTATCCCCTATTTATGTAATGTTAGTATTCTGTATCTCACTTACTCTCTGCCTACCACTTAAGCTTTACTGACCCTTTCCATCCAAAGGTTAACTGGAAGAGATCGCTTTTAGCAATAAGGTCGCCCATTTGTACAACGTTTTTTTCTTTTAAGCTTTCCACACGGAAAGCTTATAAGAAAAAAACGTTGTACAAATCGTTGACAGATACACATCTGTATTACTTTGATGTATACTAATTGTATTTGTTTTGTTGTGCAAATAAAGTATTAATCTATCTATCTATGTAATGGAGACATTATAGTGCAGCCAGTGTTAAGTTTTTTTTGTCGGAAATACCGATGGCGATACATCGTGCGCCGAGTATTTGAATATATAAAAATATAATACTTAATAATAGGTGGGTAATTAAAAAAAATACTATTGTGATATGAAATAAAAACTACAATATTAAACGAAACAAAGCGAGCGAAGTTTCCGAGTTTATTATCTCATATTTCTTACAAAGAATTCGCGAAATCACCCAGAATCTATTTACGCATTCCACAATAGAATCACCCAAACATAAAAGCTTCAACTCACCTTTCAAATTATAAATGAAACCATCCACACAGAGAAACACTTTCACGTAAGTTATAATCATTAACACACACAAACACTTCACAAATTAAGTAGATAAACTGCGGAAGCAAACTTCACTAATCAGCCGAATTGTTCGCAAACTTTTGCTCTACCACGTGTTGCGTCTAAAACCCGAACTAAATACGAGGTGAAAATGAAAACAATTTTATTTTATGACACCGCTGGCTACCGCGCCCCTTTCCAACTGACAACTGACTGACCGTTGCTTACGTATCTAACTATAATTTTCTTCTATACGTATAAATAATTTATTTTCATATAAACAACAAACGCATTAATGCACTCACACATAGGCTAGCAAAGATGGTAGATTGCGAATATCGAGAGATAGTTTTGTTTAATTCGACAGACGTTCTATTTTTGAAAATTTGGCAATGACGCGTGACGCGTGGATCGACGCGAGAGGCGACAATCCGATCGATGTTGCATTTTTGTTTGAAATTTTTTTAGAGAATTTAAATTTGGAAGCTCTAAATCACGCAAGTGGGAGTTATCGTAAACTCGCCGCAAACTGCATATTTTACCTACCTCAAAAACGATTGATCCTAGACTACTAGTTTCTTTTGTAAAAGTTATATTTCAGGTGACAGCTGTCAAACTGAAAAATCTTTTAAAATTACTTCGAAATTGTCTAACCTAGATAGACGGCAAGTTACGTAACTTCTTGCTTGTGACTGAAATCCTAAACTAAAGTGGGAGTAGCTTCGTCGCTATATTCGAAAGAAAGCAATAATATTGACACCGTTTTCTTGACCTTTCTTATCGGTTCTACAGACGAACTGCGACGCGACGACGGTGGATTATCTTTAGAATTAGTACGACGACTACGGCAAAAGAAAATCAAAAATGAAAAATTTTTGATTTTCTTTTGTTTATGGCAGGTGACGTTTCGATTAAAAGTGCAATAATCCGGTCATTTTAGACATAAAAATAGTGATCAAATAAAGAAAATTCCGACAGAGCCAAATCTTCGTAGAGACCTTAGGTTTACCACAAGGAATAAAGTGTCAAAAGTCCCCAACAGTCCCATGTGAGCTTAGGGACTTATTCGGGGCCCGAAGTCAAAATATTAGGTTTTTTGGATTTTTCTCGAAAACGGTAAGTTTTATCGAAAAAGTACCTCAGAGCAAAGTTGTAGATCTTAAAATTCTCTATAAAAATGGTCCCCATGATATTTTCTCTAAGATCCACTATTTCCCAGATATTGCGCTTGTAAGAATCACGTTCTACATAATATGCACACATTTCCACACCACCTGTGTGGTGTGTTTTAACGTGGTATCCCCGGTAGGCCTATTCCACGAACCTTTATGACGTTATTTTCAGGAACAATAATTATTTAATAGTATGAAGATTATTGATATGGGTTACTGAGTTTAACTGTCGTTCTAACTTTTTTTTATTACTTTAATCTGACTCATACTCTTCATATTCAACTTCAACAATCATGTTTTCTTCAATTTCTTCTTGTTCTTCTTCTTCTCCTTCCTGTTGATGAACGCTTTGAAATTGTTCAAATGAAGATGAATCAGTTGTCTCTTCATCAAAATCACATGAATCTTCCTCTCTTGTATTTAATTGAACATTTGAGCAAGAGACACCTTGGCAATTGGTACACGCTGGAGAACACTGCAACCCTACTTTTTACAGCCACATTTGGCACTACAACCTTTCTTGCAATTGCAAAAAATAGTGTTAAGAAGTTTTTCTGGAGCAGGGGGCAGTAAAGTTCGAATCGGTTCCAAAGTATTATTTATCAATTTCCAACCCCAGTCTTCAGGGTTCAGTTCATTGCCTTGCCATGTCTGAACTTGATAGTATACTCGAAACAAATGTTGAGTAGCAGATGCCGATGTTGGAGGAAGACAAGATAGCTGTACTTGCTTTTTGTTTCGTGTATTTTTTACAAATGTTAAATATCTGTACGTATCTATGCAATCAATTTTTTTAGGAGCTCCATAAACCGCAAGAAGAAACCGAATTCCTTTAGTAATTAGTATTTGAGGTGAAGAATTAATTTCTGTAAATACTTTTGCGCAGTCAATCAAATCATTTTTTTTCAAATAATTTAAAAATAATAAATAATTGACGATTCATCCGCGGTAGCCTTCCAGGTATACGTGAACGACACCACATGGACAAAAGAATGGGCAGATGTTTTTCAAGGCCAGATGTTATTCAAGTAGAGGGGATTCGGTAAGGGACCGGCGGTCATTTTAGAGTTAATTTTCTTAGAATAGTATAATGTATACATAAAAGAGACACGAGTAGGCATTTTTGCTTGCTTGAGTACCTAAATATGTATATACGTGGCATATGTGTGCATACTATGTAGAACATGATTCTTACAAGCGCAATATCTGGGAAATAGTGGGTCTTAGAGAAGAAAATCATAGGGACCATTTTTATAGAGAATTTTAAGATCTACAACTTCGCTCTGAGGTAATTTTTCGATAAAACTTACCGTTTTCGAGAAAAATCCAAAAAACCTAATATTTTGACTTCGGGCCCCGAATAAGTCCCTAAGCTCACATGGGACTGATGGGGACTTTTGACACTTTATTCCTTGTGGTAAACCTAAGGTCTCTACGAAGATTTGGCTGTCGGAATTTTCTTTATTTCAATTGTCTAAAATGACCGGATCACAATCTGTATATACTGAAAAACCACAAATAGGTCCTTATCTTAGATAAAAACAAAAATAGTAGATACGGTATATTCTAACATCGCGTATTCGAAAAATGAGCTAGAAACTCCTACATGTATCTTCATAAAAATGTTGTTTTTTAAAACATTTGTCTTTAAGAATGATTCAGTCTTTGTAAATAAGCAAAAATGCATTCTCATGGATGTCAAAAAGACGATCGCAGTGTAACAGCACGTGCTCACGCGGCAACGGTTCGACATACGACTGAGGCTAGTGCGTCAGCTAGACGCAATTTATCGTCTCATTTTCCGAGACTAGGTACCGTAGGTACCTTTATTTTTTTGTTTTAATCTAAGGTCCCTATACTATATTTCAGAATCTTAGATCAAAAATGTTAACAAAGAACTGTCAATATCAAACGAAAAAATAAATAAAGAGATGTCACTTTCAAATTACTGTATGAGTTTTTTGTTTACATTTTGGCTCTAATATTCTGAAATAGAGTATAAATAGGTATGTTATGTTGGTACAATTTCCAGTACTATTTCCAGCAAAATAATAACATTTCGTTGTCATAAAATCTCGATTAAGTCATTAATTTTGGACGTGTGACCATGTAGTCAAGATTAATTCAGTCAAGAGTATATTTTTAGATGTCTGCGATTTTATCCATATACCTAGGAGAAGTAAGTAAGTATATAAATTAAGAACATTAAAATATTACTGCTAAAATTAAAAAAAATTAAATTAAAAATTAAAAAAACCCCCGACTTAAAAAATGTTCCAAGTTAAAACAAAACTAAACTTTAAAAAGGCAAAAATAATAAGCCGAAAACAAATTTCATGTCTCTGAGTAGGTATGTGGTAGGTACCTTACGTTCCCGCGTCGGGGGACGCGGGAATGTGTCACAGAAGTTGATGGTAACCGACCCGTGCTTATAGTATCTAACGTACCCGCACATAATTTTTTTATTTCACCCTTTTTATAACAGCGATTTTGATTAAACATGCATATTGTTGTCACAAAAGTTAAGTCCTTTCATTTGATACCCCACTCGGGTATATTTGAAAACATTCGGTTATTTTTCCGAGTTTGATCCTACATATACTTTGAACGGCTAAGCCGATTTTGATTAAACATGCATATTCTTGTCACAAACGTCATGCTCTTTTATTTAATACCCCACTCGGGCATATTTGAAAATATTCGTTATTTATTTTCGAGCTTCAACCAACATATATTATGAACGGCTGAACCGATTTTGATCAAACATAGCTAAGAACACTCGCGCAAAAGTCACCTATCAACCAAAAAAAACTACATTGAAATCGGTTCATCCGTTCGTGAGCTACGATGCCACAGACAGATACACAGACAGACAGACAGACAGACAGACAGACAGACAGACAGACAGACAGACACGTCAAACTTATAACACCCCTCTTTTTCCGTCGGGGGTTAAAAAAATAAAAAAAAAACAATCAAATAACTCACCCCAAATTGTACCCGGCGCAAAGGTGCCCTTGTGAAAAAGGACCTTCCGCTCCGGCTCGTCCGCTCGGCTCGGCCAATGCAATTGCCATTTAAAAAAAAAATTTGCGATGGTCATGGAATTATTGAAAACATATACAGGGTAAGTCGGCTGCATGTTCCTGGGTATTAAGCTGTATACTGTTTCAAAGCAGTAATCTGTAAAGAACTATCATTAGACGACGACGCGCGACGCGGCGTAGTACGTGCAGTTCATGCCGTTCGTATGCAGCACCTCATAGACCGAAATAAATCTCTCGGAGCTTCAATATAAATAACTAAAATTAGTTTTTCTTTCATTACATTGTTAGTTTTGTCTGCTCAATAATAGAAGTAGGTGAAGTTAAACCTTAATATCGCCATATTAAGAGGAAAGGATACCCACTCGTTCTCCATACAAAGGTGGTTGATTATTCCGTCCCTGAGATAAAACATTAGAGAAATAATTGCTATTATGCTTAAAACCTTAATCTGCCATGACCATGCCCCTCCGTTTTGTTTTTTTTTTCATTCTCTAAAAAAATTTTTTTTTAAATAGTAAAAATCAAAACATAGGGGCATTATCATGGCTGATATAGGTTTTATGGCAAACATAATAATATATTTTCGTTAATGTCTTTATCAAGGGAGAAAACAGTCGACTAGGTACCTACGTACGAAAGTTTGTATGACCTGAAAAGAGTAGGTAGGTAGGTATCCCTTCCTCTTAAATACTAGTTGTGACCTGCTAATTCACTTGCGTTAGTACTAATCCTATGGGAAATTTTATTGTGCATGTAGTAAGCATATAACTATCCAGGGCTATTAATAAATGTAAACTATCATATTATGGTAGTAATAGCAAAACCGTGATTTCATTCTTTCTGTCAATTTTGAAAGTTTTTGTTGTATACGGTGTTAGAATTTAAAAAAAGCTAGGCAATTTGAATGATTTCGCCGTTTACAAATGCCGTCGTCAGTTTAAAAACGCTCGGCAATTTGTACGAGTCCGCCGTTTACATACGGCCCCAACTTAATGGAGAATAAAGAAACAAATGACCAAAATCAATACATAGCGTTTAATAATAAAACACAAGACCACACGGTACATAAGCTTGCTCGTATTGATAGACTAGGAATAGACATGATGATATGTATACAAGTTAGACTAGCCAAATAAAAAATAAAAAAAAATCTAATGATTTTTTTGTACAAAATTACAAATCATATTTTATATTAAATTTGAATATCTAAATAGACTATTCAGAGGGGAAATGCAGCCAGCATAATGAGCACTTTTGGCCGTAATACTAATCAATACAAATTTTATTTGACATACTTTTAATTTATTTCATTTAGTATTGGGAATTTAACAATACAACATTAAAACAGTATCTAAAGCATTATGTTTTGAGTAAATCCCGTATCTCAAGCCAAAATGGCTAACATTTTTCTAGACGGCTTAGGTCCCACAACCGATTTCAGACGTCTAGGCACAGTATAAGTAGTTATAAATGTCAAAGGAATTAGTGACACCACGATGACGCGCTTCCGATGCGACCGATCACTATTTTGCGTTTCCCCTTAAAATTGCTATATCGTCGTTGGTAGTAAAACAAATAAATGCTAATACCTCGAGTGTACTATTCCTTATACATTGATCTCAGAGAAATTCATTCATTCATCTTTCATATTAAAATCGCCCCGAATTAAAGGTATCACATCCAAGTTATTAAATGCAACAGTTATTTGTTTTGCTACCAACATAACGGCATAGGAATTTAAAGATGAAACGCACATAGGAACGCGTATAGGAATTTTGATATTGAACGATTGTTCCGTCATCGCAACAAACGACTTGTCTAACTCTATAAAGATGTTGGTTATAACTTCTTATCGATTCTCTAATAACAGCTATTACATACTGTCCGTCGTATCGTATATTTGTAATTATCTTAATAGTAGAAAATGGGGTTTGTGATAGTATGTGATATTTTTGATTTGAAAAACAAATGGGGAGAAATCTATAAGTGGGTTTAAAAAGAGCCAGCAATTGTTGTATGACTCAAACAAATAATGTATTTTAGACGCGCTCCGAAAAGTCGCGTTGCTGTTGCGTTGTGATATCCACAGAATAAAAGATATGGCTATCTTTTATTCTGTGGATATACCAAAAAAGCCACCGGGTAAATTTTGTCACCTTCGCCTAATGTCTCTTTCGCAAAAAGTCATTCTCGCAGAATGTCACTATCGCAAAACATCACTTTAGTAAAATGTCACTTTTTAGGTCATCAAAATCATAGGACAACTTCATATCATATCATTCATATCATTCATTCATATCGTCATAGGACATAGGTTCACTTAGGACAAGCCCGGTGCCCGGTGGCTTTTTTGGGAAAATGACTTTCTGCGTCACAAGACCTCGAAAAGGGGTCCGTCAATCCGTCAATCTCAGCAGGCCGCTGTAATCTCACCTAGAACAATGAGTTATATCTAATAGACAAAACTATTTCAAGCCTACAATACATTTCACCCAGTCTTACATAAACTAAATTCACCTGAAATTCAACCTAACATTTTTAACCAAAACAACTATTACCAAAAGGCTTTCAGACCCACAATAGTACTAACGTACAATAGAAATTACCAACATATTCGAGTCAGATATGAACAAAGGATACCAATAGCGAGTCCATCGATAAATACTAGAAATAGAACACGGTGGCGTTCTAGAGGCTTCAAACAATGAACCGATTTACAAAGACCGTGGAAGACGCCTGAGGTGTATTACAAGTATGAATATTGTGGTATTATATAGGGCAGCTGTTCTCAAACTTTTCGGCGACAGAACCCTTTTGGAAAACCAAATATTTAACGGAGCCTTAAAATAACCTACCTAGTTATCAGAAACTTCGACAATCCCAAAAAAAAATCCTATTACATTTTGTACTAATATCAAGTAAAACTATATTTTACCTATAGTACAATAGAAATTACCAACATATTCGAGTCAGATATGAACAAAGGATGGCAAAAGTGAGTCCATCGATAGAAATAGAACACGCTGGCGTTCTAGAGACTTCAAACAATGAACCGTGGAAGACGCCTGAGGTGTATTACAAGTAAGAATATTGTGGTATTATATAGGACAGTGGTTCTCAAACTTATCGGTGACAGAACCCTTTTGGAAAGCCAAATATTTTACTGTGCCCTAAATATGACCTAGTTAATCGGAAACTTCACTAGAAAAATCCTATTACAATCTGTACTAATATTAAGTTAAACAATATCTATTGCGCGACGCAAAGGAGGGTATTTCATTGACTTTTTTGTATTGATTCTTTTCTCATAATTTCGCGGAGCCCCAACAAAGGCTTTGTGGAGCCTGAGGGCTCAACGGAGCGCACTTTGAGGATGGCTGATATAGGGCAAACACCTCAGTTATTGGCCGTTTATATTTATTAAGAGCAATTTGATCTGGGGTGGATACTTCGACTTTCATTCCAAAGGTCATGTCATGTGTTTGAATCCTGGCCGACCGCGCACCGATGTATTTTTTCTTACAAAAAAGTTATGTGCGCTATTAACGCTTTTTAACATGGAGAAAAACGTGGTGAGAAATCTTACGGCTTAGCTCCATGCGTATTTGAGACGTTCTTTTCTCTCGGCATGGCTGACTAGGCGGAGAAGATGATATAAGTGCTGGGAAAGCACACTCCACCTAACAATGTCCCGGGCAGTGCAGCGCCACAAATAGCTTGAATTAAAAGTTGCTTGCGCTGTATAAATCATCTATGAAATTAGATGATAGGCCAATTATTATATTTCAACTCTTGATGGCTTTGATTCTTCAATTTTAAAGAAGGGAGCATTGGCTGGTTAAAAGGGCCTTCCTTCTTTCATTAACAACCCATAGCACAGAAAGTTTCCCAGTTTTATTGGGTCTTCAACCTTGAGATTTCAACTCATTTTCTTGTGTTGTCCAATACTCGCCTAAATGAAAAACTTTTTAAGGTTATCGCACATTTGTCAGTACTATAGGAACTTGCACTAAGTGCGCAACTATATTTTATAAATTAAGATTCGTATTCGAATAGCTGCCTACACACTATACAGATTTGTCTGGCGTTGCAGACAAATCCGTGCAAGGTTTGCTGAGCAAGTGGATCGTGGTCCGTGTCAGTGCAAACCATGGATCTGATTCAACGCCGTGTCCGCTGCATAAATCCGTGAAATACGTAGGTAGCTATAATATTGTAGTGCCGGGATTGTATACTGATCGTACAATGTTGACAAATACATACTTATCTAGGTATACATAAATATATATAAATATATAGCTTTCTTTTTAGATTTAAGTTTTAGTTTTAGTGTTGTTTGTTTTTTTTTCACCTTTTAATATTGAAATTCTATTTGTGTGTTGTGCTTTATTGAATATATATATAGATATATATATTAAAAGCAGATATATATATATATATAAATATATTAATCTGCTTTTAAAAATAAATAATAGTTTCTGGTTTGAATATAATCATATGTATGCGTGTAATATTTATTTTTTTATACTAATTATTACAAAGAGCACTGTAGGTAAGTATGTATGTAGGTTATGGGGTAAACTCCGAAACAATTGGACCGTTTTCTATGAAATTTAATATATGAAGAAACATTGCATATGTGGGACTAACATGGGCCACGTTTCATCCCAATACTTTCACGAGATCATGACATGCGCGGTTGAAAAGTCGTATATGTACGGTCAACTTTATAGAACACTTCCGTGGTAATGACCTGTAACTAAGTAACCGTAACAGAGTGTGAAAATTATAGACATTCCAACTAAATACATAACATCTTCAGCTTATTTCGTCAAATTTATTTCGCAGTCCATCTGGCAAGGCGCCAAGTTTGTGTCCATGCATGGCCGTTTTATTACAAGCATACATCTCCTGTCGCTTGTCGGAACAAAACTACTCTAAGAATTTTTTAAGTGGTTAGAATTTAATCATAATTATTGGTAATTGGGTGCGAAAAATGCCTTTTATAAAATATTTGAATATCTACGCTAAATTCCTCGGTAGTGTAAGTTGTCGCTCTTTATTTATTTATAAATGTTGTATGACATTAACCTTTTTACGCGATGGGACGGTTTTTTTTTCTTGTAGTTTTTTTTTTTGTGGGAATACAAGGTGTAACTGATTTTGATAAGTGTCACGTTATTAGATTTGCAATGCCAGCGTGGGGAACATATAACACTTACACTTAGAGTACAAATCATACGCTACAAAGTAGGTACTTGTCCGCTAGAAAAATCCGTATAGTGTGTAGGCAACTATTCTTAAGGTTTATAGCGAGTCGAGGCGCTACTCTAATATGACAATCAATCCACTGCTGCAATCCACGAATATGCTTGTATTTTTCTTTCAAATAGAAATTCCAGTTCCATGTCGCTGCAAATGAGATAATAGTTAATGGGATTTCGTTTCTGGTCAGTGTAGAGCTGAACTTCCACCGCCGACTAAACTAAGCTTAACTTAGCTCCGCATAACTGATCTAGTTTTTTTATACATGTCGGTCCACCGCAAACTAAGCCAGCTATTTTGGAATTCAACATTTTAAGAATTCATCACGTTGGTCATAAAAAGGGGAAAAGAATATGTTAAAGCTAAGTCAACATACCTATATAACGTATTTCATATTTACCTCTAACGCACAAACAAAGTCACTCACAACAAATCGTCTAAAGACATAAACCTATTATTGTTTTTTCAGCGCACGTGTATCATTAAACCCACTTGGAAATGTGACGTGATGAATTTCATCTTAAAAAATACGGTCGACCGCAGCACGTTGTCTACTATACATACCGTAGACTTAGATGAAAACAAAAAACAGCAGATGCGTTACCTAGTCTCGGAAAATGAGACGATAAAACTGCATTTAGCTGACGCACTAGCCTCAGTTGTATGTCGAACCGTTGCCGCGTGAGCACGTGCAACACAACAAGTGTCACACTGCGATTATCTTTTTGAAATCCATCAGAATGCGTTTTTGCTCATTTTATAAATGCCTGAATCATTCTTCAAGACAAATGTTTTTAAATACAATAATTTTATGAAAACGAATGTACCTTGGTGTTTCTAGCTCATTTTTCGAATAGGCAATGTTAGAATATACCGTATCTACAATTTTTGTTTTCGTCTAAGACCGTCGACGAGTGTTTTCTTCTCATGTGAGCGGTATTCCCGGTTCATCCCTCTCGGGAGCGTGAGGTCCGCTAAAACCCCAAATTATTTGCAGTCAACACAGTAGGTAAGTCATTCATCATTGACAATACCTACCGCTAATAGATTTGGCAATATTTATAAAACCTGCGTGACACCGACCAAGCAGTTTACCTGCCACCGCGCGAGGAGGACTCAAGGTTTGTGTCTCCCAGATCCCTTAGTCGGCTTTACGACACCCACGGAAAGAGATAGGGTAACCCCTATTCTATGCGGGGATACACGGCTAATACACGATACGAGTGACGACCTCTGTGGTGTGTCGTGTGAAAGCACGACTGCAATGCAGTTCCCGCCGGGTGCAAGTATGTATGCTTAAAAAATAAATATTTGCCTCATGTGGTCGCATGTGGTCAGAAACGCAAGTGGTCAGATACGCATTTCGTCAGAAAACGCATTGTGACAGATAGGTGCATCTTTTCATACGCAACTTGACAGATCCACTCTTGTCAATCGAAAATAAAACAAAAGACGATCGAAATAAAAACAAAAGACGATCAATATGAAAACAAAACAAGAATATATATTTTTTTCGATTTAGATCGTTTTTGTTGTAGTTTTGATCGTCTTTTGTTTCCATTTCGATCTTCTTTTTTATTATCTCGATCGTCTTTTGTTTTATTTTCTATCGACATATTTTGATAAGCTTTTCTTTTGGTTTTGATTGTCTTTTGTTTCCATTTCGATCGTCTTTTGTTCCTATTTCGAGCAATTTTTGTTTTATTTTCGATCGATATATTTTCATAGGCTTTTGTTTTAGTTTTAATCGTCTTTGGTTTCTATTTCGATCGTCTTTCGTTTTATTTTCGATCGAAAAGAAGTGAATCTGTCAAGTTGCGCATAAAAAAATGCGTTTCTGATGTAATGCGTATCTGACCACTTGGGTTTCTGATGACATGCTGGTAATCCAAAATTATTTTATAGAGTCAAAGTAGTTTATATTTGCTATTTTGCATTTTAGGCATTTTGCTTCGTAGACTTCTTATTACTTAGGCATGATTAGGCAATATTAATTTTAGGCAATTTGCTTTGTATGCTTTTTGCTTCATGGGCTTTACAATCCTGAGGCAAATTACTATTTAGGCATACTGAATTTTAGGTAGTTTGCTTTATAGGGATTTCGTTTTTAAAACATGACCTTTAGGCATTTTGCTTGTTAGTCGATTTGATTTTTAGGTAATTTGATCAGGAAGGAATATTTGTGTCTGGTTTGGGTATTCCTCTATGTATAATATATATATTTACAAAAGTTAAATAAATATAAGTATTATATCCGTTGTCTAGTCACCGTAACACAAGCTTAGTCGCTTACCACGGGACTAGATGACGCTGTGTGTTGTTGACACAATTTATTAATTATTTATTAATTTATTTTCTCGCCATCTAATGATTTGTCGTCTTAGTCTAGTATGCCTGCCACGATAAATAGACCAAATACACCGGAATTGGATTAAAGAGATTTTTCTTTTTGTACGTCACGTGACCAATAGAGAAGTTTTTATGGAGCTGCCATATAAAGTCTGCCGGTTTGATCTCGAACTAATTTGCCAATATATCGACGCCACATACAGTGTTTGAAAAACGATCGGCTAACGGGACATGCCGATCAGAAACAACAACATCCTGTTGGCTTTGGGCCAACTATCTCTCTTTAGTCTTAACTATAGGTATCTATTTACATATCTATCTAGGTATGTGCGCTAATAACATCGCTCTTACGGTGAAGGAAAAACATCGTGAGGAAACCAACATGTCCTAGGACTCACCACGGTCCGAAGACATGGGATATTCAGTGTTTTCTATGTATCATATTTATGCATGTATTTACAAAAAAAAAAAGTATAATATGTAGTATATCCGTTGTCTAGTACCCATAGTACAAGCCTAGTGCTTAGTTTGGGGCTAGATTGCGCTGTGTGTAACGTCGTGCAATATTTATTTATTTATTTATTTTATCTATCAAAATTATTCATGCAGTTTAGACGAAATTACAATTATTTTTCTAAGAAATGGAAGTCGTTAACATGATTTTCATAACTACACATTGGACCTGTGAAGATTTTTTGTTAATATTTAGACAACTTTCGTATTTTTTTGCAAGAAAATCTAATGTTTCTTTGTGGTTTCTTTATTATTTGAACTTGCTCAAAATATTTTTTGCTGCTCCTCCATGCTTTGGTAGGCAGTTTGTCTCGATTGTTATCTCGGAAAACACTCGTGTTTTTTTTGACAAATCAATGGCAAAATATCAAAAGCGCATTAGTTTAAGTTAGAGGTCATAGAGATCCTGGAAACTAACCATGGCCAATCAAACGAAATCCCTATTTAGGGACTCTATTAATATTTTTATGAACTCTATTTTTGAACTACAATAGTAGGACCTATTCTTGTATTACCTACTTGCGGAAACCACTTGCCATAAGCAAATAACGTCGTATTTGTCAAATTGATAATGGATCTCTCGCTTGTTTGACTATTTTTTTTTAAATAACCCAAATTTGCAGAGACACCTTTCAGAAGGTATAAAAAATAATTCAAAATGAGTCCCCTCCATCCATTATGAGACCTCAAGAAACAATGCTGCCAAAGAAAATCTTTAGTTCAAGAAACTTATTCTTTTTAAATACGCCGCATATAAATATTTATTTTGAAGTAAGTGTATACTTATAGGGAAGAATTGAAAACCTGCTCCTTTAGTTTCTTTTCAAGTTATTTTGTTCAAATGACCAGTGTAAGACACAAACCTAAAATCTTGAAGTGTCTACGTTTCCAGTTTATTTAAAAAATCACAAGACAAAGCGAAGCGAATTGTCGATAGAATCACATTCAAAAGTGCAGTATTTTCGCTGAATCTGGACGAACTCTTTATAAAAACCGTAATCTAGAGTTGCTCTCAGCGCACGGTAGAGTCAAGACGACAACTACTCTTTAATAATAATAATCAATCTTTCAATTACCCAGTGTCTTCCGTTCTTGTAATCCGACCTTCGACCCTCCCGATATTCAGGCAATTCAGAAGAAAAGACCTGTAGGTATATAAAGTTATTAAAACATTAAGCTAAAAGTAATAAACATCACGCAACTTATACCAAAAAATGAGGACTAATAAAATTGCAATGCAACATCGTGAACAACAGATATAATATTAGTTTTAAGTTAAACTTTCTACTAAATATTTTCAGCAACTAGCCGGGCCTATTGCAAGACTTTTTCCTCACCATGTTTTTCTTTACAGTTAACTTTTTTTTTTACGACAATTTAACTTTGTCGCAGGTTTCAATGTAGGTAGGTACGCTGTTCGAGCTAGTAAGTTGCACCCTGACATGTCCAGTTGGCTGCTTTCCAAACATAAAGTGTACCAAGTGAGTGGCACAAATCTCCCCGCTTTGTGAACATCATTATCAGCATGTAACCATGTTTCATTTCCATATGGGTTTGTGGTAAGATTTCCGGCATTTTTTGTTGGTTGTGTGCATGTTTAAAAGCTAAAACTGAAGTAGGAAATTGCGCTCATTGTTATGATTTTTTAGGGTCCTGTATCCAAAGGGTAAAAACGGGACCATATTACTGAGACTCCGCTGTCTGTCTGTCCTTTGGTCACCAGGCTGTATCTCATAAACCATGATAGTTAGACACTAGCTAGACATTTGAAAATTTCACAGATGATCTTATTTAGAAAAAATAAATTAAACAAATATTTAAGGGCTCCCATACAACAAACGTGATTTTTCAAAGTTGAACACAACGTTATCGCGATTCATTTTTACCACTGGGGCCATCTAGTAAAAAACTGGCGTCAGTGGTAAAGATAAATGCAAACGTGCGTCATTGTTGCGTTCACGGATTGCACTTGGTCCAGTTTTTATTTTAGGGTTTCGTACCCAATTTCGATAATGTTACGGAACCCTTTGCGCGCGAGTCCGACTCACACTTGGCCGGTTTTTTTTTACCTTTTTTGCCTGAACACCAGTGTGTTTCATTGATAACAGTGTGTATCGCGGACAGTAGTTTAAGCTCAAAAGGGGTTGTTCTAGAGGTCTAGGTGAACTATACCTTTTTTCGATTACTTTTGGAAATTTAGAAAATCTATAGATTTTTAAGTTATCGACTGCTAAAGATAACGATTGACAAAAAAAAAATAGCATTTCACTGGGATCTCATGAATAAGTCAAATATCGAGGTCCTCAATAAATAAAACAAATTAAACATCCCCTTGATTTATTTTTAAAACTGTTCCCTACACTAGCAGCGTCAGTGTTTTCGCTAATCTGCAAAGACGCCGGTAGATGTCGCTACGTGCCTCAGTCGCCAGCGAAGAGATGCAGACCATAATTTCATCATGACAGAACGGGCACCTGTGGCGCGATTGGCTAGCATAGGAAAGCACGGAATGTAAATGTTGCAGGTTCAAGTCCTGTCGGGTGCAAACATTTTTAGAAGCTTTCCTTAAAAAACCAAATTAAAACATGGAAAGGATCACGTTCTTATATAAAATTTCTAGGGTGCCTGACTCTAGGCGATTTTTAAAAAGGGTCTTGACAGAAGGACAGACAGACAAAGGAGTGATCTGATAAGGGTAGGTACTATTTTTCCTTTCTTCAAATACAACGCTCAGTATTTTAAGACTAATATTGGACTTCTAGATCTACAATGAAATGAAATAATAACAATTCATCTTATACCTACCTACATACATATAAAATTCAATGTCCCGACTGATTGACTCAAATAATCAACGTAGAGCCCAAACCGCTGGTCCTAGGGACATGAAATTTAGAGAGTGTGTTCTTTGTGGTGTGTTGGTAGGTATCCACTTACGCGGGTGAAACCGCGAGACTGCTAGTCCTATTCTTCTCATCCGAGCGATGTTCCTGGTTGCATCCCTCTCGGCAGCCCGGGGTCCACTCCAAATGTTTTTTTTTATTTGGGGTCGAAGCAGTCGGTAAATCATCATTGACCATAGGTACCTTCTGCAATTAGATTTGGCAATCTTTTTACGGCCGGCCCCGGGCTCTCGAGAGAGATGCAACCGGGAACAACGCTCGGATGATGAATCTTTTTACGGCCGGCCGCCTGCCTGACACCAACCTGACTGACTGCTAGTCCTATTATCCTTCTTATATTATAAACGCGAAAGTTTGCAAATATGTACCTTAGTGACTTTGTATCTAGATGGCTGGAGATCCAGAATAATCCCAATATTCCCGCAGGATCTGGACTTACTCGGGTAAAACCGCGGGGCGCTGCGAATTATTCATTATCTATACAGCCCCAAAAGTAAAACATCAAGAAAACAGTCTCAACTGGTCATAACATAAACGCAAACAATAATCACATCTCATCGCCATTAAAAGAGTATAATTAAACCGCCATAACAGAAGTAATGTTGCCATTCGCAGACGAATTTTCTCAATAGGTACCCAACATTTTCCGCAGAAAATTGCTGTAAATAACCATTAAGTGGCAACTGGAAACGACGGAGTAGAGACTGTCGGTGACAGAAGTTGAAACTTCCATTCATTGGTGTGACTTTCTGACAGGTCTAGATTTTTTTTTATAATGAGCATTTTGTCATTACTATTTTAGCGGATTTTTCTGAGAATAATAAAAATTAAACAAAAAAACTAATTGAATACCTAACCAAATGCAGATCAATCAAATAACCTACCGCAGACCTCTCCTGCCGCAAAGGTCCCCATCACCATCAACCTCGCTGCACCGCGATGGCAAACAATAAATTATATTATTCTCAGGCTCTAAATACACAATAATAACCGATTTTGGCGAATGTGAATATCTTGCCTTGATTTAGATTTACCTAAGGTATCTACTTTACCTACGTTGAATTTTATTTATTCCAGGAACTTAATCGTGTGATTTTGATAGCACGCTTATTTGTGTCTCCTTCCACAAGGCCAATGTTCTTTATATCCCTTTGGATATTTGTCAACCTCTCTCTCTTGAAGGCCATGGAAGGACATTTCTACATAAGTATTTACAGTAAAACGTTGACGTCCAATAAAAACCGGAAATATTAAAACCAGTCATTTTTCTATATTTTTATTTTCCTGATGACTGTACCTACTCCACCATTTTGTTCAGCTCTCAACCGAAGAGGATAATCGTTGAAGCTGTGAATTGAATCGTTTGAATTCAATGTTTGAGTCTTTGCCTTGAACGTGAGTGAATGACTGAACGAACGACGGCTCTAAGACTGTACGTTCACGTTTTTATTGGCGGGAAATTGAAATTGCTTTAGGAAATTTCCTAAATATTTTTGTGAAAACACTTTTTATAATGTGCTTGTGGCAAATTAAATGTTTATGTACTATGATTAATAATTAGGTATTATAGATAAAAACAAAAAAAAATACGCATGAAACTGGCGGTAATGCATTGCTAGGTATAAAAATATGGCAATGCACAGTCATGTCTTTGCACCAGGCATGAGTCCAAACTAAGTAAAATGAAATAAAACTGCTCAAAATCTAAGGACACTTTAATTCTTTATTGTAACACAAACAAAAAAATTACAATTTAATGAAAAACTTTACCAACTTAAATCTAGGCGGCACAATGGGCGGTCTTATCATTTAAAGCGGTATCTTCCAGGCAACCTTTAGATGGACGAGAAGCCTTTTCAAACTAAAAAATAAAAAAAAGCGGCCAAGTGCGAGTTGGACTCGCGCACGCTAAAATAAATACTGGACCAGTCAATCCGTAAACGCAAAAAAAAATATTTTACTACCAGCGCAAGTCTATCACTTGCATCGCTAGATGGCGTTAGTAGTCAAAATACATCGCGGTATCGTTGCGTTCTGTCCCTGAATCACGTTTGTTGTATGGAAGCCCCTTTTAAATATTTGATTTATATTGTTTTTATTGTTCTTGTAGTGGCTACAGAAATACATCTTCTGTGAAAATTTCAAGTGCCTAGCTATTACGGTTCATGAGATACAGCCTGGTGACAGACGGATAGACAGACAGCGAAGTCTCAGTAATAGGGTCTCGTTTTTACCCTTTTAATAGGGTACGGAACCCTAAAAATCAAATATTAGGAAAAAAAAAAAATATTGCCAAAAATGTACCTCTAAACAAAACCTTCATTTACATTTTCATGTTGCCACAAAATATTGTATAATGCAATAAGTCATTTTGAAACATTTGTCCGTAAGAGGGTCCCATTTATGGCAGTGAAACATAAATTCATTGTTGCAGATCGCTCTCCTGTACGCCTTTGGATGAATGTAAACTGAAAACTTTTTAATCGGGCGATAGCAAAATCAATAACAATATTTTGCGTTCAAATTAAAGAAAAACACAAAAAGAAAGAAGAAAGAACCACTGAAAGAATAAACTTTACAAAGAGATAGTGCCTACAAAAAAACAATTTATCAAAACTAAATTGTGGTCAATATTCTATCTTATTAATAGTATAAATGTGATAGTTTGTGTGTAAACGAGTATACTCGTTACTGATTCACGCAATCTATATCTATTCTTATCTATACATATAATAAAATCGTAACTCAGCGGTGTCTGTTTTTGGAAGATATAAAAAAAATATAAATTGTATGGGTATCTATGAACGCAGTAGAACCTATTTTTCTGGTTGTCTGTTTGTCTGTTTGTCTGTTTATCTGTTTGTCTGTTTGTGTGTGCCTTTGTGCCCGCTAATCTCAGAAACGGCTTATCCGATTTTAACCAAATTTGGTATGCAGATAGCTATAGACCTCGATTAACATATAGGCTATTTTTTATCCGGATATTTTGTCCGGTTATCCGGATAAAGTGATTTTTCTGCTTTTACTTAGTTAGTTTAAATGTTGTATTGAAGAAGAATGTTGTGTGGAATCAATACATGATTAACCGGATATCCGGTCGAAAATAAAAAAAACCGGATATTCAGTTTTTTTCAGGAAATTCCTAAAATACCGTATACCTTTGTCTCTCCATATATCCGGATCCTTCGGACATACGGAAATTCTTTATAATGGTTGTTTTTAACCGACTTTAAAAAAAAAAGGATCTGCTCAATTCTACCCGCATATTGTTTGTATGTGAATATGTTCAAACCGTACTCCGGCATTTAAAGTCCGATTTCGATCATTCTTTTTTAATTTCGAAAGTGAGAGTCCCGAGTTGGTCCCATAAATTGTTGGTGAAGATCTGATGAGAACCTTCGGAATGATGAGCAGAATAGCATCCCACAATGATGTTAATTACTAATTTTTGGACTTCCATCAATAGAATCGGCTTAAAAAGAACTAGGTACAAATTGATGAACCACCTGAAACCACCTTCTCAAAAATTCCTCAGTGATTAAAGGTAAGGTTACAATCTTGAAAATGCAATAAAATGGATTAAAAAAAAATATCTGTAATCGGGCAGTTTTACTGGGTGATGCAGATTGCATGTAGTTTATGTGGCACAATGGTAGCTATGGATTCCGAGTCGAGGGTTTCGCGTTCGAATCACATTCCCTTTTTAAGGAACGGTGGCCCACCGAGCCGAGTGATGGCTTCCGATTCGACGGCTGCGCGTTCGAGTCACGAATCCCGGACACGACGTTACGTTATACCCTCCAGATGGTCGTCCACCTTGCCGTTGTGAGGGGACTCAGTAGCTGAAAGCTAAGAGGCGCACGAGGTGGGAAACCGGGCTTGCCTGGCTTCTAACCCGTAATCCCGCGTCAGCGGGCTCGGGGGTCCTTTCCGCAAGAAAGGGCCCGCGTGGTAGACAACCACTATAAAAATCACCTCAGCCTCTGGTGGTGAATTGGGGGGGGGGGGGGAGGTTATCACCGGCTTTGGGGACCTCGAGACGGTGGCGTGACCGTGCCGAGGGAGGGGAGACGGAGAGAGGTTGTCTATCGGGCAGATGCAGAGATGAGGCTTGGAAAGGCCTTCGTTGTCGGGATGTAGTCCATGAGGAGTTTCCACTGGCTTTGACACTTGTGGAGCGAGGGACACCATGGGGGTTTACATTATAAGCCTATGGTAGGGAGCTCAACGAGATTGGCCTGACGGTGACGGACATTAGCCACGTAAAAAAAAGATATCATGTAGTTAAGCTGCCCGACTTCAGCTTACATAACAGATAAGTCGGTTGCACTGTATTTAGGAGAGCTCAATATTATTGTTTTGTCCTTTTCTTCGAAGTCGGGTTTCGATTTTTTTTTATTTTTTCGATAAAGGCTACTTCTTATAAGCATGCAACACGTTACCTACCGCTGCGCTGTGCTAAATCTACACTTAAATAGACTCTGCCATGATTATCTTCTGCTCAGCAACATACTTCCCTGGTCGTCCGTTCAAGCACAGCGATGGGTAGGTAGTCCGAAAAACGCTGACGAAGTCGCGGGCACAGCTAGTAACTAATAAACCGATTGCTACGAATATTGGAAAATTGGTTGATTAACGCTTAAGCCACTTTTTGTTCCGATATTCCAATGGGATCAGGACCTACGCGGGTATAACGGCGTGGCCATGTATGTAAAAGCTTCGGCCGCGATTTGCCAATAACCTGATTTGTCAGTTTTCATTAGGGCCTTATTACACTAGCGGTTTGTGAACGAGCTTATCTGTCTTATCATGTTGTTATCTCTGATAGCAGTCGTTAGGTCATGTTAGAGGCCTTAGGGCGATCTGAAAACTCTAACACTAGATGAGCCACACCATTACACGAAAAGAAGAAGAAGGACGAGCTTAGAGGGGGACGGGTACGCAGCGGACACGCAGCGTGCATACCAATTCATTGCAGTAATACAAAATGCGCGTAATGTCATTTTTTTTAAGCAACATTTTATAAAAAGTTGTGTAGTGTGTGCTACGAACGTAGCCCTTACTACTACAGGTCGTGCTACGAACTATATCTCGTAGCCGTACTACAGAGTGCTATGTACAGTGCCCGGCAGATAAGTTGAAAAAAAATGTCGTGGAGGGGAAAGTTCGCGCAGTACATTTTACATGCGTTTTCTACTAAAAATTTACTTCTGCGCATCCGCCATTTTTTTTCAACTAATCTGCCGCCTACTGTAAAACTAGTCTCTACGTCGGACTACGTCTATGGGATAGACGAGAGAGACGTCTATCACTCCGTAGTACGGCTTACAGGGCCCGTAGTACAGGTTTTCTTTTGGAACACATTTGTATCTGCCGATCAAAAAGTCGCTGTAAATCGTCGTCTGCGCCCTCCCATTTGAAAATGGTCTTTAACGTCTACCAAGCTTTGTGTAAATAATGTTCTTTAAAATTTATCGCCGTAATAAATGTTTGGTCCCCTTTTTCTATGAAAATAAGTTTAAATTTACCGGATAGGAGGTTAAGTTATGCCAATTTACGTCGTTCGGCGGTTCCTGATTGTTTTGTTTAGAAAAGTTTTCAGTTTGAAGGTGTTTTTTAAAAACCTGCTTGCAAAGTATAAGTAGGTAAATCTCCTAGCAAGCAGTGTTTTAAAAATTGTAATGAACGTTCCTATTTGATTTTTAGGATTGTGTATCCAAAGGAAAGACCCTATTACTGAGACTCCGCTGTCTGTCCGTATGTCTGTCCCCAGGCTGTATCTCATGCACCGTAATAGCTAGATGGTTGAAATGTTAACTGATGATGTATTTCTGTAGCCGCTACAATAACAAATACTTATTTAAAAAAAACCACAAAACAATTAAGAAACTATTTCAACTAGATTTGTTGTTGTACAAAGGACACAGTAGGTACCTAGGTTGTACTGTAGTATTATATAAATCTCCGAAAATGAAATATTCAGGAAATTAAGAAAGTTATAATTTTATATTTTCCCCAGTCTTAATCGCGTGACTTTTCTACTTTTTAATTCTCTTACCTGTGTACGTGTGTACTTCACCTACCCACAAGTTTTCAACAAAAGCCGGTACATGACGGCTATAAATAGAGGACGACTCCCGCCGCAGCTCCAATCTCCTCACGACCAAGACCGTTGTAACATGGTCGAAACGTCGAGGTAAGAATTAAACAGTTAAAAGTCACGCGATTACGACCCGGGAAAATATTAATTGATGGATTTCAATCGTGTTAGTTTAAAAAGTTTTTTTAAAAGTTTATTCATAATTTTCACCTCGCTTTTATTCATTAGCCACGATGTCGTACTAATGAAAAATAAATTATATACAATTTAATTTACCCACCTACATACCTTTAATACATAATAAATAGGTACCGAACAAAAGCCTCAGTTAGAGGTTCTCTTTCTATGCCCTCAAATTAAACTGTCGATGAAATATCGAGCGCTCTTTATTCAGCTTTTCCACACATGTAATTAACATCGACAGACTTCAAAGGGAATTCATCGCCTACTATGAATATTATAAAATAATACAATACCTACTAGGAAAACTCTGCGGATTCACTCGCATAGATTATGTTTATTATGATGTTCACAAATAGCATTTAAACTTTTAAATTCACACGATTTGTTAACATAGTTACATTCGAGTCACTTTGCGACCAAGACCATTGTAACATGGTTGAAACGTCGAGGTAAGATAATAAATAATAACACGATGCGGTTAAGACCCGGGAAATCTTAACAACGTAACAAAAAGCCTTATTAATAAATGTGGAGTAAGGTCGAAGTAGGAAGAGCATGCATTGTCTTTTTCCATGTCGAGAACTTTTAAAGTTGACAGACAGGAACAAAAAGTTATAAAACTACTCCGACCTTACTCTACGTTTATTAATGAGGCTAACTTTGTTCCGCCTTTGTGGCAAAAAAAAGTAGCCTATGTCCTTATCCTGGTTCTAAGCTACCTCCCCATTACTTTTCAGCCAAATCGGTCCAGCCGTTCTTGAGTTATAAATATGAAGAGCCAGGATGGCCTTGGATGGCCTTCATCAGAACTCATACAGTAGAACTAAGTAGGTAGATGGGCGCGGGATATAAAATAATGGTGTCCATTTACAATCATCGTAGTTTTATTAACAATTGCTGTCTATATTCACAAAATAACTATTACATCGCTTAATTTATAATGGTTACTAAGTAGGAATCAACTCAATTATGTTATGTATTAGGTTTAGGTATTTAGAATTTCAGGGTAATAGGTCATGTTATGATCGGTTATTGTAAACTTAATAGTAATTGATGGTGAACTAGTTTTATTTACTCCAATGTACTACTTTTATTTAATTTATATATTTTATCCAATTATTACCTATACTTAGACATACCAATAGTATTTAGTAAGTTTCAATTTGTTTCTAATTATAAGTGATAATTTTAGTTTCTATAGTCTGCCATTCTCGCCTGAGATACAGGATTTTCCTAGTTCAGGCATTTGTGTAATTTAGATTTAAATCAAAATTTGACTTAAGTTAATTTGTACACATTAATTTGGAAATTTGTGCCGTGCAGTGTCAGTTACGAATAGCACTGCCCCCTCTCTTCCCGTGGGTGTCGTAAAAACCGACTAAGGGAAATATAGCAGAAGATGGGCAGCAGCACCTTCTTGTTCATAATACAAATTATACTGCGCTCGCCAACCCGCCTGCCAAGCGTGGCGAGTATTGGCAAATCCCTTTATGGACAGAAAGTGCAACAAACGGCCCCGAGTCCCCGGCAGCCCCGCTAGCCCGGACTACGGTAGCGGTCTCGGTAACGGCGGGGCTAGGGGTGCTAAGAATCCCCGGCAGTCGCCCGGCTACCAATCCAAAAGACAACTGGCCCTGGCAACACACAACATACGCACTTTGAGGACTGACGAGAAGATTGTTGAGCTGGAAGAAGAACTGAGCAAGTTACGGTGGGATATTTTGGGGTTGTCTGAAGTCCGTAGAGAGGGCCAGGACACGATAACTCTGAAATCTGGTAACCTGCTTTTCTACCGGGAGGGCGACCAACAGTCCCAAGGTGGTGTCGGATTTCTCGTCCACAAGTCCCTCATTAACAACATCATTACCATCGACAGTGTGTCGAGCAGGGTCGCATACCTAACACTCAAAATATCTAAAAGGTACTCGCTGAAGGTCGTTCAGGTTTATGCGCCGACTTCGTCACACCCAGATGAGGAGGTAGAGTCTATGTATGAGGACATTAGTAGGGCCATACATACTAACAAAACTCACTTCAATGTTGTTATGGGGGACTTTAATGCGAGGCTGGGCAAGAGAAGCGATAATGAGTTGAAGGTGGGGAACTTCGGGTATGGGCAACGGAACCCTAGGGGACAGAGGCTGGCCGATTTTCTGGAGAAAGAAGGACTCTTTATGATGAATTCTTTCTTTCGGAAGCCGCCTCACAGGAAATGGACCTGGGTGAGCCCCGATGGTTCCACGAGAAACGAGATTGACTTCATTATGACCGACAAGAGACGAATATTCAATGACGTCTCAGTGATTCATAGGGTGAAAACCGGTAGTGATCACCTAATTGTGAGAGGCACATTGAATATAAACGTTAAACTAGAACGGTCTGGTTTAATGAAGTCCACGCTCCGACCTACTCGCACTCAGATCGAAAACCCCGAGAGCTTTCAACTCGAGCTTTCAAATCGCTTTGATTGTCTAGAAGATCACGCGTCGGTAGACGAGATTAATAACAGGTTCGTGGAAACTGTCCATGCGGTCGGGTCTCAGTTCTTTAAGACTCGCCGTAATAGTAAAACTCAGAAGCTCTCCGACTACACTCTTAACCTTATGGCTGAACGACGCTCGCTGAGACTGCAGACCCCCGATGATGTTGAGTCACACAGGCAGCTTAATAGACGTATCTGGAAATCTTTGCGACACGATATTCGTATCTTTAATACTGCTCGTATTAAAGATACGATAGAGCGGAATAAAGGCTCCAAAGTGTTCGCAGGAGATATGTCTATTGGGCAAAGCCGAATGACAAAGCTGAAGCGGGATGATGGCAGTGTAGCGTCGACGAAAGCGGAAGTGTTGAGAGAAGTCGAAAAGTTCTATGGACGGCTCTACGATTCAGTGGCTGAGCCTGTTACAAGTGTGGCCTCAGACCAAAGAGCCAAACTGACCCGACACTTTACCGAAGATATCCCGGACATCAGTCTGTATGAGATTAGGATGGCCCTGAAACAGCTTAAGAACAACAAGGCGCCTGGTGAGGACGGAATTACTTCTGAGCTTCTGAAAGCGGGTGGATCACCGGTACTTAAAGTCCTTCAGAGGCTCTTCAATTCCGTTTTGCTCGAAGGTACCACGCCCGAGGCATGGAACGAAAGCGTGGTGGTGTTGTTCTTTAAGAAGGGTGATAACACCTTATTAAAGAACTATAGACCCATCTCGCTTTTGAGCCATGTTTATAAGCTTTTTTCTAGGGTCATTGCAAATCGTCTCGAACGCAGGCTTGATGACTTCCAACCTCCCGAACAATCCGGGTTCCGAAAAGGTTATAGTACCGTAGACCACATACATACGCTACGACAGGTTATACAGAAGACCGAAGAGTATAACTTGCCGCTCTGTCTAGCGTTTGTGGACTACGAGAAAGCCTTTGATTCGATCGAAACGTGGGCGGTACTCGAGTCTCTCCAACGATGCCATATTGACTATCAGTATATCGAAGTGTTGAAGTGTTTGTATAAAAACGCCACTATGTCGGTCCGAGTACAGGAACAGAGTTCGAGGGCGATTCTATTGAAGAGAGGCGTAAGACAGGGAGACGTGATATCTCCGAAACTCTTTACGGCCGCTTTGGAAGACGCCTTCAAGCTTCTGGAATGGAAAGGACTGGGTATCAATATTAACGGTGAATACATCACTCACCTTCGGTTTGCCGACGATATTGTAGTCATGGCAAAGTCGATGGAGGAACTCAGTACGATGCTCGAAGGCCTCAATCAAGTCTCCCAGCGGGTAGGTCTTAAAATGAACATGGACAAGACGAAAGTCATGTCTAATGCCCATGTTGTACCTACCCCTGTTATGGTTGAGAATTCGGCTCTCGAAGTTGTTGACGCGTACGTATACCTAGGACAGACAGTCCAGTTAGGTAGGTTCAACTTCGAGAAAGAGGTCAATCGTCGAATCCAGCTCGGATGGGCAGCGTTCGGGAAGCTCCGCAACGTCTTTTCGTCTAAAATACCTCAGTGCCTTAAGACGAAAGTCTTCAATCAGTGTGTGTTGCCAGTGATGACATACGGATCCGAAACGTGGTGCTTCACTATAGGCCTTATGAATAAGCTTAGAGTTGCTCAAAGAGCTATGGAGAGAGCTATGCTCGGGGTTTCTCTACGGGATCGAATCAGAAATGAGGAGATACGTAGAAGAACGAGGGTCACCGACATAGCCAAACGGATTAGTTCTTTGAAGTGGCAGTGGGCAGGACATATAGCACGGAGAGCAGATGGTCGTTGGGGCCGAAAAGTTCTCGAATGGAGACCGCGGATCGGAAAGCGCAGCGTTGGACGTCCACCAACGAGATGGACGGACGACTTAGTTAAGGCCGCGGGTTCACGATGGATGCAGGCCACTTATGACCGAAGCATCTGGAAATCTATGAGGGAGGCTTATGTCCAGCAGTGGACTTCTTACAGCTGAAATGATGATGATGATGAATTTGGAAATAAATTTATTTATTTTTATTTATTATTATTATTAGGAAAGACGTGATGGCGGAAATACAAAGCGATTCGTCAAGTGCGTGGTGCACGGTCTCCGTCTCCATCACAGAATATGACAAGATGGCAGCCCCGAACAACCATCGTCGATGACGCTTCGCTAGGTTGACTGATGACTGTGACAGTCCATCAACCTGATGCTTTACATCGGCGGCGCCGTCAAATATATAACTCATACGACTTTCTTTTACTTAAAAACTAGCTGACCCGGCGAACTTTGTTCCGCCTTAGAGGCAAAAAAATGTATCCTTTGTCTGTCTCCCGGTTCTAAGCTAACTCCCCACCAATTTTCAGCCAAATCGGTTCAGCCGTTCTGACTAATACGACTTTCTTTTATTTAAATAATTATAGATTAGTGGGATAAGTGGAATAGAATACAAGCAAAAGTCAGCGGTTTCACTTGCGTACGATATTCCGAAGGTTCAGAGCTTTTTTTATTAAAATTACCAGCATTCCATGGGAATTCTTCCTTAGCGGATGCCTGCCTACGTCTTAATGGATATTTTTATGCGATTTGAGACCGATCCATTGATGGTTTAATATGGCCCACATAGGTATGCGTAAGTAGTCCTTCGGGACAATCTATTTTGTATACTGTAAAGAGAGAGGAAGGGTAACCGGGGCAAGTTGCTTATTAATTATTATAATAGATAAATAAAGTTAATAATTAACATACGAGGCATGCCTTTTAAGTTCTGTCGTTTGAAGAAAAAAAAACTAAATAACCTTATAGTACCTTTTATTATTTTTAAAAGTATTCACCACGAAGTTTAATACACTTTTCCATTCGCTCGAACCAGTTATTATAACATTTATTCCACTCCAAAGTGGGGGTGTTCAAAATGGCTGACTTGAAAGCGTCGACCGCTTCTTCACTGCACTGGAACCTTTGACCACGAAGGGTTTTCTTAATTTTAGGAAATGTAAAGAAATCGTTAGGGCTTAGGTCAGGACTGTATGGAGGATTCAAGAATTTCTACGTTTTCCTGCTTCAAATACTCAATCGTTTGACGAGCGGTGTGTGAGCTTGCGTTGTCATGGTGCAGGATGATGCGTCGCTTTGGGCTAGATTTCCGAAGTTCGGCGATGACTTGTGGTAAACAAACTGTGGTATACCACGCCGCATTAACCGTTCTACGATCTTCAAGTGCAATCGTCGCAACATGACCGGTTTTCGCCACGAACGTAGCCACCATCTTCTTTGAAGTGCTTCGAGAGCGAACAACTTTAGTCGGCTTTGGCTCGTTTTGGAAAACCCAGACTGTAGATTGTTGTTTGGAATCAGGATCGTAGGCATAGATCCAAGATTCGTCACCACTGATGATGTCGTAGACGTGATTTGACTCTCCTCGGTTGAACCTCTGAAGTGTTTTCTTACACCATCTGACGCGGGCCGCCTTATGATCGTCGGAAAGCAAATGCGGGATCCAACGGCAAACTAGTTTTCTCACACCAAGCGCCTCATGCAATATCTTTTGAATGGTTGTCCCTGAGATGCCTAATAACGCCTCTATCTCTCGATATGTCACATGACGATCTTCGACGATTAGTTGTCTCACAGCAACGATGTTATCTTCAGTGAAGGCGGATTTTGGACGTCCTTCACGAGATTTGTCACTAAGTGTGGTATGTCCACGCTCAAATTCCAAATACCAGCGTTCGATGGTCCGCAGACATGGGACTTCATCATGGAATACAGATGTTAACTCTTCGAAACACTGAAGTCGCGTGAGGCCTCTTCGAAAGTTATAGAAAATTATTGCACGAACATTTTCCTTAGTAAGATTCATTTTCGTACGTGACCTGACAGATTCAAACGAACGCGAACGCTGTGACTAAACAATTGCATTAATCCTAATGCTTTCAATTGTTTTGATATTCGAAATTCTAACAAATTTGAATTTTGAAAAGTTCTAATTTTAAAATTGGTGGCAAATATACAAACGACAGAACTTAAAAGGCATGCCTAGTAAAATCAAGCCTATCCTGTTTTTGTAGTTTTGTTAGCGGAATAACAAGTCTGATTCATTTCATTTTTGAAGTGAAATGACTATTTTGGTGCTAATAATAAAATTATCAATGTTTTTAAGAAATTCACACACACACACTCACACACAAATACAAATCATTCCTCTTTATAATATTAGTAAAGATAATGCCATGGGTTTGAAGGACGAATGACAGATTTTCTTTATTTCCTTAAAACGATCTCTTCCAGGTTACCTTTGGATGGATAAGAAATCACGGAAGGAAAGAAGAAGATGAATAAGAAATATTCTTAACACTTTCAAATACAGAAGATAAACTGTTTTCTACGGTTTTAATCGACAAAATTCAGAAGGGTTTTAAAGGCTTACTCTAATCAAAAGTTTGTTATTACTGAGTAAATATTTAGGAACAAATTCAGTTTATGAGTCTCAAGGGAACCTGTAATAGTTTATGTGGGGGAGTTGTTGGCCGCCTGATTCAGATGTTTATCACTTTGTGGTTTGTTAACTTAACCAATTTTGTTAACAATTTTATAATGTAGTTAGTAGGTAGGTACTTAATATAGTTCACAAGATTATTGTAAGTGTTTTCAACATTATGGGAATTGAACCACATTGTTTTTGTAAGTTCAACATTTTGGTAATGCAATTTTAGGAGTTTAACATTTTGAGAATTCATAATTTTGTGGAATTCCACATTTTGGTACTACAGGGACGGACTTCTGCTGTGCAATTAAAAATAATACATGTTGGCTGTTTTTCATATTAGTTAAATTGGACTTCTAATGGACTTAGGTAGTTGTGGTCGCCTCAGTAAATGCTTTTGCACCTTCAGATCGCTCTGTAGCATTTAGCTTCATCTACTGACTGCTATCAGAGATAGCAACCGGGACCACCTGCTTAATATGCCTTCCAAAGCACGAAGGACCTCGAGAAATTGATGCGCCAGGCATTGCCTACCTGCACGATTATATAAGATCGGTTGGCGCAGCTAGGCCAATGAGCTTCCGTAATTGGAGACATCAGTTTGGCAGGTGTGTACAGTTCTCAGATCATTTGTGATAGATAGCTAAGATAACTGGGATAACAAACTAACAGGGGTAAGTAGATTAGACTGTATCAAATAAGGGTTGATCTTTGTTAAGGGGTTTAAGGGTATCGAAATTATTTTGACTTGATTATTTTTTTTAATATTTTTGAAAGGGGATTATAAACTGGTCGTTTAAAGCCAACTAAAAGAAGTTAGTTCAGCTTAGGTCGGCAGTTTATTAAGCAATTGAGCTTAGATGTGAACTTAGCTTGTGGTAGATGCATATGTATGAAAAATTGGCTAATATTAAGTGAGCTAGAAACACAGCCTGGTTACAGACAGACGGACAGTGAAGTCTTAGTAAAGTGTCCCGTTTTTACCCTTTGGGTACGAATCCCTAAAAAAATTGTTAGTTTTTTAGAGTTTCGTACCCAAAGGCGTTTTGGTTGAACACCATAACTAAGTATAGTTCAAACAAAGAGTAGAGTGATTGAGTAAAAGTCTGTTTTTCCTGATCGAAAAATTGCAATGCAAAAGCGGTGTCCTCCAGACAAATTCGAACAGGTGTAGAGAATAATATCGAAAGTCACTACGTCGAAAGATCTTACGAACATCGATGTAACGTCGATGTAACTGTCGATGCAGTACTGTCGTACCATCGCTATTATGTCATTTCGATGTAGCGTACCTTCTATATAGAGAACTGTCGATGCAGTGTACCTTCGATATGATGTCCTTTCTATGTAGTCTACCATCGCTAAGGCGCACTTTTGCCACAGTAACCTTTCAATAGCAAATTTCGATGTAGCGACCATGTAGCTACTAAATCGCAGGTACTAATGTTAGAAATATGAACCGAAATCAGTTCAGTATTTTTTGCGTGTGTTTCTACACGTATACTTTCACCTTTATAATATTAGTAGGATAGTGCGTTGCAATAAGTCAGTTCCTCCATCCCATACAACATTAAGTGACATTAAGTGAACCCATTAACGAAGGGTGGTAACCACGAATACCTATAATTTTCAGTCAGTGTTTGTTAGAAAGCTTGTTAAGAGACCGGTGCTGGGTAGGGGGTGTAAATTTCAGCAACTACCTGCCGTTTTTCGGGCTATGAAACTTGCGAATAGTGAAAAATAACACTATTTGCGAACCAGTATTACTAGTTTAGAATATAAATTCGCATCGAGTCACACTTGTTAACAGTTGAGATTTGTTTTTCGCAACGAGTACCTAACACTATTTACTTCTTCTTCTTCTCAGGTTGTCGTTCCAACTACTTAAGGTTGAGAGTCGTTCAGCATAGTTAATCCGATCTCTCGCGAGGCTGAATAGTCTGGCGTCACTCGCTATTCCTTCCTTTCCACTCTGTGATATTTCGTAGCGAACCAGTATTACTAGACGAGAATAATGTAAATTTGCACCGAGTCACACTAGTTATCTACCCGTTGCGAATTTCTCTCTCGACCAGTAACAGTGTGACAAGATAGGGTGTTGCTGATTGAGAACAAACGAAAGAAAAGAATGACTAACTAGGTAAGATGTTTTAAGCAGCCAGCATGAAGTCTACGGTTCAACGCCAAATTAACTAAGTCAGTTTACGATTGATACACATGTATGATTAACTGGGCTAAGCAAACTTAGTTTAGTCTCATTGGATATTCAGCTTTAAAATTGATTGTTATTTTGTTTTCGTGATGTTGGATTGAGACCTTTGTAATGGTCTCTCTCGAAACATTGGGCATTGAAAAAAATGGTCAGATTAATTAACACAACACTACTAATACTCATCATCATCCGAGCGTTGTTCCCGGTTGCATCTCTCTCGAGAGCCCGGGGTCCGCTTTCCTACTTTTACGTCTCCACTTCGCACGATCTTCGGCATCCCGTGTAGTGAGGCCATTAGCACGCATATCCGATCTTACAACGTCAAGCCAGCACTTCTTGGGTCTTCCCAATCTGCCGCGGCCGGGCGGAGGCGCCATAGCAAGACATTTGTTTCCCACGTAACTAGCCGGTTTCCGTAAAACGTGGCCGTACCACCGTAAGCGGCATTCTTGCAGTTTGTCTGCAATGTCTCGGACATGAAGGCCGCCCCTGATGCGGGAGTTTCTGACGCGGTCTTTTCGCGTCACTCCACACATCCAGCGCAGCATCTTCATATCCGTGACACGCAGCTCCTGCTTATGTCGCTCAAGCAATGGCCACGCCTCACTACCATACAAAAGGACAGGTCTAATGATCGTTTTACCTGTCCCTTCAGTTTAACCGGCATTTTCGGGTCACAGATGACACCAGTTACCTCTCGCCACTTGGCCCAAGCTGCCGAAATGCGGGACTTGACGTCACAATCGATGTCGCCGGACTCGTGAAGCACAGATCCCAAGTACTTAAACTGGTCTGTCCGCTCGACCATGTGACCATCTACGCAGACAGGTGTGGGATCTGTGGTATTGCTAGCCAAGTATTCGGTCTTCGATAAACCAACAGCACTGGTTTATCGTGTTAAGTGAGACACTGTCAAGGCAGATGCCTGAAAGCTCTAACACTAGGTAGGTACACCACACCACCATACACACATACGCAGTCAAAGTAAAGCAAAGCCTACTCTTTCCTCGCTATTTTCATAGCCAAACAACCCAAAGCGCTGTCTAATAAATTAGCCGGCGCTATTGTGTGGGCTCACTTACTGGCAGACTTATTTACCTGACTCCACGATACGGTACATTCAGAAGGCCTGATTCGTCTCGGCATAAGTCCAAAATTGTAGATAGAAGCCTTAAGTCGTATGTCTTCAGATACGGGTTCCGTTGGCATTGTTCCTTTTGTTTGCTAGATAAGTTTCACGCTATTTCAGTTTTAACTTTTTTAAGTAAAAAGCCTACTTGTACTTATCTCAACTGGAAAAAGCAAGTTATACCTAACTATATTAGTCTTAGATTAGTACCTAGATAGTGTATATTCTTACAACGACGTTCGAATTTTGATCCATTCGTTTCAAAGGTAGGTACATGAGTAATTTCCCAATCAGTTTGACTTTGGAACTGGTGAAGTTCATCCGTCAGAGACGAGTTAGTACTTACCCATAGTAAAAGCCGTGCTTAGTATGGGGCTAGCTTGCGCTGTGTGTGTGTGTGTTATTTATATCACAATCTGGCTCCCGCAGATTCGCCCTTTTAAGTCCCGTTTTAAAAAACCCTCAAAAAGCCCACATCATATTCCTACATCATAATATTATGACTAAACTCTCAAAATTACACCGCTCTACTATCAGCGGTTTAGGCTGTACGTTGATCAGTCTGTCAGTCAGGACCAAGCATTTTATAGATAATATATTCGTAGAAGAAGATTAGTTTCTACTAGCAGTTTTTTTTTCTTCAAGCATAATAATAATTATGCTAAGCTCATCCTTTACAAATTTTAATAAAGCCAAAGGCAGAACCACAAATTGAATAGAGGTTATGTTAACTTTGTAGTCCACTTGATTGAAAAACCACCCAAAACTATGAAACCAGTCGAACCGTAAACCCTTGAAGCATCCTGAACTATTCGGGACCAAACAAAGCTCTCAGGCTCAGGTAGGTACTACTCCATACTACACAACTAAAGCCTGTTCAAAATTTGCCTCAAGTGTTTTGATACGTACACGTACAGGTATTAAAATTAAGGTTAACTAATGAAAAAACTATTTTTAATTGTTATGTAATAAAAATCTACCCTGAGTATGGATGAGTTCTTGGAACGTTGGGCATTGATAAAATGCTAGAATTAATTAGCAATATTCCTTATGTTTACGATCGCCTGCTAAATACTTCATAGCAATAGAATGTTCTTAACAAATATTGTTTTGCTAAAGTTGTTTTGATGATGACGACGGGCAACGTTGCGGTGGAAAACAATGTTGTGTATTTTCCCGGGACCACAGCCGATGTGACCCGTTTGCCGAAACGTTAAGGTATTTATTAAAAATGATTATCTATAACGCGATCTAGACCCATCCTACTAATATTATAAATGTGAAAGTTTGTATGGATGTTTGTTACTCTTTCACGCAAAAACTAAACCGATTGCGATGAAACTTGGAATATAGATAGCTGGACACCTAGAATAACACATAGGCTACTTTTTATCCCGTAATTCCCGCGGGATCGGGACTTACGCGGGTGAAACCGCGGGGCGCAGCTAGTAATAATAATGGACGGAAATCATGTAAGTTTAAAAAGAATGTTGCGTAGGTAGGTAAACTAAAATAATTATAAACTCCGGACTGTAAAGTACATAAAATACTTTACAGTCCGAAGTATACCAACGTTATTATTATTTACAAAAGAATAAATCACGTGCTAGGACTAAACTAAATCTAAAGAAAAGCATACAATAAATTGAAATTAACTCATTTTTCGGTCGGGTTAATAATAACGTAATAAAAACGAAAAAAAAAAATTATATAATTTCAATCCTAAATCGCGAAAACAGATAAAAAATCCATGGAAAAAAAACATCATTATAAACACAAAAGGTATTTATAAATTTAACGTTCCCGCTGCAAAGGACCTCAGGATGCTGGCCGCATTAGGTACCCCTTTGATCGCTAATAGTCACTATCAACCAATCACTTGATGTTGTATGCAATAATCCATCTCAATTAAGTGCTGAGAACTAGCGAGGCGTGACTAGTTCTCGGTACCTACATCATACTGCATACTGTAAGTATAGTGCACTTAGGGAAATTTTGAAATACTATACATACATCATGTTTTAATGAACTTATGATAAACTTAGATTACTTAGCTTAGAGCAAAATAAAGACACGCAGGCTCTTATTGCAGAAGTATTACTTTTAAGCGTAAACCTTGTTTAAGCTCCAATCAATTGGGCTTCGGGTCAGTTAACGGTTCAATGGTGGTTCAATGGTTATTTATTTGCAAAAACTATTATGTTTACACGTCATAACTTGCTTGCCATTTTTTTGTTAGGTAGGTATACTGGCAAACTTTCTTAGGTACAAGCCTGACATAAAACCATAGTTTAGGCTAAGATTTCTTTTAATTATTTTTAAGGAAAACCAAGATTTGGTGGGAGACTTCGGCCGTGCCTTGTGCCGGCCAAAGACGTAGCGCCAAGATTTATTTAGCACCTGATTTATCAGGTTTCCGAAAAGTAGACCGTTGCAGCCTCTAAGGAAGACGGGTCGGATAATATTTCACAGTCGTCTTACTATTATCATTTAGATGAGCGTGCTACAACTTAGACCATTTCATCACTTACCATCAGGCAAGATAGTGGTCAAACGCCCATCTTTGTTTATATAGAACAATCGGCGAACATCCATAAAAGACATAGGCACAATCAAATTGAGAACCTCCTCCTTTTGTTAAAGTCGGTTAAATAAAAGATTTGACCAAGAAAACCAAGTCTTTCCTATAATAGATACATTTAAAAGCTTATCGGTTCAAAGTTCGTTATGAAGGTAGATGTGGAAGAAATTCCTGTCCATCCGCTGTCTCTATTTGATCGGGGTCGGGCGGCTATTACTTATTTACAGGATACGATCCGATTCCATTTATAAATTCAAAAATAATAATAAAACTTGTCCGTGCAGAGAATAATCGGGGTAACTTAAAATCTAATTTGCGATGATTATAATATAGGTACAACTCAAACAGCTTTAAATTCCTGCTATTTATGGTGATGCAGTGCTGTGCAGTAAGCTCGCCAAGCACCTATACCTACCACTTTCCCAGTCTAGTCAGCCGTACCCAGAGGAAAGAACTTGTGAATACGTCTGGTTTTAAGTAAACCGTGGATTTCTTCACGAAGTTTTGCTTTACCGTAAGATGACAATACCCTGTAATAGGTAATACTCTGGAAACACTTATTTTTATTCTGTCATACTCTAGAATCTAGATGCTGAGCTTCATGTTTTCTTTGTTGTAGTTCCTGAATAGTTTTCTCCTATACCACATAGAGTTTAAAGGTACGTCCAGTAAAACTTGGCTATAGAACCGGAGTCATTGGAAGGTGTACGTACGTGGAACCGAACTCAACATTTATTGTAGAGGCCCTTTTCAAAACCAATTTTAATAGCAAAATATGAAGTAGACACCAAGTTATTAAGTAGCTCGCATTAGTCAGCTAACATCTTTTCTTCCCAAGTAGTAAGGTTTTCTTGTTTAGTACCCAAATCACAAGCCTAGTTTCCAGCTAGATAGCTTTAATATTAACTCATATATTTATTTTTTCTGTTCTAAAATAACACGATGAATCAAACAAAAACAAAAATCGTACCAAAGTTGTAACATCAACATCATCATCCGAGCGATGTTCCCGATTGCATCCCTCTCGAGAGCCCGGGGTCCGCTTTCCTACTTTTACGTCTGCACTTCGCACGATCTACGGCATAAATTCAACATTCGGTACTAAAATCGTATCGTACCCTATAAAACAGAACTATTAGCAGATTGGACGTGGGAAGTACATCAATCAATGTTGAACAGTGACCGCGGGTCGTGATTTATTGAAGTTTTCGACTGTTGAGTGCATTGTGTGTATTTTTGTAGAACGGCTGGTATTGAAGACTAACCCTTTGTTTCGACTTCATAGGAAACTGTATTTACGTGTCATCTAACAGGCATATGGAAAAAACAAACATGATTGATTCAACGTGATTGTGGTACCCAATACATAATACTGATAAAAATACCGTACCTACTTCATGGCCCATCCATGAAGTAGGTAGATACAGTATTTTTTATTACTGGGCCATGAAGTAGGTATGGTATTTTTATCAGCAGTAGTACATATTTAAAAAAAACCCCGTGTAGCCACAGCATGGAACAGAGGACTCTGTTACTGAACTTCGAAGTACGAAATTCCGCAGTTCAGTTACCCCATCTCTTCCTGTCGCGTGGATGTTATGTAAAAGACGACTAAGTGATCAGACTACAAAACTTGGGTTCTTCCAGTACGATGGCGGGTAAACTACTTGATCCACAGGAGATACTTGATATAATTGCTAAATCTATTTGTAGTAGGTAGTTTCAATGATGACTTACCTACTGTGCCGACCTCAAATATTTTGAGCGCGTGTCCGTCCATGTCTGTCACATTTTTGTTGACGTTAAACATCACTAATAAGAGCGAGACAGGGCATTGCTTAGCCAAAGTAATCACTCAAATTCGTCTGTAAATACGGGTGCAAAATTCTGTTCTCTTTCCGTCCATCATCGGGCATCATCTTACTTGATTTTATAACTTAGCTGAAAGCACTAGACATCTCTCTAACCTATACTTACCTCTTGACGACCTCTGTGGCGCGTCGTGCGAAAGCGCAACTGCAATGCAGAAGGTTGCGGGTTCGATTCCCGCCGGGTGCAAGCATTTATGCTTAAAAAATAAATATTTGTGTCTGGTCTGGGTGTCCCTCTATGAATAATATGTATTATGTATTTACAAAAGAACAATAAATATAAGTATTATATCCGTTGTCTAGTCACCGTAACACAAGCTTAGTCGCTTACCACGGGGCTAGATGGCGCTGTGTGTTGTTCACAGAATTTATTTATTATTTATTCGTCTATGAATACGGGTGTAAAACTCTGCTCTCTGTCCGTCCATCATCGGGCATTATCTTACTTGATTTAAAAACTCAGCCCAAAGCACTAGAAGACATCTCCTTAACCTATACTTAACCTATACCAGCTAGATTTAATTTCCCGCAACACTATCCTAAGTCTTATCACATGATAACATCTCACGTTTGAGACGTATTGTCCTTAATCCCATTGTAGGAAACTTGGGGATTGTTCTAAGCAGAATTAATAGAAGTTCCTCAGCTTCGGGACCCTATTGTAGCCTGATTTATCGATGAAGAACAATGATAAATCAAATAGAAATTGCTTTGGCGTGCGTTCTTAGTTTCTTAGTTGATGGGGTCTATTCCTTGGGTTGCGTGTGTTTGTTGCGATAGGATTAGCGCCTCGTCAAAGCATAGATCCAAGTACTTGTATACTTGTACAGGCATAAGATAGGCTCTAAAGCTCGTAACAATTACTAGAGTGCGAATGGTTGATTGTCAGATATCATGATGTTGGCATAGTTACTTTCGATTTTCGAACTTTTAATTATTTGAAGAAATGCTTTCCAAAAAAAAATTGTATTCCCCCTTTTTTTAGATCTTTTTTTTTTATTCAAAATGCTAAGTTAATCTTTTACTGAAAAATAGGTGGGACAATTTATTTTAAGGTCAATGATCTATAACTTTCAGAAACAGCTGATTTTCAAGTAAACCGTAAGCTCCAAATTTTCGGAAACTACTTACTTCAATTTTCGAAAGTCTAGACGTCTAATAAAATTGTCAAAAAGAAAAAATATATATTTATATTGCAAAACTATTTAAAGTTTTTTGTAGTAAATTGTAATAGTAGTAGTAATAATAATAATAATATTAGCCCGGACCATTTTTATTATTATATTATTATTATAATAGCTTAAACTATTTTTTTAGTCCTGTTGAAGTCAAAGAAATATTTGAGCCAAGGCGATAATCGAAGCAGCAACTTCACGCAGAGTTATGTTAATTATGATTGTTAATCAAATTAATACAAATCGCTCCATCTGAGTGGCACTGATTCCCATTAATTGTAGACATTTATTTTTGCACAGTTAAAATTCCAAATAAGATTCTCTGTCTCCCTCTATCTAACTGCTTCAGTCACGAAGCCTGCATTCGGATCACGTGTCTTACTTCTTTCTGAACGGAATTGCTTCCAATAATCTCGTAAACCAATTGAATTGAAACCTTTTTAGTTGGTAACACGCCACATTTTGGCACGGGCTGTGAGTTTTCCGTGATTCGTCGGTTTTATATAAGCCGATTTCATAATTTTCATTATTTATCAAAATAATATTTATCTATTGCTAATTAATATTATTTTTATTACATTATTTAATTGATTTACTAGCTGACCCTAGCTGACCCTGCTTCTGCTTAAAAAAAACTTCGTCTTCTGGTTCTAATTTTCCTCCCCAACAATTTTCAGTCAAATCGGTTCAGCCGTTCTTGAGTTCTTAATAGTGTGACTAACACGACTTTTTTTTATATAAATAAGATAGATTGCTATATTTATATAAATAGAGATTATCAAAATAAATCTAAATCCTCGGTACTTGACAAAGAGCCGAAAATGCTGGCCGCATTGCCACGCTGAATGGCAATAGGTACCTACCTATTCTTTGCGCCAAATAAACTCCAGCATTCTGGTCTCGCTTTGTCTCCACCAGGCGTTTAGTCATTAACCGGTACATTGTCTGAACGTCAGCCCCCAATGGTCTCCATTGTCCCAAAGTCTCCACTCCGAAAGGCTCAAACATGTTACCCCCATATCATAGCAATTGTTTTTCCATTGCCCTTGCTGCAGTGACGCCAACATGAAGTGCAGGCGTCTTAAAATGTATAGTCATTGTTCATTAAAGATACTCAGGACCTTAACAGCACCGCTTTGTGGTTCGATGTCTACTCGTTGTCGACAGATTGATCTAGGGAAGACGACACGACGCCTTGCGATCAAAGAGTGCACATAGTTTCTCACTCTTCCGAGCAATTATATCCCACACGGTGGTGGGATCCCCCTAACATCTTTAGCAAAATTACTAAAAATCGGAACCGATATCGTTAGTAATAAAAATCTGGAGAAATCTCATGTCCCCTAAACTCCAAACTGGATTATTTCGTATGAGATGTTTTTGTAGAAAGGCACGACGGGGTGAAGGCTTTTACATCAATTTTCCTATTACCAATGGATTAAATCCAAAGGTTATCCTCAAGTTATCCTTTTGGAAGAAAACAGACTCGAGACTGCCTATCAGCTGACCATTCGCCGACTGATTTTATTCACATAAAAGCCCCAATGGTCAAGTAAAGCTATGATATGCGCATGTTGTGTGTGGAGAAGGCGCATCACCACCGCGCTGCGATGCGTGAGAATTCCTATGACTTAACCACAGAATAGGCAATAATACATACAACGTACGAAATAATTAGCATTTTGTATGATTTATAATACTCTAAATGTCAATATTTGAAATTTTTAATAAAAATATGTTCACTGTTTTTGGTCTTTATTCGATGCATCTTGCATCATCATATTTTTCCATTTATGCAATTACAATTATATTAATTAGAAAAATATTTGTTACTTTTATTGGTCTAAGCATTATTTTTGAAATATTTTACACGAAGAAATGCATCTTCTTGTGAAAATAAAAAATAAACCCATAAGGCAAGGGTTCGGCTATGTCACGGAAGGATTTTTGATGATGAGTTTCTACTTGTATAATATTTTTTTTAAAGTTATAAAAACACTCTTGGGGGTGCCACGGGTATAGATCTAAGTTCCCATGTGTTGTCACAACTAGTCACAAGTCAAACAATCGTCGAAGAATCTGCCGATTCAAAAACAGCAGTCTCCTTCCCCCCAGGTTATCCCCAAGGAAAGTTTCCGATTGGATTTGGTACCATCGCTTGTCGTGAATCAATGTTATAAAATTTGTATTCAGGTAGCGTTCCCTCTTTACTTGCTCTGGACATTGTTCGAACGAATTTAAAGAAAAATCTTCATGTTTCGCTTTGGCTTATTGTGTTGCGTATCACGTTGTTTGTTGTCTGTTTTCTTGGGATTATCCAATGGGGTGCTTTGATTGGGTTCTTCTTAAAATATTATTAATTGTTCGTTGTCATTAATAACAGTATAAGACGACCTCTGTGGCGAGTCGTCGGGATGCCCGACTGCAATGCATTCGATTCCCACCGGGTGCAGATATTTATGCTTACAAATAAATACTTGTTTCTGGTCTGGGTGTCTCTCTGTATTAGTGGTGTATTAGATCCGTTATCTAGTCACCATAACATAAGCTTAGTAGCTTACCATGGACCTAGATGGCGCTGTGTGTTGTTCATAGAATTTATTTATTGTATTATTTATTAAATGACTATTTGACGGGTGAGTCTAACCATACTTTTCTATACAACGAGGGTAAAAAGAAAAACCTCTTTTCTAATAGCCCTTTTAAAACATTACCCGATAGATATTACCTACCATATAGAGAACTACCTGCATCCCACGGTTTCACCCGCGTAAGTCCCGATCCCGTGGGAATATCGGAATTAAATGTAGTCTATGCTACTCAGGGTGAATGTAGCTTTCCAATGTTGAAAGATTTTTGACATCGGTCCAGTAGTTTTTGAGTTTATTCATTACAAACATACAGACATACAAATACAATTCTTTCCTCTTTATAATATTAGTGTAGATGTCGATGTAGACTAGGCTTAAAAGCTTTTTCCTTCGTTCGTAAACACGATGCAGTGCAAACATTCGTGCTGCGTTCACATCGCCTCACGTAAACGGGTCTTAGACCATTAACTTTTTAAAAGGTAATATGTAATTTGTGCAAGGAAACAAAACGCTTTGCGCTATTTAAAATTCATAAATATTGTGTAATAGCACCAGTTGAATTCTTACACTTTTTATAAAATCATAAATTATTGTGTAATAACAACAACCTCGTCACGGTAGACTCGCATCCCTGACCCCAAGACGAACGGAAATTCCATTCGAAAGAACCATTTAATTCATAGAATTTAATTTTATTATTATGTGCTCGCTCAATATCTATTATAATTTTTAACATTTCCGCGTTGTGGTGATTTAGATAATTATTTGCAAAATGCTGCATACAATAATTGCATTGCTTAAAAGTAAAGTACGTAGTACGTTCCGGCTAAAAGTAAATTGAGTAGAATTTTGAAGAAATTTACCAGGTCTAGCACTATTCTTACGATTAGGAAAGAAACATAACCCTTCTTCGGAAGTCGGGTACAAAGCTACCCTAAATCTTTCCGTGGATGTCGTAATAGGCGACCAAGAAATCTGGGGAAGACTAGCGAGCCCGGAGTTCTCGCCGCGTGGTGGGGGATAAACGGCTTGATCCCAAAGAGGGTTGGTGTCAGGCAGGCGGCCGACTGTAAAAATATAGCCTAATCTATTAGCAAATAGATTAGGCCATATATTTCCTTACTATACCTATTGCTATAGGTATAATAAGTTTAAGCAGTCGACTACGTTTGTATGGACAAATAGTGTAGACTTTCATCATATAGATTTTCATGGAACTGGACCTCTACTTTAATTCTACGAACGAAAAACGAAACAAAAGAAAATCTGTCTCGGTCCCTCAAAACCGTCAGAAAACAAAATTTTCGGACGGATGAATCCGAACACATTTTCTTCTGGAGTTTTCGTTTTTCGTTCGTAGAAATAAAATAGAGGCCCTTAACGAGTGAAACCAACTTATTAGGAAACTATCGAGTGATAACCTGAACCAAAATACTACGTATTCCATTTACCTAAAAAATTAATAGGTCCTAACCAAAAATGTTAAATTTCTAACTCTAAAGAAAGGACACCAATTGCATGTAAAAATTTGTCGGGCGAGTCGAAGCGTATTTCTTTATACAACGAGGGTAAAATAAAAAACCTTTTTTACATCCCTTAGCTTTATCATTATTTGTTTGACGTAATTACCTCATAGACAACTGCCTTTTCAAGGTTCCGTAGTTTTCTTTTTGGATGGTGATTCACGTGTCAAATAGCTTCTTTAACGTAATTTCCAAGGAACAAAATGTTGTTGTTCAATTTTTTTTATAAGCTAATCAAATAATAAGTCACTTAGCTTGTGTGCTCTTCGACTTATAAATACTTTTACTTACCTCAAAAACCTTCTTTTCAGATTTCAGATTTATCTTGACTACTAGTTTCTTTGCAGAAGTGATAAAACTGTTTCATATCTTCAGTTGACATGCCAGCTTTTAAACTGATAAAAACAAAAGACGAGCGAGCTTAATCGAAATCAAGAACAAATTTTATCTTACTATAAGTATGATGAAAATGTTATCTAATTCAAATGTCCATTCTATAGAGTAGTATTTTAATTTTCTTGATACGTTTGTCTCCTTATAAAAATATTGACACAAGTGATTGTCATATGCTATAAAAATATAGTAAAGTGTAATAAATAGGTAGAGTAGGTAGGCATGTTAGTCATGTATATGTTTAATCTGTGATTCACGTCTCTTACACATTTATGATTTTATTAGTTACCTTGAAAACTAAGCCGAACAGTTTTTCAGCGGGTCAGTGATTTTCAGCTTGAAAGGGAATTTACGTGTTTGTGATTTTTTAATTAATTCGTTACAACATTGATGCAAATTATTATAATTGGTGTCGTAAAGTGTGGTCATTTTAAAGTGAAAAATGCAAATTTATAACTTTATTCGGGTGAGTACATAGTTTTAAGCTTTGGACACATTGGTATGAACAGTCGCACGTTCAAAACGTCATAAAATTTGGCATACAGGCCAGACAAACTTAACAACAGAAGCACTTTGTTTTAATAAATTTAGTTCAATTTCAGTTTCTTTATTTGCATAAAAGTTGGTACAAATAACATATGTACATAGATTCTTATAAAATAGAAAGTTTCATAACTTTAGTCAATGAAATTTTAACCGTATTTTGATGTTAAAATTCGACAGCTGTCTTTATTATTATTACATACGGGTCTAGATCGCGTTATAGATCTGAGTGTATAATGCGATATCTCTCACTCTAATCTCGGGGGTGAAACGAAACGAAAACTAGTATCGTAATACTCTTAAGCTAATGGTACACCGCCAACTAAACTAAGTTAATTTAGCTTAGCTGGTCAGTTTTTAGGGTTCCATAAACAAACGGTAGGTAAAATAAAAACGGGACAGTTTTACTCAGACTCCACTGCCGTCTGTCTGTATATGTCACCAACACATCTTATCTCTTGTATCTCTTGAACCATGATAGCTAACTAGATAGCTAGAAATATTAATTAACGGCCTATACGCTATTTCAAAAACTAAGATCAAAAATATAAACAAAAATCACAAACATTTATTTGAAAGTGACAGCTCTTTATTTACTTTTGCCTTTAAAACTGACAGTTCCTTTTTTACATATTTGATCTAAGTTTCTGAAATAGAGTATATAGGTATCACAATTCATGACATACAGATAGACAGTCTTAGTAAAAGAGTCCCGTTTTTACCCTTTGGGTGAAGAACCCTAAAAACTATTTTGTAGAAAAAATAGCAATTAACAGTGCGTTTTCATTGGTGATAAATAAGTGGTTATGTAATTGTTATATACCTACCTACCTACATGTGTATGTTCGATAATGACAACAGCACGTAGTTGGTAAAATCACGACACATTCTTGGTACGAAAATATTTCAAACTTTTGTGAAAGACGTGTTTTGTAGTTTCGTGATAATATTCGTAATTTAACTACCTATACCTATTAATATTATTTAGTACTGATTTTTAATTTGTTATTGCAAGCAGTTAGTTTGTGCTATTTATACCTACCAATTTATTTACTAATATTATAAATGCGAAAGTAACTCTGTCTGTCTGTCTGTCTGTTACGCTTTCACGCCTAAACCGCTGAACGGATTTTGATGAATTTTGGTACAGTGATAGACAGGACCTTGGAGAAGGACATAAACTACTTTTGATCCCGGAATTCCCGCGGGATCAGGACTTACGCGGGTGAAACCGCGGGACGCAGCTTACTTAATATACTAACTAGTAGCGTCCCGCGGTTTCACTCGAGTAAGTCTCGATCCCGCGTGATTTTCCAGTGGACACCTTCGCCACAAAGAACACACTCTCCAAATTTCATGTCTCTAGGACCGCCGGTTTGGGCTCTGCGTTGATAGGTAGGTATATAGGTCAGTCAAGACTTTGAATTTTATATTTATAAATAGACGTAACAGATGCGAAAGTTACTCTGTCTGTCTGTATGTTACGTTTTCACACTTGAACCGCGGCAGCGATTTTAATGAATTTTGGTATGGAGATAGATGGGACCTTGGAGAAGGACTTTGACTAAGTTAGCTTACTCCGTCAATGAACTACGATGCGACAGACAGATACACTGATTCACAGACACACACCCAGACACCTCAAATTTATAACAGCCCTCAATATTCGTCAGGGTTTAAAATCTTGCAGGTAAGTACGCATTCTTAGGCCTCTATTGACTTGACAATGCCCACTAAATGCACACAGCAGTAGGTAGTATCAGTTTGTGCAAACCTTAATTTTTTGGAATATATGAGGTAAGTTAAAGTTCGTACCAACTAATTAGTAGGTTTTTACTTTTGAGTAATTTGGTAAAAAAAAGGTGTGTCACTGTCATTTGCAATTTCGAAAATTAGGATTATGATGTTATCAGGAATAATATTGAAATAATTAAAAAACAAAAAAAAAATTAAATAAGCAAAAACACCTTTATAGTTTTAAAACGAATACAAACATAACTGAACATAACTGTCGGTTGATAGCTTCATCATCATCCGAGCGATGTTCTCGGTTGCATCCCTCTCGAGAGCCCGGGGTCTCTTTCACGACTTTCCATAATGATTTGGCTAAATTTCGACTGTATGGGAGCGGCCTCCCTACCCTGCAGGGAAAGTCTACCCCAGAGCCTCGTCCGTTCTTCAGCAGGTGCACCAAGTTAGCAGGTGAGGTTGGCTTGGGCCCAACGATCTTAGTTCTAATCCTCAACGATCTAATCCCCTAATGATTGTGGTGTGTATGGCCCCATACACACATTTTGGAAGTCCGGACTCTGCTAAAATCTCAAATTATTTGGGGTCGGCACTACTGGAGGGTTACTGCGGTTCGTTTCGATACGACACCGATACTATAATAATATAAATAAATGAATTTATTATTATACTGTCATAACGATGGTTCTACTGTCACCCTACTATCTAAGAATGTGACAGTAGAATCATCGTATGACAGTATCGATGTCGTATCGAAACGAACCACAGTAACCCTCCAGTAGTGCCGACCCCAAATAATTTGAGATTTTAGCAGAGTCCGGACTTCCAAAAGGGATGCAACCGCACAGATGCGAAGAAGAACGCAAAGATAAACTGTGCAAGAGTGACAGCGCAATATATAAATATGAGAAGACAGGCAATAGACAGGAATCCAAACAGGACTGTACGTATCCAATTTCAAGTCTGGTCATAATTTAAACAGTAATAGAACAACTTTCAAAAAGTTTTAAATTCAAAGACCCTTTCAATAATATTCAATGGCCAACATTAGTCTGTGGTCAGTGACCATAGCAATAATTGTTAATTTATTCTATGTTTTTATTTTACTCTACTGACGTTAATTTCCATAACTGAGCAGAACCGCACTCGGTCTACCGTGGCATGCTCTAGCGCATCTAGTGATGGGGGCATGACGTTATTATTATTACGATAAAATATCGACAGAAATAACATCGATAGTGGATATTTTGTAAAAACATGTAAACGATTGTTATCTTTTTTTTTTGTTGATCAAATTTCAAATAAACTGAAGTTGGGGTTCCTACTATCGGCTGATCAATAATAGCAAGGTTCGAATTGATGACCCTTATAAAAATTACAATCCATAAATCACTGGAATTTTGGTTAGTTTTAACTTGAGTTTCAGTTTATATTATTGAATACAATAATAAAAGTCCAACACACGAATTAGACTTCCTACTTATTCAATAGTCGTATAGTTTAATGATTATTACGTCTTTCTTACACACTGTCATTAAATAATTTTAACAGAGGTATTTTAGTGTCCCTCTATGTATAATATGTATGTATTTACAAAAGAAAAATAAATATAAGTATTATATCCGTTGTCTAGTCACCGTAACACAAGCTTAGTCGCTTACCACGGGGCTAGATGGCGCTGTGTGTTGTTCACAGAATTTATTTATTATTATTTATTTATTTAGTCATTGACCGCGCCGGTTGTTGAGGCACGGTCTTTGATTTTAGGGGGTTGAAGAAATGATATAAAGACTTTGGTTTTACGAGGTTATAATGAAGTAGAAAATAGGTACAAATATGGCGCGACGTGATGCGTGCGCGCAGTATCAGTGCATGTAGGGAATTCCTTGTCGAGTCGGTCGCAGGCGCAGCGGCGGCGACCACCCTCTCCTCGTCCCGGCCGGTCCCCGCAGGGTTCCGTCATTCGCAGGCGCGAACATCCTGGGGGGCGTTGGAAGCCTGCTTCCAAAATGTGCAACAAAGGGCGAGTGGGTTTAGTCTCGACATCATTTTAGGGATTGCCCAGCTCAGACTCGGGCAGTGGTATGAGGCACATGCGGTTGATAGCTCTCCTTGTGGTCCCTTTAGTGGTGTGGACGTCAGCAACTCTGCAGATGTTGTCTTTGCCAGGATATAGCTTGCTGATACGTCCCATCCGCCAGTGAAGAGGTGCCAGGTTCTCCTCCTTCAGTAGTACAAGGTCTCCAACTTGAACCGGAGGCTGGTCCTTTCTCCATTTGTTACGGTTCTGTAGTTCCGCCATAAATTCTCGACGCCATCTCTCCCAAAATTCTTGCCGGATCTTTTCGACGCGCTGGTATCGATTGGGTCTTGACGTGTTGAAAGGTCGAGTCGGTACGGACATCAGCGGACGACCGATCAAGAAATGCCCGGGAGTCAAGGGGTTTAAATCGGTAGGGTCTGATGACAAAGGAGATATTGGACGGGAATTGAGGATTGCTTCTATCTGTGTGAATAGCGTAGACAACTCCTCAAACGTTAAGGAGGCGTTACCCGCAATGCGCTTTAAATGGTACTTTGCAGAGCGAACACCCGACTCCCAAATTCCTCCAAAATGGGGGGAATAGGGGGGTGAAAACATAAATTTAATGCCCTCATTAGCGGCATAGGTAAAAATTGATTGACGACTGGACCGCATAACTTTATTCAACTCATTGTTGGCACCCACGAAGTTTTTACCGTTATCGCAATATATAATGTACGGTTTGCCGCGGCGAGACACGAACCTGCGTAGGCATGCCAGAAAGGCTTCAGTACTGAGGTCGCTAACTACCTCAAAATGAATGGCCTTAGTGACAAGGCACACATAAACACATAAATAGGCTTTAGTTATACGGCTACCACGTCCCTTTTTAGAAGAAATCATAAAAGGCCCTGCAAAGTCAATTCCACAGGAATTGAAAGGGAAATCTGGACTGATTCTAACAGTAGGCAAGTCCCCCATCTTAGGCTGTAAGGTGTGGCCACGCACGCGAGCGCAGACAACACACTTTCTGTATATAGTACGAGCAAGTACTTGACCACCAATTGGCCAGTATTGTTCGCGAACCGATGACAGAAGTAACTGAGGTCCTGCATGAAACAAACGTATGTGTTCAAATTGTACAATAAGTTTAGTTAGGTGATGCTTTGCATCGAGAAGGATAGGATGTTTTTTATCATATTCACAATCAGATTTTGATATCCTACCACCTACTCTCACTAAACCGTTAGAATCTATGAAAGGATTAAGCGGCAATAATTTGCTTTTATGATGCAATGGCTTAACACATTGTATCTTTTTAATATCGGCCAAGAAAGACTCTGCTTGACATTGTTTTAATAAAAGTACAGAGGAACGTTCAAGTTCATCAACCTGCAACGAACCGGTAAGTTTATTTTTATTTTTATTACAATTATTAGCAAAACGCAACACATAGGCGTACATTCTTTTTAACTTTATGTAACTAGAATAATTGTCGAACTTTATAAATGATTCATACGATTCATTATTACAAATTAATATTTTTATTTCAGGTAAATTCATAGACGCCGTGTGAGGTTGAGTAGGCCAAGCATTTTGACCCTCCTTCAGGAATGAAGGTCCCTCCCACCATAAAAGGGAAGCCTGTAAATGTTGCGGTTCTACGCCCCGAGAAGCTAGGTCTGCAGGGTTTAAATCAGTTGGAACATGGTTCCAGTAAAATTCTTGGGTAAGCTCATTTATTTTATTGACTCGATTACGAACAAAGGTCTGTAAAGTTTTACTTTCAGTTTTAAGCCAACCAAGTACAACGGTTGAATCTGTCCACATATATTTATGGGTAACATGATACGGTACCGATTTTAAGACTTTATTTATTAATTGAGCACCTAACAAAGCCGCAGTCAACTCTAAACGTGGGATTGTTAGAGTTTTAATAGGCGCAACGCGCGATTTTGCACACAGGAGCCTTATGCTAACCTGTACGTCATTGTTTAAAGTGCGTACGTAGAGGCATGCCCCGAAGGCTTGCTGTGACGCATCTACGAAGCAGTGTAACTCCATGGACTGGGCATTTGAAATGTCGCCCATCACACAACGAGGTACGACAAAATTAGACAAATAATGTAAATTATCTATGAATGTAACCCATCGTTTTGCAAATTGTTCAGGCACTGGGTCATCCCAATTTAATTTAGCACTCCATAAATGTTGAAGTAGTATTTTAGGTTTTATTATACAGCAACTGACCAGCCCTAATGGGTCAAATAGTTTACAAGTAGTGGATATGATTGTTCTTTTAGTAATATTACAAGGCTTTTCGATATCACTAGGGAAATGTAACTGATCTGCTCTGGGTGACCATTTCAAACCCAGAACAGTAGCCTCTTCGTGAAAATCAAGACTATTCGAAGATCCTGACTGATCACCTAATATTTGAGGGCAATTAGTACGAAATTTTCTCAGAGGAAAACAAGCTGAGTCGAGCACCTGAGTAACCTTTAGATATATATGTTTTAACTCGTCTATAGTGGAAGCTCCAGTATTTAGGTCATCAATGTAAAAATCATTTTTGATGACGTTTGTGATAACTGGGTCAGGACATTCATTGGCTAACTGGACGAGGCATCTTGTGCTTAAGAAGGGAGCTGATGCCATACCATAGGTCACTGTTTGAAGTTGTAAGATTTTGATAGGTTGATTGACCTGATCCCTCCATAAAATTAATTGTAAACTTTGTTGAGCCTCGTCTACGGCTACCTGCCTATAAAATTTATTAATATCTGCGGTCAATACGAATTTATGAACCCTAAAGCGAAGCAGAATAGAGAACAAGTCGCTTTGCACCACGGGGCCTAAAGCTTGAAGGTCATTAAAAGAGTTTCCTAAGCTTGTCTTAGCGGATGCATCGAAGACACTCGTAGACGGGTTGTTTCTCGTTGCTCTCTTATAACAGGGTGGTGGGGCAAATAACATCCAAATTCGGGCCTTTTGATCTCCCTTAAATGTCCCAAATCACCATATTCTTTAATAAATTCGCTGTACTGTCTTTTAATATTTTCATTTCGGTTTAATTTTCGCTCTAAGTTAACAAACCGTCTCATAGCAATAGCGAACGAATCGCCTAGTGCCTGCTCAGGGGCTTCCTTGAGCGGCATCATAACAGAAAAACGACCATTAGATAAACGACGAGTATTTTTTATAAAATGGGCTTCACAATATTGTTCCTCTGAAGAAAAAGTATTAGAGTCTGAGGGTAATTCTTCGACCTCCCAGAATTTTTTAATTGAATCATTAATATCTTGAATTGATATCGTAGGAAGGTGGATGTCTGGAAGTGACATCACTGACTGGTGGGTGACTTGACGTGACACCACTTCAGGGTAAGTGTCTTCAAGTGACACTAATGATTTACCCTTTACCAGGTTACATTGTACCTTTGAACTTAAATTAAAATATGAATTCCCAATGCTACCAGCTACTAACCACCCAAATGAACTCTCCTGGAGTATAGGTTTATTAACACCTAATTTTATTTGAGTGGGGCAAATAATATCAAAGAATATATCCGCCCCCAATAACATATCTATCTCGGATGGTAAATGAAATGTGGGGTCGGCAAGGACAATGTTATCAGGCAGGTTTAATTTATTAATATCTACCTGAAGGTTAGGTACCGTACCCGTTATCTTAGGTATGACTAAACAGTTCACATTTACACTAAAAGACTTAACACGGGACTTCACTATAACGTCACATCTCTCGGACACATTACACTTAACATTACTTATACCAGATACATTGAAACCGTTTATCTTTTTAGTTACTAATCCTAATTTCTGTTTCAAATCGTCGGTGATGAACGACATCTGGCTTCCAGTATCCAACAACGCACGGGCGAGGTAAGTACTATTATTTTGTTTATTGATAATCTCAACTCGAGCCGTACACAATAGAACTTGGCCTGGAGACACGGCAGATAAACTCACCGGATCGCGGCAGGTCGACGCTTCGACGCTGCTCGTAGATCGATTGGTAACTGTACTAATATTTCTATGTAATGCAGTGTTGTGTCTTTCTCGGCAGATGCGGCAGGAACCCTTCAAGGTACATTCCACGTCAGTGTGACCACGGCGCAAACAGATGGAACATAACTTGAGTTTAGAAACCACTGAAAGTCTGTCATCTACGCTCATGGCCTTGAACTTGCTACACTGATAAATATAATGATTTAATTGATTACAAAACAAACATGCCTTTTTATAAGAACCCTCCGAAACAACAAAAGAGTTCATATTTTTATTAAAAGTGTTTGGTTTTTTATTATAATAGTTATTACTTTTAATAGAACCACTTGTATTATCATAATTATTGTTATTAGTAGTATTTCTAGTCTCTAAAATATTAGCTCTGTTGTTAATAAACTTTTTAAATTCATCAAGCGTGGGCAATTGAGACAAACGCCCTTTAAAATCCTCCCACTTACCGCTAGTAGTGGGATCTAACTTGGCAGCTACCAAGAATAAAACTAGAGGGTCCCACCCGGTAGTAGGTATATCTAAGCTAGTCAGTGCGCTTAAATTTTTATATAGTTGATCACTTAAATACCTCAGGGCACTGTATGACTCCTTCCGTATAGGGTTTAAATTAACTATAGCCTTTAAGTGATTATTTATTAAAATATTTTTATTGTTGTACCTGTCACATAAGGTATTCCACGCAAGTTCGTAGTTTCTCGACGAAAAATCAATAGATCGGATAGCGACTGATGCACTACCTTGTAAAGAATGTCTTAAATAATGAAACTTATTAATGTGTGGGATCGAGTCGTTGTCATGTATTAATGATTTAAATGAATCACGAAACTCTAACCATTTAATGTAATTACCATCAAAAGTAGGTAGGTTTATGGTAGGTAATTGAACTGACGTGTTGTTATGTGCAGAATGACAACAACCTGATTTATCCGACTTTTCGGATGCCTGATCGTCATTTTTATTTTTGGTTGAAAATGAATAAATTATTACCTGCGCCGCAGCTATCTGAGAAATAAATTCTGTTTCGGTAATCTCACGCTGAGCGATTTGTTCTTCCCAATTTTCAGAAAGTTCCTCTATTTCTGTTTGGAGCGAGTCAAAGTTCAAAGATAATTCTTGTATTTGTGCTAATTTTAATTCTAACTCTTTTATTTGCACGTTTGTATAACTTGAACTTTCACTTGCTTGGAACTTATCTAAATAAGATTTAAAATTCGTTAAACGACCTCTAAAAATACCCCGTTTCCTAGATAAAGCCTTTAAATATTCCGGTTTTGAATTTGTCTGTTCAGCGTCTACAGTTAAAAGTGGAATAGGGCTTTTAGATCTAAATTTTGAATCACCGTCCGTCATTTTTTAACAAATTAAAATTCAACCAAAATTAAATACCTAAGTATACGACCACGTAAATACAACAACAAGTTGAATGTGTTAAATAAATAAACTGTGCAGTCTGACCGTTCTACAATCCAGTCGTCACCCAATTCAAACCACAGTCGCGGCCGCCGAGCCCGCCGCACGCCAACAAGGCAAGCTGCGCAGCGGAAGCTCGCCCGCCGAGCGCGCGAGCTGTGCCCGCTCACGGCGTAGTCGCCGTGCGCCACACGACGCGACGAGGGTCGACCCCTAGTAACGGGGCGCTGGAATATTCGGCACAATAGTTTTGAAGTAAAAATGTAAAATAAATTGCACAGTTGGGAATTGCTGATTATGCAATTTGGCCATATGTTACTTGAAGAAATGCGAGTTAATTATTGTAGTCAGAAATTAAATTAAATAAATAATGCGAGAAACTAGAATAAAGACAGAGCGAATTTGATGAAAGAAGGTATGTAGGTGTGGTTCGCAAAGAATGGAAATTTCCAGCGAACTTTTAAATGTAGGTAGATAGATATGGTATGATTTGTTCGATCGAAAATGATATTGAAATTGCGTAATTTTATGATTTAAAGCAAAATGTATAGCAGGCACATAAGTACGGCTATCATGGTGCGTAATTTTATGATTTAAAGCAAAATGTATAGCAGGTATCTATGTACGGCTATCATGGTGCAATATTTTATGATTTAAAGCAAAATGTATAGCAGGTACTTATGTACGACTATCTTGGTGCAACAATTATGTTTCTGTGTAAATATAATAGGCGAGAACGATGCGCATAATATAGCAAGACACCTCCTCAAACGTCTGCAAAGCAGGCTAGGCATTCACACATAAATAAAAACTTGGGATTTAGAAATATTAATATAGGTAAAGGAAAAGAAAAAGGAAGGCTTACTTTCTTTGTGACCGGCCGCCGCACATCCGTACTTACTGACCCACCCAGACGGCATAAAAGCATGACACGCTGGCAGCATAAAACCGGGGCAGCATTAACCGGCTTTTTCAGGCTCTTCTTTAGCACGGTCGCCACTTTGACCGCGCCGGTTGTTGAGGCACGGTCTTTGATTTTAGGGGGTTGAAGAAATGATATAAAGACTTTGGTTTTACGAGGTTATAATGAAGTAGAAAATAGGTACAAATATGGCGCGACGTGATGCGTGCGCGCAGTAACAGTGCATGTAGGGAATCCCTTGTCGAGTCGGTCGCAGGCGCAGCGGCGCGGGCGGCGACCACCCTCTCCTCGTCCCGGCCGGTCCCCGCAGGGTTCCGTCATTCGCAGGCGCGAACAGTCATACTACAAATTTATTAAAGTAGTAAGTACACGTAAAGCATTTTTTGCATAACTGTAGTAAATAAAGTTCAAATAAGTAAATCGTATCGCAGTGATCGATCACACACAAATTCCAAAATTAAATGAAAAATGCATGTTTCCAAAAAAAGCATTTATCGATATCTTGAGAACCACATCACTGCACAGTCCAACTCTATCGACTCACCTTCCTTACAATTCAGTGTAACGAGCAATGCGCCTGCGCGCGAACGTATATTTTTTCATGGATTTCGATATATTTACGTGAAATATAAATAAAATTTATGGCAGTGGTGACAAAACCGTGTGGTGATTTCCATTGTTTAAAATATAGGAGCCGGAGAAGTGCTAAACGAAATGGATGGGTTAGTTTTTTTTTTTTCAATTTGTTTTGACCTTGTTCTTGGTTGTTAGGGTTGACGCAAACTGCAGACTTTAAATCAACCGATTCTTAATAAACACGAGGTTTTGTAATTTTGTTTTAACAATATTAAATCTAGGTTTTCTTTTCAATTCCAAATTCTAGTTTAGCCATACATTTAAAAATAACGTGCGCTTCAGTTGATGCGATTTTAGTTATAGAATTATAATAAAATAAATTATGTATGAAGAATAAACTTAATATTATAAAGCACTTATAATACAAAGCATACATACATACTTATTAAATATAACCGCATTTAAAAAAAATATGTAAACTATACTTTATTCGCTATTTTGCCCTTATCTACAATATCGATTGAATAAATGATTATTTATCGACGATCGAGTATCGACCGACTGACAGTCTGTCGTATGTTTTTGGTTAGTGTGAATCTGTAATTGTGAATTGCAGGTTAAACAGTAGGTAAATACCTAAGTAAATAACTGGTTTAAAGTTATGTCTTCTTTACAACCTTGGTCAAGTTGTAGGAAGTGACGTAAAGTTAACTGAGAAGCCTTAAGGCTCATTCAGATTTGAGCATTATTTGCTACTACTGTGGCTAGGGATACGTAGGTAACGCACGGGTGACATAATTGGTACCGCCAAGTATCATAGTGTTACATTACTGGTTGTTATTATTACTTTACTGCCATATTGGTTGCCTGGAAGACGTCGCCCAAAAGCGAAGGCCGCCCATTTTGCCACTTTAGTTTAAAGTTTTTCTTTGAATAATTTGGATGTGTGTTTTATCTGTCTAAGGACACAGTTTAAGGAGGTAGTCCCTACATATTAATTTTCCGAATGTACCTACGTCTCGTCTAAGCCGTTGCATCGAAATATTTGTGGATAGCTATACTCTGTTCTGTATAGACCTTTATTGTGAAGCCTTACGCCTTGCATGTTCAATGATGAGTTCATGGTACCTAGTTCGAACATTGTTTTTAACTTTAAGTAACATTAGGTAAAACAGTTTTGTTAGTAACTGTTCTCGGTCTAAACAAAGGTTTAGACCAGTTACCTAAAATATGCGTAAAAGGACATAACGGAATGTTTATTTTAATTTTAATAAAACTTAAATAGGTGTGAGATTTAACACACATAAAACCCAGGGTTCTATTTTTGAACTCAGTTTAGTCGGCGGTGCCTTTTCGGCTTTATTGTGAAATCTTAATCTCTAAAAGATAATAAAATTTTAGTGAAGGTGACCGAAATATATAAAGTCTCGTTATTATTTCTACAACTAACAGAGTAGAACGAAAATTGTACTTACTCGTCGTAATTTGATCTTTTTCTTATTTTTAATTGTTATGGTACAAAGTTATGAAAGGTTTTCGTTTTAATTAGTCATTTCAGTTTTGTTTTTAATCTGGATTTAACAAACACCTAGGTACTATCAACAACGAAAGTGGGTATACACCGTAAGGTCTAATTTCGCTTGCAAGGAACCTCGGTACGGATTGATTTTTATATTAAAATCAATGCAATAAGACCGCTGTGCTAACCACTAACCAGACACTTACGCATGGAGTTGAAATTTAGGTACACAATAATTGTCACACATTTGATATTTATAGATATACCTATATCAATGTGTGTATAATATGGCTATTTATTCCACGCTTGGCGCTCGGTTCAAACGAATATTTTGGCTAACTGGATACCCACTTAAGTTGTTGATAGTACCTTGGTGAAAATAACATGCAACTTGCTTGCAACATTGAATCCACGGTTCCATTGGACAAGTCTTGCATGCAACTTGCGTGCAAATACGTCACACATGGCATCTCTTTTCAAACAATGCATTGTAAAGGTGCAGGTGCAACACAAGGTACAATTGGTCTTCCACTTATACCTAAAAAGGTAATATTTGCGCATGAAAATTCGCAAGTTTCATGCAAGAAGACTTGTCCAATGAAACTCCGACTTTAACCAACATTGGGCGTAACTTCCTTAGTTCAAAATTTTCATGTTATTTATGTTAAACTATTTACTGAGTCGGGCCGGACACATTTTGAATTGATTTTAGAAAGAAAACTATACTAGTTTGAAATAGTTAGTACCTACCTACATACAAAATAGGAACAAAACAAACATACTTACATACATCACGGTCACAGTCATATCCCTCCTTTTGCCGTAGTCGGGTAAAACTTATGAATAATGTTCAAAGAATGAATAGTTCTGGGTTAGTTGACCCATTGCACAAAAATTAACCGACCTCAACAAAAGGAAGAGGTTCTCAATTCGTTCGAAATTATTCACACATTAGTACTCACAACATTATTTGTGAGTAGGTAACTTACTATTCGCAAATTGTACATGGAAATTACAGTTTTATATTTTGGATTTTAATTAAAAAGTTCAAAAGAATAGCTAAACTGTTCAATGCAGATATACTTAAACTTATGTTGAATGAAACTTCACAAAATAATTTGTGTCAGTTATCTAATAGGTCTTTACTATTTACGTTATGTACCTACCCTATTATGTAAATTACTGTTACATAAATACACATAACTGTAAAATTTTGGAATGCATTTATCTCAGTTATGTAGGTTTTTACCTACTTGACTAATGAATGAGTAAACTAAGTAGTAAACTCATAAAATTGGCTATGTTAACCCTTCTTTGCATGATTTTTTTTATTTTTGTGAAAAAAGTCAGGTTCATTTATTTAATGCCCTAGATTATGGGCCTCTAGTATGAATATTATTGTAAAAAATAATTAAATAGGTACATACTAAATCACAATAAACATTGAAAAATCTAGCCGTCCACTTATTTTGGCCATTAAATGTTATGCAAAGAAGGGTTAAACTGGATACAGGGCAAACGAGCAAAAGCGAGCGAATGATACTGAACGAAAGAAAATGTGTGGACTTCACCAGTGAAAGTAAGCGAACGCAATAGCCAAGCGTTAGGAGCATACGTCACTGATCTGCAATTCCCGCACTTGGCTTCGTTTGGTCTCACTTGTTCTCATTCGTCGCTAAAAACCACGACTTTCATTCCGAAGGTCGTGGTTTCGAATCCTGTCCGACCGCGCACCAATGTCTTTTTCTTTAAGAAAAAATTAAGTGCGCTATTAACATCGCTCTAACGGTGAATGAAAACATCATGAGGAAACCATGTTTGTGAACTTAGCACAGCATTGTTCAGCACATCAAAAAATAATGTGAGTTCTATTAGCATGCAGTCGAGTTCTATAGTTCCTGATACTTTTTATAAATAGTTCTGGCTCTATTGGCTTAAATTTTTTTTTTTTAAATGATGTGCTAACTTCTCGGTATTTTTCAGCACATCACAAAATTATTTGATTTTTATTTGAATAGAGCTTAGTTCTACAGTTCCTGATACTTTTTAGAAATAGTTCTGGGGTTTTTCGTCAAAAAAATCAAATATAAAAATTCGACAGTCATTTTGTCCAGCAAATCTGAATAGTCGATAAATACTATTGTCGTCGTTCCATGTGCTGGCAGAGGCTTGAACTCACGCTGTTTTACTAAATTCGGGATAGCACTTCGACTTACAAATCGATTCCAGTCCGGAACTCACATTTTAACGCCAGCACAGCATACCAAATCATCAAAGTAGACAAAAAAAAAGTCATTCTGCCAAATTCGAGTATTGACAAATTGCCATTGTTTTCGTTCCAAAATTGCAGAGGGGCTAGAACTCATGCGATTTAAACAGATCTTGGACTTTACTTCGACTTACATATCGATTCTAGTCCGGAACTCACATTTAACTGCCAGCACAGCATACCAAATCATCAAAGTAGACGAAAAAAAAGGGATTCTGCCAAATACAAGTATTGACAAAATGCCATTGTTTTCGTTCCAAAATTGCAGAGGGGCTAGAACTCATGCGATTTAAGCAGATCTTGGATTTGACTTCGACTTACAAATCGATTCCAGTCCGGAACTCACATTTTACAGCCAGCACAGCATACCAAATCATCAAAGTAGACGAAAAAATAGGGATTCTGCCAAATTCGAGTATTGAAAAAATGCTATTATTTTCGTTCCAAAATTGCAGAGGGGCTAGAACTCATGCAATTTAAGCAGATCTTGGACTTTACTTCGACTTACAAATCGATTCCAGTCCGGAACTCACATTTTACTGCCAGCACAGCATACCAAATCATCAAAGTAGACGAAAAAAAAAAAGGGATTCTGCCAAATTCGAGTATTGAAAAAATGCTATTGTTTTCGTTCCAAAATTGCGGAGGGGCTAGAACTCATGCGATTTAAGCAGATCTTGGACTTTACTTCGACTTACAAATCGATTCCAGTCCGGAACTCACATTTTACTGCCAGCACAGCATACCAAATCATCAAAGTAGACGAAAAAAAAGGGATTCTGCCAAATTCGAGTATTGAAAAAATGCTATTGTTTTCGTTCCAAAATTGCAGAGGGGCTAGAACTCATGCGATTTAAGCAGATCTTGGACTTTACTTCGACTTACAAATCGATTCCAGTCCGGAACTCACATTTTACTGCCAGCACAGCATACCAAATCATCAAAGTAGACGAAAAAAAAAGGGATTCTGCCAAATTCAAATATTGAAAAAATGCTATTGTTTTCGTTCCAAAATTGCAGAGGGGCTAGAACTCATGCGATTTAAGCAGATCTTGGACTTTACTTCGACTTACATATCGATTCCAGTCCGGAACTCACATTTTACTGCCAGCACAGCATACGAAATCATCAAAGTAGACGAAAAAAAAAAGGGATTCTGCCAAATTCAAATATTGAAAAAATGCTATTGTTTTCGTTCCAAAATTGCAGAGGGGCTAGAACTCATGCGATTTAAACGAATTTTGGACTTTACTTCGACTTACAAATCGATTCCAGTCCGGAACTCACATTTTACTGCCAGCACAGCATACGAAATCATCAAAGTAGACGAAAAAAAAAGGGATTCGGCCAAATTCAAATATTGAAAAAATGCTATTGTTTTCGTTCCAAAATTGCAGAGGGGCTAGAACTCATGCGATTTAGGCAGATCTTGGACTTTACTTCGACTTACATATCGATTCCAGTCCGGAACTCACATTTTACTGCCAGCACAGCATACCAAATCATCAAAGTAGACGAAAAAAAAAAGGGATTCTGCCAAATTCGAGTATTGAAAAAACGCCATTGTTTTCGTTCCAAAATTGCAGAGGGGCTAGAACTCATGCAATTTAAGCAGATCTTGGACTTTACTTCGACTTACAAATCGATTCCAGTCCGGAACTCACATTTTACTGCCAGCACAGCATACCAAATCATCAAAGTAGACGAAAAAAAAGGGATTCTGCCAAATTCGAGTATTGAAAAAATGCTATTGTTTTCGTTCCAAAATTGCGGAGGGGCTAGAACTCATGCGATTTAAGCAGATCTTGGACTTTACTTCGACTTACATATCGATTCCAGTCCGGAACTCACATTTTACTGCCAGCACAGCATACCAAATCATCAAAGTAGACGAAAAAAAAAAGGGATTCTGCCAAATTCGAGTATTGAAAAAACGCCATTGTTTTCGTTCCAAAATTGCAGAGGGGCTAGAACTCATGCGATTTAAACGAATTTTGGACTTTACTTCGACTTACAAATCGATTCCAGTCCGGAAATCACATTTTACTGCCAGCACAGCATACCAAATCATCAAAGTAGACGAAAAAAAAAGGGATTCTGCCAAATTCAAATATTGAAAAAATGCTATTGTTTTCGTTCCAAAATTACAGAGGGGCTAGAACTCATGCGATTTAAACGAATTTTGGACTTTACTTCGACTTACAAATCGATTCCAGTCCGGAACTCACATTTTACTGCCAGCACAGCATACGAAATCATCAAAGAAGACGAAAAAAAAAAGGATTCGGCCAAATTCAAATATTGAAAAAATGCTATTGTTTTCGTTCCAAAATTGCAGAGGGGCTAGAACTCATGCGATTTAAGCAGATCTTGGACTTTACTTCGACTTACATATCGATTCCAGTCCGGAACTCACATTTTACTGCCAGCACAGCATACCAAATCATCAAAGTAGACGAAAAAAAAAGGGATTCTGCCAAATTCGAGTATTGAAAAAACGCCATTGTTTTCGTTCCAAAATTGCAGAGGGGCTAGAACTCATGCGATTTAAACGAATTTTGGACTTTACTTCGACTTACAAATCGATTCCAGTCCGGAACTCACATTTTACTACCAGCACAGCATACCAAATCATCAAAGTAGACGAAAAAAAAGGGATTCTGCCAAATTCGAGTATTGAAAAAATGCTATTGTTTTCGTTCCAAAATTGCAGAGGGGCTAGAACTCATGCGATTTAAGCAGATCTTGGACTTTACTTCGACTTACAAATCGATTCCAGTCTGGAACTCACATTTTACTGCCAGCACAGCATACCAAATCATCAAAGTAGACGAAAAAAAAAGGGATTCTGCCAAATTCAAATATTGAAAAAATGCTATTGTTTTCGTTCCAAAATTGCAGAGGGGCTAGAACTCATGCGATTTAAGCAGATCTTGGACTTTACTTCGACTTACAAATCGATTCCAGTCCGGAACTCACATTTTACTGCCAGCACAGCATACCAAATCATCAAAGTAGACGAAAAAAAAGGGATTCTGCCAAATTCGAGTATTGAAAAAACGCCATTGTTTTCGTTTCAAAATTGCAGAGGGGCTAGAACTCATGCGATTTAAACGAATTTTGGACTTTACTTCGACTTACAAATCGATTCCAGTCCGGAACTCACATTTTACTGCCAGCACAGCATACGAAATCATCAAAGTAGACGAAAAAAAAAAGGGATTCTGCCAAATTCAAATATTGAAAAAATGCTATTGTTTTCGTTCCAAAATTGCAGAGGGGCTAGAACTCATGCGATTTAAACGAATTTTGGACTTTACTTCGACTTACAAATCGATTCCAGTCCGGAACTCACATTTTACTGCCAGCACAGCATACGAAATCATCAAAGTAGACGAAAAAAAAAGGGCCTCGGCCAAATTCAAATATTGAAAAAATGCTATTGTTTTCGTTCCAAAATTGCAGAGGGGCTAGAACTCATGCGATTTAAGCAGATCTTGGACTTTACTTCGACTTACAAATCGATTCCAGTCTGGAACTCACATTTTACTGCCAGCACAGCATACCAAATCATCAAAGTAAACGAAAAAAAAAGGGATTCTGCCAAATTCAAATATTGAAAAAATGCTATTATTTTCGTTCCAAAATTGCAGAGGGGCTAGAACTCATGCGATTTAAACGAATTTTGGACTTTACTTCGACTTACAAATCGATTCCAGTCCGGAACTCACATTTTACTGCCAGCACAGCATACGAAATCATCAAAGTAGACGAAAAAAAAAGGGATTCGGCCAAATTCAAATATTGAAAAAATGCTATTGTTTTCGTTCCAAAATTGCAGAGGGGCTAGAACTCATGCGATTTAGGCAGATCTTGGACTTTACTTCGACTTACATATCGATTCCAGTCCGGAACTCACATTTTACTGCCAGCACAGCATACCAAATCATCAAAGTAGACGAAAAAAAAAAGGGATTCTGCCAAATTCGAGTATTGAAAAAACGCCATTGTTTTCGTTCCAAAATTGCAGAGGGGCTAGAACTCATGCAATTTAAGCAGATCTTGGACTTTACTTCGACTTACAAATCGATTCCAGTCCGGAACTCACATTTTACTGCCAGCACAGCATACCAAATCATCAAAGTAGACGAAAAAAAAGGGATTCTGCCAAATTCGAGTATTGAAAAAATGCTATTGTTTTCGTTCCAAAATTGCGGAGGGGCTAGAACTCATGCGATTTAAGCAGATCTTGGACTTTACTTCGACTTACATATCGATTCCAGTCCGGAACTCACATTTTACTGCCAGCACAGCATACCAAATCATCAAAGTAGACGAAAAAAAAAAGGGATTCTGCCAAATTCGAGTATTGAAAAAACGCCATTGTTTTCGTTCCAAAATTGCAGAGGGGCTAGAACTCATGCGATTTAAACGAATTTTGGACTTTACTTCGACTTACAAATCGATTCCAGTCCGGAACTCACATTTTACTGCCAGCACAGCATACCAAATCATCAAAGTAGACGAAAAAAAAAGGGATTCTGCCAAATTCAAATATTGAAAAAATGCTATTGTTTTCGTTCCAAAATTACAGAGGGGCTAGAACTCATGCGATTTAAACGAATTTTGGACTTTACTTCGACTTACAAATCGATTCCAGTCCGGAACTCACATTTTACTGCCAGCACAGCATACGAAATCATCAAAGAAGACGAAAAAAAAAAGGATTCGGCCAAATTCAAATATTGAAAAAATGCTATTGTTTTCGTTCCAAAATTGCAGAGGGGCTAGAACTCATGCGATTTAAGCAGATCTTGGACTGTACTTCGACTTACATATCGATTCCAGTCCGGAACTCACATTTTACTGCCAGCACAGCATACCAAATCATCAAAGTAGACGAAAAAAAAAGGGATTCTGCCAAATTCGAGTATTGAAAAAACGCCATTGTTTTCGTTCCAAAATTGCAGAGGGGCTAGAACTCATGCGATTTAAACGAATTTTGGACTTTACTTCGACTTACAAATCGATTCCAGTCCGGAACTCACATTTTACTGCCAGCACAGCATACCAAATCATCAAAGTAGACGAAAAAAAAGGGATTCTGCCAAATTCGAGTATTGAAAAAATGCTATTGTTTTCGTTCCAAAATTGCAGAGGGGCTAGAACTCATGCGATTTAAGCAGATCTTGGACTTTACTTCGACTTACAAATCGATTCCAGTCTGGAACTCACATTTTACTGCCAGCACAGCATACCAAATCATCAAAGTAGACGAAAAAAAAAGGGATTCTGCCAAATTCAAATATTGAAAAAATGCTATTGTTTTCGTTCCAAAATTGCAGAGGGGCTAGAACTCATGCGATTTAAGCAGATCTTGGACTTTACTTCGACTTACAAATCGATTCCAGTCCGGAACTCACATTTTACTGCCAGCACAGCATACCAAATCATCAAAGTAGACGAAAAAAAAGGGATTCTGCCAAATTCGAGTATTGAAAAAACGCCATTGTTTTCGTTTCAAAATTGCAGAGGGGCTAGAACTCATGCGATTTAAACGAATTTTGGACTTTACTTCGACTTACAAATCGATTCCAGTCCGGAACTCACATTTTACTGCCAGCACAGCATACGAAATCATCAAAGTAGACGAAAAAAAAAAGGGATTCTGCCAAATTCAAATATTGAAAAAATGCTATTGTTTTCGTTCCAAAATTGCAGAGGGGCTAGAACTCATGCGATTTAAACGAATTTTGGACTTTACTTCGACTTACAAATCGATTCCAGTCCGGAACTCACATTTTACTGCCAGCACAGCATACGAAATCATCAAAGTAGACGAAAAAAAAAGGGATTCGGCCAAATTCAAATATTGAAAAAATGCTATTGTTTTCGTTCCAAAATTGCAGAGGGGCTAGAACTCATGCGATTTAAGCAGATCTTGGACTTTACTTCGACTTACAAATCGATTCCAGTCTGGAACTCACATTTTACTGCCAGCACAGCATACCAAATCATCAAAGTAGACGAAAAAAAAAGGGATTCTGCCAAATTCAAATATTGAAAAAATGCTATTGTTTTCGTTCCAAAATTGCAGAGGGGCTAGAACTCATGCGATTTAAACGAATTTTGGACTTTACTTCGACTTACAAATCGATTCCAGTCCGGAACTCACATTTTACTGCCAGCACAGCATACCAAATCATCAAAGTAGACGAAAAAAAAAAGGGATTCTGCCAAATTCAAATATTGAAAAAATGCTATTGTTTTCGTTCCAAAATTGCAGAGGGGCTAGAACTCATGCGATTTAAGCAGATCTTGGACTTTACTTCGACTTACAAATCGATTCCAGTCCGGAACTCACATTTTACTGCCAGCACAGCATACCAAATCATCAAAGTAGACGAAAAAAAAGGGATTCTGCCATATTCGAGTATTGAAAAAACGCCATTGTTTTCGTTCCAAAATTGCAGAGGGGCTAGAACTCATGCGATTTAAACGAATTTTGGACTTTACTTCGACTTACAAATCGATTCCAGTCCGGAACTCACATTTTACTGCCAGCACAGCATACGAAATCATCAAAGTAGACGAAAAAAAAAAGGGATTCTGCCAAATTCAAATATTGAAAAAATGCTATTGTTTTCGTTCCAAAATTGCAGAGGGGCTAGAACTCATGCGATTTAAGCAGATCTTGGACTTTACTTCGACTTACAAATCGATTCCAGTCCGGAACTCACATTTTACTGCCAGCACAGCATACCAAATCATCAAAGTAGACGAAAAAAAAGGGATTCTGCCATATTCGAGTATTGAAAAAACGCCATTGTTTTCGTTCCAAAATTGCAGAGGGGCTAGAACTCATGCGATTTAAACGAATTTTGGACTTTACTTCGACTTACAAATCGATTCCAGTCCGGAACTCACATTTTACTGCCAGCACAGCATACCAAATCATCACAGTAGACGAAAAAAAAAAGGGATTCTGCCAAATTCAAATATTGAAAAAATGCTATTGTTTTCGTTCCAAAATTGCAGAGGGGCTAGAACTCATGCGATTTAAACGAATTTTGGACTTTACTTCGACTTACAAATCGATTCCAGTCCGGAACTCACATTTTACTGCCAGCACAGCATACGAAATCATCAAAGTAGACGAAAAAAAAAGGGATTCGGCCAAATTCAAATATTGAAAAAATGCTATTGTTTTCGTTCCAAAATTGCAGAGGGGCTAGAACTCATGCGATTTAAGCAGATCTTGGACTTTACTTCGACTTACATATCGATTCCAGTCCGGAACTCACATTTTACTGCCAGCACAGCATACCAAATCATCAAAGTAGACGAAAAAAAAGGGATTCTGCCAAATTCGAGTATTGAAAAAACGCCATTGTTTTCGTTCCAAAATTGCAGAGGGGCTAGAACTCATGCGATTTAAACGAATTTTGGACTTTACTTCGACTTACAAATCGATTCCAGTCCGGAACTCACATTTTACTGCCAGCACAGCATACCAAATCATCAAAGTAGACGAAAAAAAAAAGGGATTCTGCCAAATTCAAATATTGAAAAAATGCTATTGTTTTCGTTCCAAAATTACAGAGGGGCTAGAACTCATGCGATTTAAACGAATTTTGGACTTTACTTCGACTTACAAATCGATTCCAGTCCGGAACTCACATTTTACTGCCAGCACAGCATACCAAATCATCAAAGTAGACGAAAAAAAAGGGATTCTGCCAAATTCGAGTATTGAAAAAACGCCATTGTTTTCGTTCCAAAATTGCAGAGGGGCTAGAACTCATGCGATTTAAACGAATTTTGGACTTTACTTCGACTTACAAATCGATTCCAGTCCGGAACTCACATTTTACTGCCAGCACAGCATACCAAATCATCAAAGTAGACGAAAAAAAAAGGGATTCTGCCAAATTCAAATATTGAAAAAATGCTATTGTTTTCGTTCCAAAATTGCAGAGGGGCTAGAACTCATGCGATTTAAACGAATTTTGGACTTTACTTCGACTTACAAATCGATTCCAGTCCGGAACTCACATTTTACTGCCAGCACAGCATACGAAATCATCAAAGTAGACGAAAAAAAAAGGGATTCTGCCAAATTCAAATATTGAAAAAATGCTATTATTTTCGTTCCAAAATTACAGAGGGGCTAGAACTCATGCGATTTAAGCAGATCTTGGACTTTACTTCGACTTACAAATCGATTCCAGTCCGGAACTCACATTTTAACGCCAGCACAGCATACCAAATCATCAAAGTAGACAAAAAAAAAGTCATTCTGCCAAATTCGAGTATTGACAAATTGCCATTGTTTTCGTTCCAAAATTGCAGAGGGGCTAGAACTCATGCGATTTAAACAGATCTTGGACTTTACTTCGACTTACATATCGATTCTAGTCCGGAACTCACATTTAACTGCCAGCACAGCATACCAAATCATCAAAGTAGACGAAAAAAAAAGGGATTCTGCCAAATTCAAATATTGAAAAAATGCTATTGTTTTCGTTCCAAAATTACAGAGGGGCTAGAACTCATGCGATTTAAACGAATTTTGGACTTTACTTCGACTTACAAATCGATTCCAGTCCGGAACTCACATTTTACTGCCAGCACAGCATACGAAATCATCAAAGAAGACGAAAAAAAAAAAGGATTCGGCCAAATTCAAATATTGAAAAAATGCTATTGTTTTCGTTCCAAAATTGCAGAGGGGCTAGAACTCATGCGATTTAAGCAGATCTTGGACTTTACTTCGACTTACATATCGATTCCAGTCCGGAACTCACATTTTACTGCCAGCACAGCATACCAAATCATCAAAGTAGACGAAAAAAAAAGGGATTCTGCCAAATTCGAGTATTGAAAAAACGCCATTGTTTTCGTTCCAAAATTGCAGAGGGGCTAGAACTCATGCGATTTAAACGAATTTTGGACTTTACTTCGACTTACAAATCGATTCCAGTCCGGAACTCACATTTTACTGCCAGCACAGCATACCAAATCATCAAAGTAGACGAAAAAAAAGGGATTCTGCCAAATTCGAGTATTGAAAAAATGCTATTGTTTTCGTTCCAAAATTGCAGAGGGGCTAGAACTCATGCGATTTAAGCAGATCTTGGACTTTACTTCGACTTACAAATCGATTCCAGTCCGGAACTCACATTTTACTGCCAGCACAGCATACCAAATCATCAAAGTAGACGAAAAAAAAAAGGGATTCTGCCAAATTCAAATATTGAAAAAATGCTATTGTTTTCGTTCCAAAATTGCAGAGGGGCTAGAACTCATGCGATTTAAGCAGATCTTGGACTTTACTTCGACTTACATATCGATTCCAGTCCGGAACTCACATTTTACTGCCAGCACAGCATACGAAATCATCAAAGTAGACGAAAAAAAAAAGGGATTCTGCCAAATTCAAATATTGAAAAAATGCTATTGTTTTCGTTCCAAAATTGCAGAGGGGCTAGAACTCATGCGATTTAAACGAATTTTGGACTTTACTTCGACTTACAAATCGATTCCAGTCCGGAACTCACATTTTACTGCCAGCACAGCATACGAAATCATCAAAGTAGACGAAAAAAAAAGGGATTCGGCCAAATTCAAATATTGACAAAATGCTATTGTTTTCGTTCCAAAATTGCAGAGGGGCTAGAACTCATGCGATTTAAGCAGATCTTGGACTTTACTTCGACTTACATATCGATTCCAGTCCGGAACTCACATTTTACTGCCAGCACAGCATACCAAATCATCAAAGTAGACGAAAAAAAAAAGGGATTCTGCCAAATTCGAGTATTGAAAAAACGCCATTGTTTTCGTTCCAAAATTGCAGAGGAGCTAGAACTCATGCAATTTAAGCAGATCTTGGACTTTACTTCGACTTACAAATCGATTCCAGTCCGGAACTCACATTTTACTGCCAGCACAGCATACCAAATCATCAAAGTAGACGAAAAAAAAAAGGGATTCTGCCAAATTCAAATATTGAAAAAATGCTATTGTTTTCGTTCCAAAATTGCAGAGGGGCTAGAACTCATGCGATTTAAACGAATTTTGGACTTTACTTCGACTTACAAATCGATTCCAGTCCGGAACTCACATTTTACTGCCAGCACAGCATACGAAATCATCAAAGTAGACGAAAAAAAAAGGGATTCGGCCAAATTCAAATATTGAAAAAATGCTATTGTTTTCGTTCCAAAATTGCAGAGGGGCTAGAACTCATGCGATTTAAGCAGATCTTGGACTTTACTTCGACTTACAAATCGATTCCAGTCCGGAACTCACATTTTACTGCCAGCACAGCATACCAAATCATCAAAGTAGACGAAAAAAAAAAGGGATTCTGCCAAATTCAAATATTGAAAAAATGCCATTGTTTTCGTTCCAAAATTACAGAGGGGCTAGAACTCATGCGATTTAAACGAATTTTGGACTTTACTTCGACTTACAAATCGATTCCAGTCCGGAACTCACATTTTACTGCCAGCACAGCATACCAAATCATCAAAGTAGACGAAAAAAAAGGGATTCTGCCAAATTCGAGTATTGAAAAAACGCCATTGTTTTCGTTCCAAAATTGCAGAGGGGCTAGAACTCATGCGATTTAAACGAATTTTGGACTTTACTTCGACTTACAAATCGATTCCAGTCCGGAACTCACATTTTACTGCCAGCACAGCATACCAAATCATCAAAGTAGACGAAAAAAAAGGGATTCTGCCAAATTCGAGTATTGAAAAAACGCCATTGTTTTCGTTCCAAAATTGCAGAGGGGCTAGAACTCATGCGATTTAAACGAATTTTGGACTTTACTTCGACTTACAAATCGATTCCAGTCCGGAACTCACATTTTACTGCCAGCACAGCATACCAAATCATCAAAGTAGACGAAAAAAAAGGGATTCTGCCAAATTCGAGTATTGAAAAAACGCCATTGTTTTCGTTCCAAAATTGCAGAGGGGCTAGAACTCATGCGATTTAAACGAATTTTGGACTTTACTTCGACTTACAAATCGATTCCAGTCCGGAACTCACATTTTACTGCCAGCACAGCATACGAAATCATCAAAGTAGACGAAAAAAAAAAGGGATTCTGCCAAATTCAAATATTGAAAAAATGCTATTGTTTTCGTTCCAAAATTGCAGAGGGGCTAGAACTCATGCGATTTAAGCAGATCTTGGACTTTACTTCGACTTACAAATCGATTCCAGTCCGGAACTCACATTTTACTGCCAGCACAGCATACCAAATCATCAAAGTAGACGAAAAAAAAGGGATTCTGCCAAATTCGAGTATTGAAAAAACGCCATTGTTTTCGTTCCAAAATTGCAGAGGGGCTAGAACTCATGCGATTTAAACGAATTTTGGACTTTACTTCGACTTACAAATCGATTCCAGTCCGGAACTCACATTTTACTGCCAGCACAGCATACCAAATCATCAAAGTAGACGAAAAAAAAAAGGGATTCTGCCAAATTCAAATATTGAAAAAATGCCATTGTTTTCGTTCCAAAATTACAGAGGGGCTAGAACTCATGCGATTTAAACGAATTTTGGACTTTACTTCGACTTACAAATCGATTCCAGTCCGGAACTCACATTTTACTGCCAGCACAGCATACGAAATCATAAAAGTAGACGAAAAAAAAAAGGGATTCTGCCAAATTCAAATATTGAAAAAATGCTATTGTTTTCGTTCCAAAATTGCAGAGGGGCTAGAACTCATGCGATTTAAACGAATTTTGGACTTTACTTCGACTTACAAATCGATTCCAGTCCGGAACTCACATTTTACTGCCAGCACAGCATACGAAATCATCAAAGTAGACGAAAAAAAAAGGGATTCGGCCAAATTCAAATATTGAAAAAATGCTATTGTTTTCGTTCCAAAATTGCAGAGGGGCTAGAACTCATGCGATTTATGCAGATCTTGGACTTTACTTCGACTTACATATCGATTCCAGTCCGGAACTCACATTTTACTGCCAGCACAGCATACCAAATCATCAAAGTAGACGAAAAAAAAAGGGATTCTGCCAAATTCAAATATTGAAAAAATGCTATTGTTTTCGTTCCAAAATTGCAGAGGGGCTAGAACTCATGCGATTTAAGCAGATCTTGGACTTTACTTCGAAAGTAAAAAAAAAGCTAGTAAGCTAACACATTTAAAAAAAATGTTACACTTCAAATATTTAGAGAGGTAGTCATATTTTAATAACAAGTACCTAGGTATAAAAATAATAAGAACAAAAAAAAAACAAAAAAATATATAGTTTAATCATTATTTATAAAGGTGTCATGCACGGCAGCCCTATGAAAAGTGCATAGTTGCATCCGCAGCCGCGTAAACACCTTATTGCGTCATTCGCGAAAGGAATGCTAGTTCAGCATCGAACGATGTATTCGTTGAAGCAAATGCACAGTTTTTATGTCACTTTAGATCCTCACTTCGGACTAGGTACATACCTTTAGTTTAGACTAGATTATAAATTTCTTTTATTCAATAAATCTTGTTATAAGTATTTTGGTTTTTTTTGAGATTCTCGCTGCGACCATATATTTTTGGCGCAGTCGGTAGGATCGCTTAGGGAATTAGGTAGGGAATCGAGCTAAACCTGCCAGAGCGATCCAGAACCTACGTGTGGTTGCAGCCGGGAGAGTCCAGACTTCGACTTGTCAAGGAAAACCAATGTGAGTTACTTTGAATCTTTCAAGTAATTGCCGTCCTTTTAAGTAATCCGTTCCTTATATTTTTATATATTTTACCTGTGTGATTTGATGTTAGCTCTATACCTAGAGTTATTTTAAATTTCTTTTTAGTGTGTTAACTTAAGTAAAGCTACAAGATTTTTCATTTACGGAGATTTCGTTCACGTAGCGATAGGTTTATGAATAGAAATAGTAGATTAGTTCTTATAGACGAGAATAGGCAGTTGGAGTTCGATCACTCGGACGAAACAAACGAGTCGATCGAGTTAGACGAGTCCGTACATCAACCAAGCAATATGGCAAACGCAAATCCGGTTGACGTAGACACTATCTTCAAGTCCCTCAGACTTTTACCGGATTTTGACGGTAACCAGCATGTCCTGACACGGTTTATAAATTTGTGTGACCAACTAGTGGTTGCTCACTATAGGTCAGGGTCAGAAAATGAGCTGTCAAACTTAGCTCTTTTTAACGGGATACTTAATAAGGTAACAGGACCCGCGGCTAGGCTTATAAATACCAATGGTATTCCCGATACCTGGCAGGGCGTCCGTAACGCCCTCATAAATAATTTCGCGGATCATCGCGACGAGACCGCGTTATATAGCGACCTATCCCTGCAGACTCAAGGGAACAGCACCCCACAGGAATTCTATGAGCGGTGCCTTAACTTATTTAGTACGATTATGACGTACATTAGTTTGCACGAGACTGTACTTACCACCATAGAATCTAAACGGGCGCTGTACTCTAAGCTAACGTTACAAGCCTATTTGCGTGGCCTTAAGGAGCCCTTAGGGTCTAGGATACGCTGTATGCGTCCCGATTCGATGGAAAAAGCTCTCGAATTCGTTCAAGAAGAGCTTAACACCCTCTACATACAACAACGCAATGAGGGTGGCCCTAGTAAGAAAGAGTGGACAGACAGACAGACACCTCAGCCTACTACCTTTAGATTACCGCCTATCAATACCGCGCCGGTAATAAAGGCTCCATTTAAAATGTTTACTCCCGCGACACAGCCGATTTACAACGCGCCGGGTCCATCTCGTCAACCGCCGACCTTTAATCAAGGTACGCAAGGGTGGAGGCCTAACTCCGGGCCGCCGCCGTTCCGGGGACCGTCGCGCACGCAACAAATGTTCCGCGCGCCCCCGCCGAACTATAACGCGCAAAGTAACGTTTTTAGGATGCCTCCGAGGCCCCAACAGCAGCCTTCTAATTTTAACGCTCCGCGTCCTATGAGCGGTGTAACCCCGTTTGTCCAGAGACAGTTACCATCTACCGGTCATGATTGGAGAGTGCATGGCAATCCACCTCCATCTAACTATTTCAAATCACGCGAAATTAACTTCAACGAGTTAGGTTTCGATCATGACACTTACGCGTACTATGATAATGCCTACTCCGAATACGAACCGTACTACTACGCTTACGATCAGTATCCGGATTATCCTGATAACAACTATGAATATTCCGAGGGTACTATAGTAGAGGAAGTAGGGAACACTCCAGTAGAACAGGAGGATTTTCAGAAGGCACCACCTTCCGACAAGCAAAAATAGAAATAAATTTGCAGACACAAAGGCAGCTCATGTACGTTCAAATTAAAAATCCGCCGCTTAAAATATTGGTGGATACGGGCGCAAATCAATCATTCTTAAGCCCACGAGCTGTCCAAACTTATTTCTATGACTTGCCTCTAAACTATGAACCTTTCGAAGTGACTAATTCAAATGTTACGACAGTGCATAAGCATTCTATCACGCTACCTTGTTTTAGTGAATACCGCGAGGAAGGCGATATGACATTATTCGTATACGACTTCCATAAGTACTTCGATGGGTTACTAGGATTAGATTTGTTAACAGCATGGGATTGTAATATAGACCTTAAGACTAAATTACTAACAACTAGGAACGCGAAAATACCACTACAGATTTACGATTCGCGTAACGTTAATCTGTACGAAGACATTATCCCAGCTCATGCCTCGAAGATGGTTCGCTTGCCTTTCAATACTCGAGATGACAATGTATTCGTACAAGATCAAATTATATGCAACTGTCAAATAACGGATTGTGTAACTGTAGTAAAGAATAATCGCGGCTGGGTAGAAGTGTGTAACAATTCTAGTAATGACGTAATCTTTTCTGTGGATAGAGCGGTAGAAGCCGAAATTTTCAATGCTGAAAGTAATCACTTCGAACACGCGCCGGAACGCGTCACTGAGGTTTTATCGCGTCTGAGAACTGATCACTTAAACCCCGAGGAACTAGTTAACCTAAAGACATTGTGCTCGCGATACGCGGATGTCTTTTATATTGACGGTGAGCCTTTAACGTTCACAAATAAAATCAAGCACCGTATTAAAACCACGGATGAAGTTCCTGTATATACGAAAAGTTACCGATATCCTTACGTCCACCGTCAGGAAGTTAAAGATCAGATAGCGAAAATGCTCGAACAGAATATTATCAGACCATCTGATTCTGCATGGAGCTCACCGATCTGGGTCGTACCCAAGAAGGCTGACGCTTCAGGCAAAACCAAATGGCGGATAGTTGTAGATTTTCGTAAAGTAAACGAGAAAACAATTGACGACAAATATCCTATCCCAAACATAACCGATGTCCTAGACAAACTAGGTAAATGTCAGTATTTCACTACTCTCGATCTAGCATCAGGTTTTTATCAGGTTGAAATGGACCCCGTTGATATCCCAAAAACCGCATTCAACGTAGAAAACGGGCATTACGAATATCTTAGAATGCCGATGGGTCTGAAAAATTCACCATCTACTTTTCAAAGGGTAATGGATAATGTACTCAAGGACCTCCAAAATAACATCTGTCTGGTATATCTTGATGACATTATCGTATTTAGTACCTCCTTGCAAGAGATGATGGTTAATTTAGAGAAAGTTTTCCAAAGATTGCGCGAGTCTAACTTTAAAATTCAGATGGATAAATCCGAATTCTTAAAGTTAGAAACCGATTTCTTAGGGCACGTGATATGTAGAGAGGGAGTGAAACCGAATCCAAATAAAATTATAGCCATTACCGAATATCCTATACCTAAAACCCAGACTGAAATCAAACGTTTTCTCGGATTACTCGGTTACTACAGGAAGTTCATACCCGATTTCGCGAGAATTACGAAACCGCTAACACAGTGCCTCAAAAAGGGTTCAAAGATAACACTAGATCAAAGTTACGTAAATTGCTTTGAGCATTGTAAAAGTCTCTTAACCAACGATCCAATCCTTCAGTACCCGGATTTCACTAGGGAATTTAATTTAACGACTGATGCTTCTAACGTCGCCATAGGAGCAGTCTTATCCCAGGGTACCATAGGCTCAGATAAACCCATTGCGTATGCGTCAAGGACTCTAAACTCAAGCGAGTTAAATTACAGCACCATAGAAAAAGAGCTCCTTGCTATTGTTTGGGCTACTAAGTACTTTAGGCCCTACCTTTTTGGTCGTAAATTTAAAATCTTAACGGACCATAAGCCTTTACAGTGGGTGATGAGTTTAAAGGAGCCTAATTCGAGACTTACAAGATGGCGCTTGAAATTAAGCGAGTACGATTTTGAGGTAATTTACAAGCAGGGTAAGTGTAACACGAACGCAGACGCTCTTTCGCGTATTCAGTTAAATAATGAGGAAGCTAGCTCGATTGTCGTAAATGTTTCAGAAAAATCGGTTCAGTTAGACGATTCTAGAACCCTTACAGCTTCCGAAGGTGCCGATTCTAGAACGGTCACGGTACACACCGACGTCGAGAGCCCCATCTTGGAAGTGCCGATTTCAGACGAACCTCTAAATAGGTTCACTAAGCAGGTCATCTTTAACGTAGTCGGCGATATCAAAGGTAAAACCATTGTGACTAAACCATTCGACTCACACACCCGCATATCCATCCAGCTTTCAGAATCTAACCTTAAACAGGACGTAATTAACGCAGTCAGGGAGTATGTCCACCCAAAAATTAAAACAGGACTACTTATTAATCCCTATGACGCCATGTTTAAGATTATACCTACTATCCAGAGTACATTCAAAAATTCCGCTATGAGTCTATTTTTGGTAAAGAAAGAGATAGAAAATGTGCGCGATTACTTACGTCAACAGGAGATCATTAGTAAGTACCACGATGGCAAGACTAACCATCGCGGTATTAACGAATGCTACCTAGCACTATCTTATAAGTATTTTTGGCCCAAAATGAAAGAACACATCACTAAATTCATAAATGAGTGTATCATCTGCGGTCAAGCTAAGTACGATCGAAATCCAATTAAACAACAGTTTCGAATCGTACCACCACCCAGTAAGCCACTAGAACTAGTTCACATGGACTTACTAACTATACAGGGTGATAAGTTTTTGACGGTCGTAGATGCATTTTCAAAATATGCTCAGGCCTATTACTTAAGAGATGGAACCGCCATCAGCGTCATTCAAGCTTTTCTAACATATTGCACTCATCATGGTATTCCATACACCATAGTTACAGATAATGGACCTGAATTTATCAATCAACTTATGACAGAGTTTGTTAGGTTGCATAAGATACAACACCATAAAGTTGCACCCCATACGCCCAATGAAAACGGTATCGTTGAGCGTTTCCACTCGACAATACTAGAACACTTGCGTATATTAAAACTCGAACATAAAGGTGAAGCGACAATTAATCTTATGTCCTATGCCCTTCTGGCATATAACAGCTCAATCCATAGTTTTACTAGATGCAAACCTATTGAGGTTATTACGGGACACTTTGACCCGCGAGATCCTTTTGACCTCGATCTCTCCTCTCACTTATTACAACAGTACATTACAGAGCACAGAAATAAAATGTCTAAAGCATATAATATAATACATGAGTCATGTACCGCACTTCGCTCAGATTTAACTAACAAACGTAATATCGACCGTGAACCAGAGGTCGAATATTCACCAGAGCAACAAATATTTGTCAAAAACCCAATTGCAGCTAGGCAAAAATTAGCCCCACGTTACACATACGATAAAGTAATGGCTGATTTACCTATACATATATATACAAAGAAACGGCGTGGGCCAGTTGCTAAATCACGACTTAAAAGAGTACCTAAAAGTAATCAATTGTTACAGGGCTCCTCTGGTACTTCTACTCTTACTCCTGCCGATAATAACTCGACAGCAGGAGATAAAACTTGAGAGTATCGATGATGGTCCAGGAATTTTACCTTTTAAATTAGGTCCCACCAAAATCATATCCCATTATCATTCATTCATTCAATCCATAAACTTGCATGAACTAGAAGCTAAAGTAGATTCCGTAGCTAATCAATTAAGAACTATAGGGCCAGTGTTAATTAACAAGACTAACTCTTTATTTGAACCACACATAGAGTACCTATCCCGAAAAATTCATAGTGTTTCAGAACAGTTAAAGAGTTTCGAAATTGGTCGTACTAAACGTGGTTTAGTAGACGGGCTAGGTTCTATCATTAAAGGTATAACGGGAAACCTAGATCATTCAGATGCAATTCGGTATAACCGAGCCCTAAAAGATCTTCAAAATACAGATAATCAGTTAATAACGGAAATGAATAGCCATGTCAGTTTATCTAAAGATTGGATGTCTCAGTACTCAAAAATCATAGATAATATTGTAGCAAATCAGGGTAAAATTGAACAAGTAGTTAATAAAATCAGTCAAGTCGATTACGAACGTGACTACGACCTAGTAAAATATGCTCACTTAGCACAAGCATTTCTGATACTTGACGACAATGTCGACTCTATTTCGCAAGAAATAATTAGATTGCAGAACGTGTTAGCTTTTATAAAAATGTCTATTCCGCATCATTCAATCATAGGTAGAAATTTATTTGACACCATTATAAGCAAATTGCGAAAATTGTACACTAATGATAAAATAATTGAAATTGATTTCAGAGAATATTTCGAAATAATTAAAGTAGGTTATTATTACTCAGGTAACGAAATTATTATAGTCTATAAATTCCCTGTAGTCATACCCCATGTATACGATATTTATAAATTGTCTATGATCCCTAATATGTATAATGAAATCCTTACCGCCCCTTTCCCTTTCCTGGCTATTCACGAGAAAGTATTCAAGTACATTGCGGCAGAATGCCTGAAAACCACCAAATGGTACATCTGTGACGAAACACGAAGTCCGCAACATCAAGCCAAGGACGATTGCATCTACCATCTCATCACCGAGCAACGTAAAACTGATCTCTGCAAACCAGTACCTGTGCAACTCCAGACTCCCGCCTACGACGAGCTCGACGACAAGCACTATACTCTCAGTTTCCCTACCTCGACGAAGATACATCTCTCCTGCGGACAAGACCTCTTCAGAGAACTTAAAGGAAGTTATCTCGCAGTCATCCCGCGGGGCTGTTCCATCACAACTCCTGATTTCGTAATATCCAATGCTAATGATCGAATCAAAGGCCAAGCACTCAAGATAATGGATATAACTTCAGAAAAAGCGTTGCGGTACCCAGCATCCGCAACAATCAAATTGAACTCCATCAACTTAGACCACCTGCATGCCCTCAACACGAAGGTCACTATGCAGGACCCAATGGACAAGACGAACAACGTGGACAGCAGCCTCTATCACACCACCATACCCTTATATCTCATTCTCATGGGTATTGGCGTTGCTGCTGCAGCTACCCTGTACTACAAGCATCACCCCAAGCAAGGACCTGTTGAAGTCAACGAACAAGGATTGTCGGGGATCTACGCTGTTCCCGATAGTACGAGAAAGGCCGACTCCAGTCAGCCTCCAGCTTCGTTCTCATCCAAGATCTTCACTCGCTGTTCTACGGGGGGAGGTGTCATGCACGGCAGCCCTATGAAAAGTGCATAGTTGCATCCGCAGCCGCGTAAACACCTTATTGCGTCATTCGCGAAAGGAATGCTAGTTCAGCATCGAACGATGTATTCGTTGAAGCAAATGCACAGTTTTTATGTCACTTTAGATCCTCACTTCGGACTAGGTACATACCTTTAGTTTAGACTAGATTATAAATTTCTTTTATTCAATAAATCTTGTTATAAGTATTTTGGTTTTTTTTGAGATTCTCGCTGCGACCATATATTTTTAAGGAGCTCGCTGGCTCAAATTCATAATATTATGTAAACAAATTACAACAATAAAAGAGATAAGTATATGACGGCGCCGCCGATGTAGCATCAGGTTGATGGACTGTCACAGTCATCAGTCAACCTAGCGAAGCGTCATCGTCGATGGTTGTTCGGAGCTGCCATCTTGTCATATTAGGTGATCAAGACGGAGGCCGTGCACCGCGCACTTGACGAATCGCTTTGTATTTCCGCCATCACGTCTTTTCTTAACATAATTGAGTTGATTCCTACTTAGTAACCATTATAAATTAAGCGATGTAATAGTTATTTTGTGAATATAGACAGCAATTGTTAATAAAACTACGATGATTGTAAATGGACACCATTATTTTATATCCCGCGCCCATCTACCTACTTAGTTCTACAGTATGAGTTCTGATGAAAGCCATCCAAGGCCATCCTGGCTCTTCATATAAGTAATAAAAAGAAATCAAATTATTAATATAATGTAAATAGATAAAATTAATAATTTGTTAATACCTACTAATAATATGATAGGTAATATAAATAATTTAATAAAAATATAAAAAAAGAGATAGGTATTAAGCTAACAAAATAAAATGTTAAACTTCAAGCATGCTATTATAAAATGAGTTTTAAGTGCTAGACCGGGTTTAAACAATGATTTACTTTACTTCTATCATGATTTAAACCAGGTCTGGCCTTAAAACTTATTTTATAATAGCAAGGCAAATATTTAATAATTAGTCCCTACCTATAAAAATGATTAGAAAAAAAATATATATACTTAGGTATACAAAGAAAAACAAAAAAAATATAGTTTGATCGTTATTTATGAATAGAGGTTAAAGTGCCTACCTAATAATATAAAAAAAAAACAACAAAAAAACAAAAAAAAAACTACAAAACTAACAAATTAATAAAGAAAGTAAAACTTAACAATCACAATAAGAATAAAAAAAATAGAAAAACGATATATGTGTAAATAAAAAAAAACCATAATTAATCATTACAAATGGGCTCGATGGCTCAGATTCATACGAGTGAACAAAATATTAATATTTAAGAAAACTTAGGCTTAACAATTAAAAAAATACAAAAAGTAAAAAAAAAAGCTAGTATAGATTTTTCTTCTGTTTTCGCGATGTTGTATTGAAATTAAAGACATTTTTCGGTTTGAATCGCGTGGTCATAAAACAACCCCCAGGAGTTTCTTGTGACTTCTTCTCATGAAGGGGCGCGTTTGCGAAGTCACGTAGTGATAAATTAATCGTTGAAAGGTGATTTGTGCATAGTTGGTAATGATAGGCTAAATAAAATGTAAATAATAAAGTAAAATAATAATAAAGTAAATAAAAGTAATAAAGTTAAAATTAAATAATAAAGTTTAATAATAAAATTTAACAATAAAGTAAATAATAATCATTGCAATTTTGGAACCTGCGTAGACAGGAACGTTTTTGATAACATTTTAATAGTTTTTAATAATAAGACGGTAGTCTCACTGTAACTTTTTTAATACATTAGAATGACAAATCACATCTTAGTCTATCCTGAAGAAGAGACCTGGAAAGGTCTCGAAACGTTGAGCGTTGTAACAATGCTAAAAGTAATAAAAAACACGCGATTCAAACCGAAAAATGTCTTTAATTTCAAAAAGCTAGTAAGCTAACAAATTTAAAAAAATGTTACACTTCAAATATTTAGAGAGGTAGTCATATTTTAATAACAAGTACCTAGGTATAAAAATAATAAGAACAAAAAAAAAAAACAAAAAAATATATAGTGTAATCATTATTAGGCCTTAAAACTTATTTTATACCATTCCCACTCGTAAAAGCTTATTTTATTCACGCTAAACAGTGAATAAAAACGACTTTTACTCACGCTGTTTGAATTTTGAATTTAGAACACAATTTACTCGTCGTCCATATAACTAAATGCATATACAACCTCCTTGCGTGAAAAAAAACTTGATACAAACTCCTTGCGTTAACAATACTCGACATACAAATTCTTTTTAGGGTTCCGTACCCAAAGGATAAAAACGGAACACTTTTACTGATATTTTGCCGTCTGTCTGTCCGTTTATCTCATAAACTGTGATAGCTAGACAGTTGAAATTGTCACAGTAGATGTATTTCTTTAGCCGCTATAACAACAAATAGATAAAAAAACTTTTATGTGATTTTGACATAAAAACGCAACAATACCGTGATGTATTTTCACCCCTAGCACTTTTTACTATCTAGTGATGAATTGAGACTGGCGCCAGTGGTAAAATAAATTTTAACGTTCGCGTTGCGTTCACGGATTGGTTGCCGAAATTTGTGATAGTGGTACGGAACCTTCGTACGCGACGCGAGTCCGACTCGAACTTGACCGGTTTTTTTCCTCGTAGTCATGGTATAAAGTATAGTATGCAACTCTTGAATAAAGTACGGATTTAGATTGAGGGCCATGAACCACTGGCGTCGCTCAGGATTCTAACACTTGAATCACTCGCTACGCTCGTGATTCAATCATCATAGTAAAGTCCAAAATTCGTTTAAATCGCATGAGTTCTAGCCCCTCTGCAATTTTGGAACGAAAACAATGGCGTTTTTTCAATACTCGAATTTGGCAGAATCCCTTTTTTTTCGTCTACTTTGATGATTTGGTATGCTGTGCTGGCAGTAAAATGTGAGTTCCGGACTGGAATCGATATGTAAGTCGAAGTAAAGTCCAAGATCTGCTTAAATCGCATGAGTTCTAGCCCCTCTGCAATTTTGGAACGAAAACAATAGCATTTTTTCAATATTTGAATTTGGCAGAATCCCTTTTTTTTTTCGTCTACTTTGATGATTTGGTATGCTGTGCTGGCAGTAAAATGTGAGTTCCGGACTGGAATCGATTTGTAAGTCGAAGTAAAGTCCAAAATTCGTTTAAATCGCATGAGTTCTAGCCCCTCTGCAATTTTGGAACGAAAACAATAGCATTTTTTCAATATTTGAATTTGGCAGAATCCCTTTTTTTTTTTCGTCTACTTTGATGATTTCGTATGCTGTGCTGGCAGTAAAATGTGAGTTCCGGACTGGAATCGATTTGTAAGTCGAAGTAAAGTCCAAAATTCGTTTAAATCGCATGAGTTCTAGCCCCTCTGCAATTTTGGAACGAAAACAATGGCGTTTTTTCAATACTCGAATTTGGCAGAATCCCTTTTTTTTTTTCGTCTACTTTGATGATTTGGTATGCTGTGCTGGCAGTAAAATGTGAGTTCCGGACTGGAATCGATTTGTAAGTCGAAGTAAAGTCCAAAATTCGTTTAAATCGCATGAGTTCTAGCCCCTCTGCAATTTTGGAACGAAAACAATGGCGTTTTTTCAATACTCGAATTTGGCAGAATCCCTTTTTTTTCGTCTACTTTGATGATTTGGTATGCTGTGCTGGCAGTAAAATGTGAGTTCCGGACTGGAATCGATTTGTAAGTCGAAGTAAAGTCCAAAATTCGTTTAAATCGCATGAGTTCTAGCCCCTCTGTAATTTTGGAACGAAAACAATAGCATTTTTTCAATATTTGAATTTGGCAGAATCCCTTTTTTTTTTCGTCTACTTTGATGATTTGGTATGCTGTGCTGGCAGTAAAATGTGAGTTCCGGACTGGAATCGATTTGTAAGTCGAAGTAAAGTCCAAGATCTGCTTAAATCGCATGAGTTCTAGCCCCTCTGCAATTTTGGAACGAAAACAATAGCATTTTTTCAATATTTGAATTTGGCCGAATCCCTTTTTTTTTTCGTCTACTTTGATGATTTCGTATGCTGTGCTGGCAGTAAAATGTGAGTTCCGGACTGGAATCGATTTGTAAGTCGAAGTAAAGTCCAAAATTCGTTTAAATCGCATGAGTTCTAGCCCCTCTGCAATTTTGGAACGAAAACAATAGCATTTTTTCAATATTTGAATTTGGCAGAATCCCTTTTTTTTTTCGTCTACTTTGATGATTTCGTATGCTGTGCTGGCAGTAAAATGTGAGTTCCGGACTGGAATCGATTTGTAAGTCGAAGTAAAGTCCAAAATTCGTTTAAATCGCATGAGTTCTAGCCCCTCTGCAATTTTGGAACGAAAACAATGGCGTTTTTTCAATACTCGAATTTGGCAGAATCCCTTTTTTTTTCGTCTACTTTGATGATTTGGTATGCTGTGCTGGCAGTAAAATGTGAGTTCCGGACTGGAATCGATTTGTAAGTCGAAGTAAAGTCCAAAATTCGTTTAAATCGCATGAGTTCTAGCCCCTCTGCAATTTTGGAACGAAAACAATGGCGTTTTTTCAATACTCGAATTTGGCAGAATCCCTTTTTTTTCGTCTACTTTGATGGTTTGGTATGCTGTGCTGGCAGTAAAATGTGAGTTCCGGACTGGAATCGATTTGTAAGTCGAAGTAAAGTCCAAAATTCGTTTAAATCGCATGAGTTCTAGCCCCTCTGCAATTTTGGAACGAAAACAATGGCGTTTTTTCAATACTCGAATTTGGCAGAATCCCTTTTTTTTTTCGTCTACTTTGATGATTTGGTATGCTGTGCTGGCAGTAAAATGTGAGTTCCGGACTGGAATCGATTTGTAAGTCGAAGTAAAGTCCAAAATTCGTTTAAATCGCATGAGTTCTAGCCCCTCTGTAATTTTGGAACGAAAACAATAGCATTTTTTCAATATTTGAATTTGGCAGAATCCCTTTTTTTTTCGTCTACTTTGATGATTTGGTATGCTGTGCTGGCAGTAAAATGTGAGTTCCGGACTGGAATCGATTTGTAAGTCGAAGTAAAGTCCAAAATTCGTTTAAATCGCATGAGTTCTAGCCCCTCTGTAATTTTGGAACGAAAACAATAGCATTTTTTCAATATTTGAATTTGGCAGAATCCCTTTTTTTTTCGTCTACTTTGATGATTTGGTATGCTGTGCTGGCAGTTAAATGTGAGTTCCGGACTAGAATCGATATGTAAGTCGAAGTAAAGTCCAAGATCTGTTTAAATCGCATGAGTTCTAGCCCCTCTGCAATTTTGGAACGAAAACAATGGCAATTTGTCAATACTCGAATTTGGCAGAATGACTTTTTTTTTGTCTACTTTGATGATTTGGTATGCTGTGCTGGCGTTAAAATGTGAGTTCCGGACTGGAATCGATTTGTAAGTCGAAGTAAAGTCCAAAATTCGTTTAAATCGCATGAGTTCTAGCCCCTCTGCAATTTTGGAACGAAAACAATGGCGTTTTTTCAATACTCGAATTTGGCAGAATCCCTTTTTTTTTTCGTCTACTTTGATGATTTGGTATGCTGTGCTGGCAGTAAAATGTGAGTTCCGGACTGGAATCGATTTGTAAGTCGAAGTAAAGTCCAAAATTCGTTTAAATCGCATGAGTTCTAGCCCCTCTGTAATTTTGGAACGAAAACAATAGCATTTTTTCAATATTTGAATTTGGCAGAATCCCTTTTTTTTTCGTCTACTTTGATGATTTGGTATGCTGTGCTGGCAGTAAAATGTGAGTTCCGGACTGGAATCGATTTGTAAGTCGAAGTAAAGTCCAAAATTCGTTTAAATCGCATGAGTTCTAGCCCCTCTGCAATTTTGGAACGAAAACAATGGCGTTTTTTCAATACTCGAATTTGGCAGAATCCCTTTTTTTTTCGTCTACTTTGATGATTTGGTATGCTGTGCTGGCAGTAAAATGTGAGTTCCGGACTGGAATCGATTTGTAAGTCGAAGTAAAGTCCAAAATTCGTTTAAATCGCATGAGTTCTAGCCCCTCTGTAATTTTGGAACGAAAACAATAGCATTTTTTCAATATTTGAATTTGGCAGAATCCCTTTTTTTTTCGTCTACTTTGATGATTTGGTATGCTGTGCTGGCAGTAAAATGTGAGTTCCGGACTGGAATCGATTTGTAAGTCGAAGTAAAGTCCAAAATTCGTTTAAATCGCATGAGTTCTAGCCCCTCTGCAATTTTGGAACGAAAACAATAGCATTTTTTCAATACTCGAATTTGGCAGAATCCCTTTTTTTTCGTCTACTTTGATGATTTGGTATGCTGTGCTGGCAGTAAAATGTGAGTTCCGGACTGGAATCGATTTGTAAGTCGAAGTAAAGTCCAAGATCTGCTTAAATCGCATGAGTTCTAGCCCCTCTGTAATTTTGGAACGAAAACAATAGCATTTTTTCAATATTTGAATTTGGCAGAATCCCTTTTTTTTTTCGTCTACTTTGATGATTTGGTATGCTGTGCTGGCAGTAAAATGTGAGTTCCGGACTGGAATCGATTTGTTAGTCGAAGTAAAGTCCAAAATTCGTTTAAATCGCATGAGTTCTAGCCCCTCTGTAATTTTGGAACGAAAACAATAGCATTTTTTCAATATTTGAATTTGGCCGAATCCCTTTTTTTTTCGTCTACTTTGATGATTTCGTATGCTGTGCTGGCAGTAAAATGTGAGTTCCGGACTGGAATCGATTTGTAAGTCGAAGTAAAGTCCAAAATTCGTTTAAATCGCATGAGTTCTAGCCCCTCTGCAATTTTGGAACGAAAACAATGGCGTTTTTTCAATACTCGAATTTGGCAGAATCCCTTTTTTTTTTCGTTTACTTTGATGATTTGGTACGCTGTGCTGGCAGTAAAATGTGAGTTCCGGACTGGAATCGATTTGTAAGTCGAAGTAAAGTCCAAAATTCGTTTAAATCGCATGAGTTCTAGCCCCTCTGCAATTTTGGAACGAAAACAATAGCATTTTTTCAATATTTGAATTTGGCCGAATCCCTTTTTTTTTCGTCTACTTTGATGATTTCGTATGCTGTGCTGGCAGTAAAATGTGAGTTCCGGACTGGAATCGATTTGTAAGTCGAAGTAAAGTCCAAGATCTGCTTAAATCGCATGAGTTCTAGCCCCTCTGCAATTTTGGAACGAAAACAATAGCATTTTTTCAATATTTGAATTTGGCAGAATCCCTTTTTTTTTTCGTCTACTTTGATGATTTGGTATGCTGTGCTGGCAGTAAAATGTGAGTTCCGGACTGGAATCGATTTGTAAGTCGAAGTAAAGTCCAAAATTCGTTTAAATCGCATGAGTTCTAGCCCCTCTGCAATTTTGGAACGAAAACAATGGCGTTTTTTCAATACTCGAATTTGGCAGAATCCCTTTTTTTTTTCGTCTACTTTGATGATTTGGTATGCTGTGCTGGCAGTAAAATGTGAGTTCCGGACTGGAATCGATATGTAAGTCGAAGTAAAGTCCAAGATCTGCTTAAATCGCATGAGTTCTAGCCCCTCTGCAATTTTGGAACGAAAACAATAGCATTTTTTCAATATTTGAATTTGGCCGAATCCCTTTTTTTTCGTCTACTTTGATGATTTCGTATGCTGTGCTGGCAGTAAAATGTGAGTTCCGGACTGGAATCGATTTGTAAGTCGAAGTAAAGTCCAAAATTCGTTTAAATCGCATGAGTTCTAGCCCCTCTGCAATTTTGGAACGAAAACAATAGCATTTTTTCAATATTTGAATTTGGCAGAATCCCTTTTTTTTTTTCGTCTACTTTGATGATTTCGTATGCTGTGCTGGCAGTAAAATGTGAGTTCCGGACTGGAATCGATTTGTAAGTCGAAGTAAAGTCCAAAATTCGTTTAAATCGCATGAGTTCTAGCCCCTCTGCAATTTTGGAACGAAAACAATGGCGTTTTTTCAATACTCGAATTTGGCAGAATCCCTTTTTTTTTTTTCGTCTACTTTGATGATTTCGTATGCTGTGCTGGCAGTAAAATGTGAGTTCCGGACTGGAATCGATTTGTAAGTCGAAGTAAAGTCCAAAATTCGTTTAAATCGCATGAGTTCTAGCCCCTCTGCAATTTTGGAACGAAAACAATGGCGTTTTTTCAATACTCGAATTTGGCAGAATCCCTTTTTTTTCGTCTACTTTGATGATTTGGTATGCTGTGCTGGCAGTAAAATGTGAGTTCCGGACTGGAATCGATTTGTAAGTCGAAGTAAAGTCCAAGATCTGCTTAAATCGCATGAGTTCTAGCCCCTCTGTAATTTTGGAACGAAAACAATAGCATTTTTTCAATATTTGAATTTGGCCGAATCCCTTTTTTTTTCGTCTACTTTGATGATTTCGTATGCTGTGCTGGCAGTAAAATGTGAGTTCCGGACTGGAATCGATTTGTAAGTCGAAGTAAAGTCCAAAATTCGTTTAAATCGCATGAGTTCTAGCCCCTCTGTAATTTTGGAACGAAAACAATAGCATTTTTTCAATATTTGAATTTGGCAGAATCCCTTTTTTTTTTCGTCTACTTTGATGATTTGGTATGCTGTGCTGGCAGTAAAATGTGAGTTCCGGACTGGAATCGATTTGTAAGTCGAAGTAAAGTCCAAAATTCGTTTAAATCGCATGAGTTCTAGCCCCTCTGCAATTTTGGAACGAAAACAATGGCGTTTTTTCAATACTCGAATTTGGCAGAATCCCTTTTTTTTCGTCTACTTTGATGATTTGGTATGCTGTGCTGGCAGTAAAATGTGAGTTCCGGACTGGAATCGATATGTAAGTCGAAGTAAAGTCCAAGATCTGCTTAAATCGCATGAGTTCTAGCCCCTCTGCAATTTTGGAACGAAAACAATAGCATTTTTTCAATATTTGAATTTGGCAGAATCCCTTTTTTTTTTCGTCTACTTTGATGATTTGGTATGCTGTGCTGGCAGTAAAATGTGAGTTCCGGACTGGAATCGATTTGTAAGTCGAAGTAAAGTCCAAGATCTGCTTAAATCGCATGAGTTCTAGCCCCTCTGCAATTTTGGAACGAAAACAATAGCATTTTTTCAATATTTGAATTTGGCCGAATCCCTTTTTTTTTTCGTCTACTTTGATGATTTCGTATGCTGTGCTGGCAGTAAAATGTGAGTTCCGGACTGGAATCGATTTGTAAGTCGAAGTAAAGTCCAAAATTCGTTTAAATCGCATGAGTTCTAGCCCCTCTGCAATTTTGGAACGAAAACAATAGCATTTTTTCAATATTTGAATTTGGCCGAATCCCTTTTTTTTTTCGTCTACTTTGATGATTTCGTATGCTGTGCTGGCAGTAAAATGTGAGTTCCGGACTGGAATCGATTTGTAAGTCGAAGTAAAGTCCAAAATTCGTTTAAATCGCATGAGTTCTAGCCCCTCTGCAATTTTGGAACGAAAACAATAGCATTTTTTCAATATTTGAATTTGGCAGAATCCCTTTTTTTTTTCGTCTACTTTGATGATTTCGTATGCTGTGCTGGCAGTAAAATGTGAGTTCCGGACTGGAATCGATTTGTAAGTCGAAGTAAAGTCCAAAATTCGTTTAAATCGCATGAGTTCTAGCCCCTCTGCAATTTTGGAACGAAAACAATGGCGTTTTTTCAATACTCGAATTTGGCAGAATCCCTTTTTTTTTCGTCTACTTTGATGATTTGGTATGCTGTGCTGGCAGTAAAATGTGAGTTCCGGACTGGAATCGATTTGTAAGTCGAAGTAAAGTCCAAAATTCGTTTAAATCGCATGGGTTCTAGCCCCTCTGCAATTTTGGAACGAAAACAATGGCGTTTTTTCAATACTCGAATTTGGCAGAATCCCTTTTTTTTCGTCTACTTTGATGATTTGGTATGCTGTGCTGGCAGTAAAATGTGAGTTCCGGACTGGAATCGATTTGTAAGTCGAAGTAAAGTCCAAAATTCGTTTAAATCGCATGAGTTCTAGCCCCTCTGCAATTTTGGAACGAAAACAATGGCGTTTTTTCAATACTCGAATTTGGCAGAATCCCTTTTTTTTTTCGTCTACTTTGATGATTTGGTATGCTGTGCTGGCAGTAAAATGTGAGTTCCGGACTGGAATCGATTTGTAAGTCGAAGTAAAGTCCAAAATTCGTTTAAATCGCATGAGTTCTAGCCCCTCTGTAATTTTGGAACGAAAACAATAGCATTTTTTCAATATTTGAATTTGGCAGAATCCCTTTTTTTTTCGTCTACTTTGATGATTTGGTATGCTGTGCTGGCAGTAAAATGTGAGTTCCGGACTGGAATCGATTTGTAAGTCGAAGTAAAGTCCAAAATTCGTTTAAATCGCATGAGTTCTAGCCCCTCTGTAATTTTGGAACGAAAACAATAGCATTTTTTCAATATTTGAATTTGGCCGAATCCCTTTTTTTTTCGTCTACTTTGATGATTTCGTATGCTGTGCTGGCAGTAAAATGTGAGTTCCGGACTGGAATCGATTTGTAAGTCGAAGTAAAGTCCAAAATTCGTTTAAATCGCATGAGTTCTAGCCCCTCTGCAATTTTGGAACGAAAACAATAGCATTTTTTCAATACTCGAATTTGGCAGAATCCCTTTTTTTTCGTCTACTTTGATGATTTGGTATGCTGTGCTGGCAGTAAAATGTGAGTTCCGGACTGGAATCGATATGTAAGTCGAAGTAAAGTCCAAGATCTGCTTAAATCGCATGAGTTCTAGCCCCTCTGCAATTTTGGAACGAAAACAATAGCATTTTTTCAATATTTGAATTTGGCCGAATCCCTTTTGTTTTCGTCTACTTTGATGATTTGGTATGCTGTGCTGGCAGTAAAATGTGAGTTCCGGACTGGAATCGATTTGTAAGTCGAAGTAAAGTCCAAAATTCGTTTAAATCGCATGAGTTCTAGCCCCTCTGCAATTTTGGAACGAAAACAATAGCATTTTTTCAATATTTGAATTTGGCCGAATCCCTTTTGTTTTCGTCTACTTTGATGATTTGGTATGCTGTGCTGGCAGTAAAATGTGAGTTCCGGACTGGAATCGATTTGTAAGTCGAAGTAAAGTCCAAAATTCGTTTAAATCGCATGAGTTCTAGCCCCTCTGCAATTTTGGAACGAAAACAATGGCGTTTTTTCAATACTCGAATTTGGCAGAATCCCTTTTTTTTTTCGTCTACTTTGATGATTTGGTATGCTGTGCTGGCAGTAAAATGTAAGTTCCGGACTGGAATCGATTTGTAAGTCGAAGTAAAGTCCAAAATTCGTTTAAATCGCATGAGTTCTAGCCCCTCTGTAATTTTGGAACGAAAACAATAGCATTTTTTCAATATTTGAATTTGGCAGAATCCCTTTTTTTTTTCGTCTACTTTGATGATTTGGTATGCTGTGCTGGCAGTAAAATGTGAGTTCCGGACTGGAATCGATTTGTAAGTCGAAGTAAAGTCCAAAATTCGTTTAAATCGCATGAGTTCTAGCCCCTCTGTAATTTTGGAACGAAAACAATAGCATTTTTTCAATATTTGAATTTGGCAGAATCCCTTTTTTTTTTCGTCTACTTTGATGATTTGGTATGCTGTGCTGGCAGTAAAATGTGAGTTCCGGACTGGAATCGATTTGTAAGTCGAAGTAAAGTCCAAAATTCGTTTAAATCGCATGAGTTCTAGCCCCTCTGCAATTTTGGAACGAAAACAATGGCGTTTTTTCAATACTCGAATTTGGCAGAATCCCTTTTTTTTCGTCTACTTTGATGATTTGGTATGCTGTGCTGGCAGTAAAATGTGAGTTCCGGACTGGAATCGATATGTAAGTCGAAGTAAAGTCCAAGATCTGCTTAAATCGCATGAGTTCTAGCCCCTCTGCAATTTTGGAACGAAAACAATAGCATTTTTTCAATATTTGAATTTGGCAGAATCCCTTTTTTTTTCGTCTACTTTGATGATTTGGTATGCTGTGCTGGCAGTAAAATGTGAGTTCCGGACTGGAATCGATTTGTAAGTCGAAGTAAAGTCCAAAATTCGTTTAAATCGCATGAGTTCTAGCCCCTCTGCAATTTTGGAACGAAAACAATGGCGTTTTTTCAATACTCGAATTTGGCAGAATCCCTTTTTTTTTTCGTCTACTTTGATGATTTGGTATGCTGTGCTGGCAGTAAAATGTGAGGTCCGGACTGGAATCGATATGTAAGTCGAAGTAAAGTCCAAGATCTGCTTAAATCGCATGAGTTCTAGCCCCTCTGCAATTTTGGAACGAAAACAATAGCATTTTTTCAATATTTGAATTTGGCAGAATCCCTTTTTTTTTTCGTCTACTTTGATGATTTGGTATGCTGTGCTGGCAGTAAAATGTGAGTTCCGGACTGGAATCGATATGTAAGTCGAAGTAAAGTCCAAGATCTGCTTAAATCGCATGAGTTCTAGCCCCTCTGCAATTTTGGAACGAAAACAATAGCATTTTTTCAATATTTGAATTTGGCAGAATCCCTTTTTTTTTTCGTCTACTTTGATGATTTGGTATGCTGTGCTGGCAGTAAAATGTGAGTTCCGGACTGGAATCGATTTGTAAGTCGAAGTAAAGTCCAAAATTCGTTTAAATCGCATGAGTTCTAGCCCCTCTGTAATTTTGGAACGAAAACAATAGCATTTTTTCAATATTTGAATTTGGCCGAATCCCTTTTTTTTCGTCTACTTTGATGATTTCGTATGCTGTGCTGGCAGTAAAATGTGAGTTCCGGACTGGAATCGATTTGTAAGTCGAAGTAAAGTCCAAAATTCGTTTAAATCGCATGAGTTCTAGCCCCTCTGCAATTTTGGAACGAAAACAATAGCATTTTTTCAATATTTGAATTTGGCAGAATCCCTTTTTTTTTTCGTCTACTTTGATGATTTGGTATGCTGTGCTGGCAGTAAAATGTGAGTTCCGGACTGGAATCGATATGTAAGTCGAAGTAAAGTCCAAGATCTGCTTAAATCGCATGAGTTCTAGCCCCTCTGCAATTTTGGAACGAAAACAATAGCATTTTTTCAATATTTGAATTTGGCAGAATCCCTTTTTTTTTCGTCTACTTTGATGATTTGGTATGCTGTGCTGGCAGTAAAATGTGAGTTCCAGACTGGAATCGATTTGTAAGTCGAAGTAAAGTCCAAGATCTGCTTAAATCGCATGAGTTCTAGCCCCTCTGCAATTTTGGAACGAAAACAATAGCATTTTTTCAATACTCGAATTTGGCAGAATCCCTTTTTTTTCGTCTACTTTGATGATTTGGTATGCTGTGCTGGCAGTAAAATGTGAGTTCCGGACTGGAATCGATTTGTAAGTCGAAGTAAAGTCCAAGATCTGCCTAAATCGCATGAGTTCTAGCCCCTCCGCAATTTTGGAACGAAAACAATAGCATTTTTTCAATACTCGAATTTGGCAGAATCCCTTTTTTTTTCGTCTACTTTGATGATTTGGTATGCTGTGCTGGCAGTAAAATGTGAGTTCCGGACTGGAATCGATTTGTAAGTCGAAGTAAAGTCCAAGATCTGCTTAAATTGCATGAGTTCTAGCCCCTCTGCAATTTTGGAACGAAAATAATAGCATTTTTTCAATACTCGAATTTGGCAGAATCCCTATTTTTTCGTCTACTTTGATGATTTGGTATGCTGTGCTGGCTGTAAAATGTGAGTTCCGGACTGGAATCGATTTGTAAGTCGAAGTCAAATCCAAGATCTGCTTAAATCGCATGAGTTCTAGCCCCTCTGCAATTTTGGAACGAAAACAATGGCATTTTGTCAATACTTGTATTTGGCAGAATCCCTTTTTTTTCGTCTACTTTGATGATTTGGTATGCTGTGCTGGCAGTTAAATGTGAGTTCCGGACTAGAATCGATATGTAAGTCGAAGTAAAGTCCAAGATCTGTTTAAATCGCATGAGTTCTAGCCCCTCTGCAATTTTGGAACGAAAACAATGGCAATTTGTCAATACTCGAATTTGGCAGAATGACTTTTTTTTTTGTCTACTTTGATGATTTGGTATGCTGTGCTGGCGTTAAAATGTGAGTTCCGGACTGGAATCGATTTGTAAGTCGAAGTGCTATCCCGAATTTAGTAAAACAGCGTGAGTTCAAGCCTCTGCCAGCACATGGAACGACGACAATAGTATTTATCGACTATTCAGATTTGCTGGACAAAATGACTGTCGAATTTTTATATTTGATTTTTTTGACGAGAAACCCCAGAACTATTTCTAAAAAGTATCAGGAACTGTAGAACTAAGCTCTATTCAAATAAAAATCAAATAATTTTGTGATGTGCTGAAAAATACCGAGAAGTTAGCACATCATTTAAAAAAAAAAAATTTAAGCCAATAGAGCCAGAACTATTTATAAAAAGTATCAGGAACTATAGAACTCGACTGCATGCTAATAGAACTCACATTATTTTTTGATGTGCTGAACAATGCTGTGCTAAGTTCACAAACATGAGGAAACCTACGGCTTAAAGTCACGCAAAAAGGCCCAGTTATAGGGCTAGTTGCGGAAACACACATAAAAAAGTAAAGTAAAGTTAACATTAAAAACTTTCAATTTTAAAGTGAAACCCAAAATTTGGGTCGAAAGTATTTCTTTCAAATGCGTATTGCGTATGCATACCAAAATACAGTAAATTGTTTCGTAGGTATTTGGTATATCACCAATTTCTAGAGCTAAAGGAAATGAAAAGTAAAACGATAGTGAAATGCCGGTAACACGCGACGCGAGATTGATTGGCTATACGCGTAACGAGACGTGGAAGATTTATATCATATCTACCTAATCTAACATAATATAATAATATATCTACACATACTTATGCACTCATGGAATACATGTAAGGCTTAATTTATTAATAGTTTAAAAATTTGAGATTTACCCAAACATACTTTTATAACACTACAAAAAGCGGCAATCCTGAATACATGTCGTATAGTCAGAAAGTCAGCTTAGTTCAGAAAACAGCTTTGATTCAAATCAACGTTTAGGTAACAACCAGATCTAAGTATGCACTTGACTACAGTCCGTACAAATTTATTTTTACCAGGTTTAACCCTGAGCAGAAAACAATTAAAAAAACCCGGCCAAGTGCGAAACTCGCGCACGAAGGGTTCCGTACCACTATCACAATTGGGTACGGAACCCTAAAATGATTTACAGCAACTTTGATTCAAAGAAAATCTGAAACTTATAAGAAACTCTTTGGACAGTGAAGGCAGACTAGTATATTTGACAGATAGGGCAGCCATTTTGAATTCCAGGACCGACTCGATTTGTCCTGACCAATCAGAAGCGACCTCACATTGTACTAAACTCCTTGTTATTTTTGAAACACGTTTGTTGTATGGGAGCCCCTCTTAAATATTTGTTTTATTTTGTTTTTAGTATTTGTTGTTGTAGCGGCAACCGAAATACATCTTCTGTGAAAATTTCAACCTTCTAGCTATTACGGTTCATGAGATACAGCCTGGTGACACACGGACAGACGGACGGACGGACGGACGGACGGACAGACAGACAGACAGACAGACAGACAGACAGCGAAGTCTCAGTAATAGGGTCCCGTTTTTATCTTTAGGTACGGAACTCTAAAAACATAACAATAATAATTAGCCTTTTCATCTATTTTTTTAGATGATTCATACAGCGCAAGTATTTTTTAATCCATGCTATTTATGGCGCTGTAGTGCCCGGGACATTGTTAGATGGAGTAGACTTGCCCAGCACCTATTCCCTCCCAGCCTAGTCAGCCATGCCCAGAGGAAAGAACAGGTCAATACGTCTGGAGCTAACTAAGCTGTGGATTTCCTCACGATGTTTTCCTTCACCGTAAATGCGAGGTTAATAAAGCACATATCTTTTTCTTAAAGAAAAAGACATTGGTCAAGAATATGCGTCACATTCTACGAAAACCGGCTAGTTAAATAAGAAACAAATTTCTTGTTATGGCGCCTCCACCCGGGCGCGGCAAAATGAAAAGAACCAAGAAATGCTGGATTGACGTCGTAAGAACGGATATGCGTGCAAATGTCCTCATTTCGCTGGATGCTGAAGATCGTGCGAAGTGGAGACGTAACAGCAGGAAAGCGGACCATGGGCCTCCAAGAGAGATGCAACCGGGAACATGATGATGATGATGATAATGATGGAAAATATTTAAGGGTCTTTGCCATTTTAAGCCTCTCGTAAACTTATTGGCTACCTGTCTGCGAATGTCTGTGAATTTTGATAATTAAAGTTTTCGGAATGATCCTGAAGGTTTACTGCGGTTCGTTTCGATACGACATCGATACTGTCATACGATGATTCTACTGTCACATTCTGATAGTAGGGTGACAGTAGAACCATCGTTATGACAGTTTCGTTGTCGTATCGAAACGAACCGAAGTAACACTCCTGCTTATTTGCAGAAAATCCTGGTGACACACGACAAAGAAATGACAGATTTTTCATAAAAAAATAGTTGCTGCCCACTACTGGTTTTGTAGTACCAATAATTATCTACGAAGCCATAAGTTATTTTTGAAAGTTGTGTTTTTTTTTCGATTTGATAGATAAACGATACAAAGTGCACCGGGTCAGTTACTAAACACGTAATAAAATTCATAATTTAACACCAAAATTCCGACTAAATGTCATATTTGTTTTGTTTTCATGACAATGGGGGATTCATAGGTGATAACAATGCGACCGAGTACCGTTCAGTTGACAAAACATCGAGACAATGCGCTATTAGTGTGTGTTAACTATGAACCTTTGGTCAATGGATTACATAAGCCGCGCAAAGCTACTTTAAAAAAGAAAATATAAACAAAAAGATATATTTTATGCATAATATGTATGCAGCAGCAGCAGAATGAGTGGATAGCCCATAGATAGGATAAATAGGACTTAAACGTAGACTCCACAACCACTTCACTAAAGGTATAAATAGGCATATACTACAACCACTTCACTAAAGGTATAAATAGTATATGCTATAAAATATATGCCTGCATAAAATATATCTTTTTGTTTATATTTTCTTTTTTTGTTTTATTTGTTTGTATTTTGTTTTTATATGTACGTCATGCAGAACAGTGGTAGTCCTATTCAATGTCGTATAGTCCCAACGTAGAATAGAAAGTAGCCCTATACAATTCAGTAAATTATATAAGCTTATAATACCACTTTTTTAAATACCACTTTTTTAAAGACTATAATAAAAAAGAATGGTTTGTTATTTTACATGGAGTACACGGCATTAACTATTTAATGTTTTAATAAATTATTATCTTTGGGACAAAGCAAAGGGCTACCCCTAATGGGAAGCCCTATCCTATAGTTATCCCATAGGTAGTCGTGATATAGAATAGGGTTCCTTGATTGCTATTTTCTTTCACCTGAGCTCTATCGGCAAAGAATTCTGTATATAGGGTTAGATTTACCTAAGTATTCATTTATATTATGTCTTTTATTATTGTGTTTCTTGTGTACTGAATTATTAAAAAATAAATAAATAAATAAATAGGGGTAGCCCTATTCTACTCAATGAATTACATAAGCTGCGCTACCACTTTTTTAAAGATAATAAACAATAATTTTGTTTTCGAAGTAGATAATAACCAAATAATATCCATATTCAATTTAATGGATTACATGCAGAATTTCTTTAACAAAGGTATTAACAAATAATTTCCATTGTATACATGCAGAATAGTGATAGTCCTATTCTATGTCGTATAGTCCCGACTTAAAAAAGGGGTAGTCCTGTTCAATTCAATGAATTATATAAGTTGCGTCATCACTTTTTAAAGAATATTTAAAGAAATGATTTGGTAGTTTTACATGCAGTTATTACCTACGGTATGAAATAGGGCTCTTTGGGAACAACGCGGGTAAAAGCGCAGTACATAGTTTATCATAAATACGTACAGCATTCTGTTTCCAATACGACGTAACCATTTTGCTCATCAGCACGCTTCAAAAAGAAAAATAACAAAAAAAAATATTAATTGAATCTTACAATTATTTTTCAAACTCAGTGAAAAATAAATGCTAGTTACGTTTAACAATTATCACTGTTTGTAATGATTGTACCCAGTGATATGTCACATTGAGGCGTAGTTTTAGATGTGCCTTCCTTCATTCTTCGTGGCTTCAAAAATTTAAAGCAATTTATTCTAAATCACCTTGAGCCTTATTAATAAACGAATAAGGTCGAAGTAATTTTATCATTTTTTATTTATCAGTGTCAACTTTGAAAGTTCTTGTCACGGAACAAGACAAAGCAATTTCTCACTACTCCGACCTTACTCCACATTTATTAATAAGGTTACTTGAGTTTGAAGCAAGACCGGGTAGTATTTATGTCATTTTAAGTGAGAGCGAAAAACACAGGTCTCGAATGAATGTCAAATTTTACGTCACCGTTTTGTTAGAATAAGGCGCTTCTAATGCGTCTTTTTTCATAAATACAAACAATAAAGGTTATTTACCCTAAATTACCTCAAGTTTAAAGCAGAAGCGAGAAGTATGATCATGTTGTTTTAAATGAGAGCAAAAAAGACAGGTGTAGAATTAATGTATTTTTTTTGTCAGAACAAACCACTTCGTTATATTTCTCTGATTGCAACACGCTATCTCTATCAGGTCCATTACACTCTAGACTGCAGTCTGAATTACTGCGTCATGCGCGAGTAATTTCTGGGGTTTTGCAATACCTAAGTAGGTAGGTATTTAGGTACAGTTCGGGTTCAAAAGTGGATCCCCACTGAGCAAAAATGTTCCTATAAAAAGAGTATTGGTACACTTAATAACCTTCGATTTTTAATGTTGGCCACACTTCAAAAACTATTTGTTTTTAGCAAAAAAAAATCCATGGGCGCGCTAACCAACTGCACCAAGTGAGCTCAAGCCACAGGGAATATAAGGGTATTATCTTTATGACCCGACTGCCCAAAAAGAGTTATGTGTTTATCCATTGGTCGTAGTATGTATCCAATTGTCGTTTGTCACTCTTTGTAGTCTAAATGGTTCAATGGATTTTAGCATTATAATTATGTTGTGTCATTAGATTCGTAACGACAACGCGAGTGTTTTTAGCGTGAAGCCGAAGCCAACACGTAGAGGCCCTTTTCAATAACAATTTTACTCGCAAACTATGAAGTAGACACCAAGCCGGCGATTATCCCTGTCTGCACTATTCATAATTATTATATTACCCATATGAAAATTAATTCTTAATTTTTATACGCACTAGTTTTACTAGCTCGGCTCTAAAACCGGCTTTAATTTTTTTTTATTAAAAAATACTCAATGGAATTAATTATTATTACACTATTAATAAAATTAATATTAAAGTAAATGAAAAAGATAATTATCAGCTAGAAAGTAATTAGTAATTAATAAGTACCTAGGTATTACGGATGCATTTAATGCACGCGAATAAATTAGATCGTATTTGAAAACTTCCTCAATAAAAAAAATAATTAAATTAAATTAATTTATTTTATGAAGCTGGCGAGGCTATAAGTACAGTCGGTTTCATATTTGCAAAGTCATTTGTCATAAATTATTGCTAAAATCGTTTGTAGACTTACGATCTTCGACGATGTAAAAAAACCGTTAGATGTCAGTAGTAACATCTAACGGTTTTTTTACAGAAAACGGATTGCTGTTTTTTCAATTTACATTAAGAGGATGGTCTCCATTCTCTTTCTCCATACAAACGTAGTTTACATTTTCCTCCCTGGATAAAGACATGAGAGCAAATATGTTTATGCCATAAAACCTATATCTGTCATGACAATGCATCTACTTCCTTTTTATTTATTTTTATTTTCTAATTAAAATAATAATAATAAAAAAATAAAAAAATGAAAAAAAAAGGTAGATGCATAGTCATGACAGATATAAGTTTTATGGCATAAACATATTTGCTCTAATGTCTTAATCCAGGGAGAAAAATGTAAACTACGTTTGTATGGAGATTATCCTCTTAAATATAGTGCTACAAAGATATTGCCTTCCGAACTTAAAGGATTTTAGTTACATTTTCCCGGGTCTTTATCGCGTATTATTATTTATTTTCTTACCTCGACGTTTCAACCATGTTACAATATTGGTCGTCGCGAGAGGATATTTTAACAAATCGTGTGAATTTAAAAAGTTTATTGGAGGATTTTATTTTTTACATACCTGTTCAAATCAAATTTTAGAAATTTTCTAAGTGACGTCACATTTGCCTCTTAATTTGACTTGTACTATCAGTGAAAAAACTCGCCGATAGCAGAATCGTCATCAGTCAAAAATTCAATTCCACTCAATTCGGCGATACTTTTGTCGTATTATCTTACTTGCCTCGAGTCAATAGCTCGGTAATTGAGAGCCTGTGTAATGCACATTAACCATTAGTGAATAATATTAAGATGACAGTCTACCAACTCTTTTCTCCATAAAAACTTTACAAACGTAGTCGACTTTTCCTCCCTGGTTAAAGATATTAGAGAAAATATGTTTATGCCTTACTTAAGTCCTATATCAGCCATGACCATGCCCTTACGTTTTGTTTGAAATGAAAAAGATTGAAGGTTTTATTTCATAAACATATTACAATTTGCTGTAATGTTTTTATCCAAGAAGGAAACAGTCGACTAGGTTTGTATGGAGAAAGAGTAGACTGTCCTCTGAAACCAGGAATGTTTTCGGGATGCCGCAAACGTGCCTAAGTTGTAGTAGATGGTTTCTACCATCCGACAACAACGCATATTCTCAATTCACACGCTGAATATTCAGCATTCAGCATTGACCATACCATGTGTTGTTGGAGCTTTTTTTTCCTATAAAATATTGCTAATAGCATTATACTTTAAATTAGAGGAAATAAAGATTCTTCTTCTGTTTTCGCGATGTTGTATTGAAATTAAAGACATTTTTAGGTTTGAATCGCGTGGTTTTTATTACTTTTAGCATTGTTATAACGCTCAACGTTTCGAGACCTTTCCAGGTCTCTTTTTCAGGATAGACTAAGATGTGATTTGTCATTCTAATGTATTAAAAAGTTACAGTGAAACTACCGTCTTATCAAAAATTATTAAAATGATATCAAAACGTTCCTGTGTACGCAGGATTCAAAATGCAATGATTATTATTTTTTTATATTATTAAACTTTATTATTTAACTTTTACTGTATTATTTTTTTTTTACTTTATTATTATTTTACTTTGTTATTTAGAGGAAATAAAGTATTTCAATAAAAATAACTTACAATAGGATTCACATGCTATTTTAATGGTTTAATTATGTAATTATTTTATTTACTTAGGTTACCTATAATGTAAACGTAGGTACCAAATAAGATTGTTGCCAAGTGTGTGCAGGATAAAAAATTTCAAATATTATTTTTATGCTTTTTTATTGCCAGTCTTAAGACGTCAATAGTTTTTATACATAATATTATGTAAATTTGAAACAATGCAATAGGAAATAATTTATGAACCTTTTTTTTTCACGGAAATTTTAGTAGCTATCATAAAATAAATGCTTGTTTTGGATGTTTTCTATATGTATCATATTCATTATAATGTATACTTAAGTGCATAGGTTATTTACAAAAAAATAACATCATGTACAGTTACGTAAGGTATATTCGTTGTTTTGTAACCACAATACAAGCCTAGTAGCTCAGTTTGGGGCTAGATGGCGCTGGGTGCTATATGTCCTTGAATATAATATAAATTACCTGTTATTTTTATTTTTAAATTTTAGGTAAAGTCGTTTTACATAAACGTTTCAAATTCCTCTAATTTGTTAACATAGATGACGATTTTTTAACATTTTAGTTGATTTGATAACACAAGAAGACCCGCTAAAATACAACTTTACTTACTCTGTCTTACGCAGCGTACTACGTGGACGATTGGATGCGAACGCGATTGCGAAGCGATCCGATCCGGTGCGGTGCGGAAACAACAAACAGTCGATAGCTATTGAAGTGTCCTACGTGACCAAATGCACGTAAAGTGCGATGCGGCGCGATTTTCGACTGTTCCTTGTTTCCGCACCGCACCGGATCGGATCGCTTCGCAATCGCGTTCGCATCCAATCGTCCACGTAGAATCTTATAGAAAGATCAAAAATATTAACAAAGAATTGTCAATATCAAAGGACAAAGTAAATAAAGAGCTGTCGCTTTCAAAATAAATGTACGAGTTTATTTAAATTGATCTATAATAAACAATTAATTAATGTTTTGGGTTTTTAACTGACTTCAAAAAAAGGAGGAGGTTCTCAATTGGACCGTATATTTATTTACCTAAGTCAGTCGTTTTAGTTAAACCATTTATAACTCAAGAGCGGCTAAACCGATGTAACTTAAAATTAGTGGGGAGATAGCTTAGGACGTAAACCGCCGGGCGTAGCTAGTTTCTTGTAAATATAAAATTATGAGTTCCAATTGTGTTAGTTTAAAACGTAGGTATATTTCTTTTTTAACTCATGCGTGTATTTTTTTCTTTTCCAGTCAACAAGATCAATATGCGAGTTCATAAAGACCCAGATCTGCACAATCGCCATATCACTGACCTTGTTCAACTCGGTCCACCTTCCAAGAGAGGCCTTCAGACATGGAGCTGTTCCGTTTCTGGTGGTCTACACGTTTTGGCTGCTGGTGGTTGGGCTCCCAATCACGCTGCTGCAGCTGGCTTTGGGGCAGTTGAGCCAGCAGGATCCTGTTGGAGTGTGGAGAGCTGTGCCTATATTAAGAGGTAGGTCGTTAAAAAGTCGTTAAAGCCAACTTAACTAAGTCAGTTTAACTTAGCTCGGTAGTTGTTCAAACAGGCCAGCATGACTGGAGGGTTACTGCGGTTCGTTTCGATACGACATCGATACTGTCATACGATGATTCTACTGTCACATTCTGATAGTAGGGTGACAGTAGAACCGTTGTCGTATTGAAACGAACCGAAGTAACCCTCCTGGTATAGTTTGCAATGGATGCTCGATGTATAAAAACTGGCTCAGCTATGAGGAGCTAATCTATCTAACTTACTTACGTAGTTAACTTTGTACGGCTGCATATTTATACTGATGCTAACTTGTATGAAAATCAGGCAAGCAAAAATAAACAAACTCAGTTTTGTTGGGGGAGGACGATCTTCATTTTTGCATGTAGGTAATCGAAGGTTCATAATAAATTTCACCTCATCTGAAGTACCTACTTACCGTTCAATGTATTTCTACAAAAATACTTCCTGTCGCGCTATTTGTTCAAAAAAAAGCCACGTGAGGTCTTTGAAAGTCCTTAGAATAAATTGTTTAAATAAATAAATAAATAAATAAATAATAATAAATAAATATTAAATATTTCCGACCACCAGCTATTAAAAATAATCAATTTCGGGAACTCTCGGGAGCCCGGGGTCCGCTTTCCTACGTCTCCACTTCGCACAATCTACGGCATTCCTTGTTGTGAGGCCATTTGCACGGATATCAGACTTAGACTTGTAACCTAAAAAGCAGTAGGTACCTCATTAATAAAAAAAATACACACAAAAATGTTCGTATAATTTTCCAATCACCTAGAAGATTTCCAAAGAACTTAATTTAAGTTACCTACTTACCTACTTTAATTTTGCTTAAGTTTCCAGTTCTTTCTTTCGCTTTCAAAATATTAAAACGATTTAAAACTTCGCAGACATTCTTTGAACTCTCATGTACATAAGTCTGTTAGTGTTGGTGCTTAAATCTGAAATTACTGTGAAAAGTTAAGTCGTATAAGTTATGGAAAATTTTGTGACAGTGTTAAAAGGTGAAAAACCTATGTACCTAATTAAGTTCAATATTTTACGACCTTTTTGGCGCGACGGGCGAAGGTCCGACTGAAGGTTAGGGGTTTGATTCCCGCCAGGTATACATGACGTAATTATGCTTGAAATAAACATTTCTGATCTGGGTGTTTTCTATGTATCATTATGTACCTATGTATTCCCAAACTGTTGTCAAAGTGAGTGTTGTATTATGTAGTATATCCGTTATCTATATTGCGCTGTGTGTACCGTCGTGCAATATTATTTATTTTATTTTATTACCAGCAGCATCCCGCGGGTTTCGCCAGCGTAATTCCTGATTCCGTGTGAATTTCGAAAAACCATTTCTTACTGAGAATACTTACACATCCTCCAAATTTCGTGACTCTAGCATCAGGGCCTCTACTTTATTTTGACGAAAATTTTTTTTCGTTCCAGCTATACTATTTTGTTCCGGGCTGGGCAAAACCCCAACCCCAACTCAATCCCAACACAACTAGGTATCTTTCAAGTAAACCATACCAATGTACATAGATCTACACGTTGTAAAACAATCAACAAGTATTCTTCACTATGTTTGCTTTGGAACACAACATCCGAGGGAGAGATTTCCGAATATCGCGTCACCGTAATCCTATACTTTATAGTACAAGAGGTCGCATTGCTTTCGTCGCGTATTTATTCACTACCAAAGAGATAACTCTTTCGACTCTTCTAAACTTGCATCGATTATATTTTTTTAACTACTATCAGCACGCTTGTAGACAATTTAAGATTTAAATTACCTTTATGTTTGGGCAAGTGGTTACACCGGCCGTAGTCGCGTGTATAGATTGTTTTCATTTTTTTTATTTCTCATTTCCATACTTACTTTTTTACTTACAGTTACTTAAGAACTCATTTACAGCTAAGCTATAATACTCTAAGTTATTGACATGCCCCTTGTTCAGACATTACATTACAGAGACATAATTTATGGAATAGTGGACAAAAAAGAGGTATACAATTGTATGTTTTTTTGAGCGCGAAAGCCGCTTTAGTGCATATTCCAAAAAATGTTTTGTAGGTACCTATATAATTTTTCAAAAGTGGTAAGGCCTTTAAGGAATTTAGTGAAAGGTAACGTATCACGTTTATTTTTGTATTCTGTTCCTACATTTAAGTAATTTAAACAAAAAATAAAATTTCATAAGTTTGATATATAGTTGAAGCAGGCACGCCAAGAACTTTTTCTCTTCAGGTCTGTATTTTTAAAGCAATCTTCACGGAACTTGGAATTTAAGTAGGTACCTTGACTTTATAGATTTTTTCTCGTTGGGGATTCTTGATTGTTAGAGTATTTTGTGGACTATGGGCCTAAATGCTCGCGTGGTCTTACATTTCGCAGAATTGCTAGTACTATGCTAATGGATTATTAGGATGTATCATGATGAGAACATAAACTACTAGCAGCGCTCGGCGGTTTCACTCGCTTAAGTACCGATCCTGATCCCGAAATATTGGGAGCTTATGTGTTATTCTAGGTTTCCAGCTGTATTTATTTATTTGTGTCATCGCAATTGGTTCAGTATTTTTTGCGTGAAGGAGTAACATACTTACTTACAAACGAATACATACTTGCAAACTTTCGCTATTATAATATTGGTAAGATATTCCTTTTTTTAATCAACCTATATTGTCCCACTGCAGAAAAAGATCTCCCTCATTTGTTTTCAAGCTTGTCGGTCTTGGGCGGTGTTTGGCCAGTTTTCATCGAATACAAGATGTTTCTATAAATAAAAAATACTGTGATCTCTTGTACTATGTCCTTCGATAAGCATACAGATTTAAAGCAAATCCAAATGTTCCCACCTGTTCCCAAGCCTCTACTCTACCTGTACAGTGTACAGGTGTTTACTTTTCCTTCCATTATCCTTTAAAGGATTTTTCTAAAACAACCTTAGTTACCTAGATGGTTGGTATTCATGAAACGACGTTTTTTGACGAACGAATTTTGATCCATCTTTTTTAAACGCGTGTGAGTAATTTCCCGAAAAGTTTGACTTTGGAACTGGTGAAGCTCGTCCGTCAGAGACGAGTTTGAAATGGATCACTATCGGGTGACCTTTCTCCAACTAGTCTCTAATAGAGAACAGTCTAGTTCTATGAAAACAACCTTATATTTTTTCAGTCGGCTAAAGCTGATAACATAGACAAATTTGTTTTGGCCCGAATAGGAAAAAAGAATGGCCCGATTGGGAATAAGCCACAACTGCCATATTATACCCTTAAGGTGATCGCACATTTAGCAGCACCGTACGCGCTGTCCTCGCAGCATTTCGTAAAGTGCGGTGGGGGTGCATATTCTATCTATCTTTGTATTGTTCAGAGCGAATCTCTGCAAATTAAAATATTAGATATTGAATTAAATATAGGTAAAGTCAACCAAGGCAAACTCCCCTTTCCGCCTAAACTAAGTTAGTTTAGCTTAGTTCTGCCAAGTCGGCCAGTTTTTCAGACATCTGAAAAACTGGCCGACTTTGCACACTTGGACAGTTTGCACAATAATGCATTGTGGATCCTCAGTAAACTGTTCAAGGTGTCAGCTATCCTCACTTGTTTAAAAAACTGGCGAACTATGAATTTAGTTGACGTAGGACGTTCGGCTTAATTTGACCAAAATCATCATTGAGTTTGAAGTAAATGTTTACACCCGTCTTGCTTTCATGTTATATCTACTGTTTAGGTCAATAAATTTAAATTACTTTTTGTATTTTTCCAGGGGTGGGTCACCTTAAACTGCTCACGTCGTACCTATGCTGCATTTACTACATGGTGTACGTAGCTTTAGCTATGGCTTATCTCATTTGGATCGGGAAGGGGCCGTTTCCTTTGAAGGATTGCACTAAGCTGCATATCACTCCGGTTAGTATTCGATTTTAAATATTCCACAGGCTGCGTTTCTGTAGACTCGCGTGGATGTGTAGTTATAATGTAGGTATTTACATTATAACTACACATCCTACATAGTAGGAACCAATAGAAAATTGCCTCTTACAAACATTCACCATGCATACAAACTTTAATTCACTATATTATTAGTACAGATAAGTCCGCTGAAGTACTTCTCGGGGCGACCGCTTAAGTATTGAATTTTGCACTGTGGTGAAAACGTGCTAAGTTTGGATGTATGGATTAATGTTTGTTAAAAGAATTTTACGTAGCTTCGCTTCTCATTTTTGAGAAAAGTTGCGACAGACAGACACAGCACATCTCTTTAACACATTAAACGTCACTTATCCCAAATGTGTGTACCGTCTCCGTGGCTGTCTATAGTATTCATATCGTGACTATTTATTTCAGCTGATCTAGATGTTTCTTTATTTAGGTATCTATTTACTTAACATAAGAATGTCTCAAAATATAATATCGTCGAAACATATCTTATAAATAACATGTAAATAACACACATATTTGCGAAAAACGATACCTACCATTTCCTACAAAAACAATAATGAAATTGTTGTCTTATTTTCCTTTCAGAACGGATATGAAAATCGAATGAATGCTACTGAATGTTTTAAGTAAGTAAAAACACGAATCAAAATGAAATAATAAGCAAGCAGTAATAAATTACTGCCGCGTTTCCACCGCGAGCAGAACGGAGTAATTAAGGGCCCTATACCTGCTAAACTCAAAATCCATGTCGGGCGCATCGAAAATTGTTGATTATTTCATGACGGAATGTCGTAGAACTTTTTTTTGTGTACAGATTGTAGGCGACATTGTTTCCGATATTTTAGTGCAGTTTTCATACAAATATGTCGAAACGTATTAAAGCCTATCGACATTTTAGCCAAATCAGACATTTTTTGTCTAAAATTTGGATAGGCTTTGCACCAGTAGGTTCTTGTCTTAAAACTACACCAAAATATAGGAAACAATGTCACCTACAATCTGTACACAAAAAAAGTTCTACGACATTCCGTCATGAAATAATCAACAATTTTCGATGAGCCCGACAGGGATTTTCAGTTTCAAGGTCGTTGGCGTTGTAATTCCTCTTAAGGGAAAGTCTAACTACTCTTTTCTCCATACAGTCGACTACGTTTGTATGGAGAAAAAGTAGGTAGGGTCGTATGACTATTAACTGAATTTTATTGAACTACAAGTGTTGACACGAGGACCCCACGGCAAAAAACGGCACAAAACGCGGCCACTTGAAGCTAGAAACAATTATCATGTGGTACGTATGGCTTCAGGTGGCGGCGTTTGTAGCGGCTTGTCTGGTACTACGAAAAGCTTTATAACTACTTTAAAAGATTTATAACTACTCGACTACTATACTACTACTACTACCCTTGCTCAGTTTGTAGAGATTTTTAACAACCGTTAACTTTAACGATGTTTAAAGAAGGAACGGGTAAAGTTATGGATGGTATGAAGTATTTTTTAAAGCTTATGAAAGCAGGCTTAAGCTTATTTTGTGCCATCTACACAATGAAATGTAGAGATTGTGCTTTCTATCAATAAGTCCTTAATTTATTTGATGAGAAAGTTAAACTTTATCCGTAGTTTAACCATCGTTAAAAATTAACGGTTGTTAAACATCTCCAGAAACCGAGCTCTCTGGTTAAAGTTTCATTTATTTCAACAAATTGAGAAGTTTTAATATTTGTTTGGATTTCAGTTCAACATTTTTATCTACGTTCACTGAAAATTCTCAATACATCGGAATTATGGCGATATTAATATTCTTTCTTTGGTTCTTCGTGCCCATTCTGTAAGTAAATAAACAATTTATAATTTAATTCTCGTTTTAATGATGAAATTTAACATTGAAGGACACATTGAGTTAATTAAATGTCATCATAAATGATTGAAATGACCTCTTAATTGTCGAGGTAGGAGCATTTGAGTCATGCTAATACCCATTTATTGTTGTATTATACCCGTAGATACTAAAATACTTAGGTGTATATTTGTTATGGAAATTTCGAAAATGAAAATTCTTATAACATGTTCAATATAATAATATGTAGGTATCTGTATACATCAGTTCAATACGTGCACCTGTTTTCCAAGTCTACTCTCACAATTGTGTCTCAATAGAGTGCGTTTAGCACATTATTTTGGTAGACAAATATGGTCAAATACAAGTCAAATATGACAATTGCTATTCTATCGACACTCTATCGATCTATCTTTCTATCTAATTATCGAGATAAATCCAACAAAACTTAGATATACGTGCACAAAAGTTTTATAATCATAAGAACGTTTGCTCAATAGGCACATTAAAACCAGTAAATTTAAATGGCAAGTAAAACCTGAAAACGGTGTCTAGTTCAAATTCTTTTAATAATTAATTTGAGCTTTTTACCTTTAGTAATCGAGTACCGACATTCAGCCGTCCTTCGGGGAAACACTTTGACAAGACAATATTGTCCTTGCCCAGTCATTAGATTGATTGACCTGAGATTTTGTTGTTTATTTAATAGCGTTTCTAATTACTTGATTCTTAGAAAGATTTGCTCTCTAGAGGGTAAAGCTGAATTCGGACCGTGATCCGACCGGAGTCATTAATGTGTCGGCTTTAGGATAACTTTTATTACGTATTAACTAACTAAAGCAGAATGTAAGTGTCAGCGCCACCGTATGACCATAATGACCACAAAAATAACAACTTGTATTAAAAAATATGGATGTTGGCGTACAATTTGCATCGATCACGAAATTCCTTTGTGACTTTGTAGTTTTACGCAAAGCACACACTTGAATCGCAGTAACCGAGATGCCTGCCAATGTGATTGGGCTGGCTCCGTTGATTAAAAACCAACTTGTTAATGTGGTCATTATTAAGAAGTTTGTAGAAGTAGTAGTTTCTCATTGTGATCCTATACTACCGTAACGGATTATTCATAAAATATAATGTACTTATCTCATTTACATATTTTCCTTTCAGTTTATACCGCCTACGTAAAACATTGAAGGCAACGCTTTGCGTCTTAGCGCCATTGGTCATAGTTATCGCTGTGACATTATCTACATTTCTGGGTACCAGTTCAGTTCTGGATGTCATGTTCGAGTCGTGCGAGCAATGGTCACCACTTTACCAGCCTTTCATTTGGCACAGTGCATTGATACAAGCGCTGCTATCAACGCAGATTGTTGGAGGGTATTTGATAAGTGCAGGAGGGACGATATATAAGAACTCTGATGTTAGATGGTGAGGATGATGTCAATATTTAATTAAACATTACAGTAGATATAGGCGCTTCCTCATTGTTAGTATTTGCCTGTAGTGTAACAAGAAGCACGGTCTCTATTGCTCCATTGCCTCGCGCCAGGTTTGTTGGTTTGCTTTACCGAAATCGTTAAATAACAGACGAATGATGGCCCTTGATGAAGAACCTTTGGAGATTTTAGGTTATATATTTTATTTTATCTGCGTCTGTCCCCAACTTTTAAGAATTTATGACGTAGCCTTTGTCTTTTTGTGTCATTATCATAAACTTATACCTAAAACACTGTATTTGAGACTAATTGATATCATTTATAAAACCCCAAAGAAAAGCCACTGGATGCAGACCGCATGCCACCTAGAAAATCATGGGATTTCTGTGACTGAGATGATGATTGGATTTAAATTTCAAAAACGTAAATGTAAAACTTCTGATTTTCAGGACATCAGCCTTCCTAATAATGACAAGCATATTCTCAGGCTGGCTCTGGATCCTGTTGTGGGAAGCCATCGGCGGAGAAGGGAACAAAGACACGGGCTTCATATCAATTCTAGTCTTGATATACCAGTCTTCTGTGACTGAGAGAAGACATAAACAATGGCCTCTGCTATCTTTAGCGCTAGTTTTTCTATCAGGGATTATCAGTATAGTGAGTAATAATATTTTATAATTAGACTTTAACGGCCTTACTTTAAAAGAGTCTTCGCGGGTCTGGAGTGGGAAAAAGAAAACTCCTTCTACTTACCTAGGTGACGTTTGACCTTTTTTTATTTTTCTGTTAGTATTCTACAGACATGTTACCTACCTAGTTTGAAATGGATGGCAGATTAAGCCTTTGCACAGCAGAGGGACAGTTCTGGATAATCTAAATTCCTTATTCCCTCATAAGGTACACTATCGAATGATAGTGTATCTAATGAGGGACGCGACTTATTTTTCATTGTGCTGAATAACACAATGAAAAATAAGTTCCCGCGGACTCATCCCACCCGTAACCCACTAGCAAAATGCTAGTTGGATCTGATAAGACACTAACCTTGCTTTTTGGTTCACTCTCCCGCTCCTCTTTCATTCCCTCATTGAATGACTGAAAATCATAATCCTTGGTTTGCAATCTATTAGGCTTCTTATTGGAGTGAGAAGCTTAACTACTTCTACTCTGAAAACTAACAAACTATCTTTTGTATTCCAGTTGACCCTTTTATACCCAGTTTACGACAAACTCCACCGGATGACCGGTGATCACTGGCGTCTTTTCGCCACGGTGTCATCAGTAGCCGGAACTGCTCTGACAGTCGCTGTTCTTGCTCGAGGATTGGAATTGCTGACGATTCTGGATGAGCTGGTCATGCCAACGTTGGCGGTGTTTACAGCTGCTGTTGAGGTTGTGGGATTTGTTTTTATTTATGGTAAGCATTACATTGTTCCTTCTTTCCGTTGATTTTAAACTATTGCATAGCTTTAATCGCGGGCTTTAAGCTTTGAATTAATAAATTTCGTAAAGAAAAAACCTAACACCCTAGGGGGTGGTAGGTATGGTAGGCAGAGTGGGCTCCGCCTACCATTTTACTATGGTACCCATAGCAACGTGGTACAAAAAAAAATTATAATTCCATAAGTTGATAAAAAATGCTATGCTGTTAACTTAGGCAGAGTGGGGGTGTCAGGTTTTTTTTCGTTACGAAATTTCTTCATTCAAAGCTCAAAGCCCGCGATAAAAGCTATGCAATAGCTTAACGTATGGCACTCGGGGACTGCCGCGGTGCCACACGCTTTTTTTGTATTTTTATTGTTAGTTCATTTTTACGTAGTTACCGTATTTTTTATAAAACTTAGTACCTATGCGAATATATGAAACTAGCTTCTTTTACATTTGTGGTATTCTTTTTTTTCAGGCTGGTGTTACCTCGCAGTCGACATAGAATTCCTAACTGGTGTGAAACTCCCTTGCTTCTGGGTCGGAACCTGGTGGACAACCCCAATCTTTATTGTGGGAGTAACAAGCTGGTGGCTTCGAGCCTTGGCAAGAATTGGGTGGGAACAAACGATGATATTTTGGCCTTTAGTGGTGACTACTGCAGTGATTGTGGTAGTCATGGTAATCATGGCTGCTGTCGCTGTGGCGAATGAGGAGCAGTATAACTTGATATCTGTAAGTTTTTAACATCATTTATGTATATAGGTCTTTTTATACTTTATACAGTAACATAATGTTCATGTACCTGTTTTTAAAAAAAAACGCAACGTAAAGCCCAGATTATACTTTCCTTGGGGATAACGTGATCCAGAATGGGGTTGTTCTGAACGTCTAGGTGTTGGTTTACGCCATCTGAAAATTAGAATTACCTCTTTTATTTATGTATACAAAGAAATACCACCTCTCTCTCTCTCTCTCTCACACACACATACACACACACACTAACATTCTAAATATTATTATTTAGCATAGATTCCATCCCAATTGACCCTATTGTTATCAAAATTATGATGTACATGAGAATATGAATTTGCTGATCATCATTAATATTAAACTTATTAATGTATTTTTGTTAATGGTCTTAAGAGAATTCTATAAACTTTCCAGAAAATAATATCAGCATTCAAGTCTTCGCGACTATGGGGCCCAGAAGAACCACTAGCTCGATACGTATGGATGCTCCAACGATACCACAACGAAGTCCTAAGCACTCCCGAACAGACTCCCGAACCGATCAACTACCCAGCAATATACAGCACAGACCAAGAAAAGAAAGAAGCGTGGAACGACACATACCAAAGACACTATAACGTTTACGCCAAAAACGACTTTACTTACAAAGACTTAAGGACTAAACCTGAAGATCTTAGAACGTACACTATCCCTAGAGGTAAGGATAAAGACAAGAATAGAACTGCTGAAGAAAAATTTCGTTCGCCTAATATTTGTATAGCGAAAGGACAGTTAGGGGGTCCACTTAATTGTAATTGTAATAGACATTTTACTTTGAATGTGCCGACTTTGAGTAACGAAACGACTACTAGCTTATAAAATAATATCAATAATTACGAACAACGAAATAACTAGTCCATTATAGTAAGAAACAGCAATTAGTTGTAGACAGTAAATAGTAAAACTCTCTAGAAGGTACAAAATAATTAAAAAAGACAGACAAAATTTGGTAATGAAAGACAAATTTATTATTATACTGGATTTTGTTGTCATAAGAATAAAAATACTTACACATTTGAATTTTGTTCTAAATCTTGGTAGAATTGAAAATACAAATGATCTTAATTTGTGCGAAGAAATAAATGGCTAATAAAGTCTAGACGAAAAGGTCCGCATTGCTAAAATATAATCCTAGATAAGAAGGATTTAAAGAAATTATGACTTAATAACTTTTGTGGCCTAAGGTTAGTTTAATCAACTATTTTATCTCGTCAAAGCAGTCTGTCATCAAGGATAGTAGACAAAACTTAAAACTATAAAGGTTTCTTGTTGAATACGAAGCCCTAAATTAAAATTGACAAGCTATGACCAACAGTTTTACCCGTATAAGTCCCGATCCCGCGGGAATACCGGGAAAAAATCCTGGCTATATGCAATTCCAGATCTTCCGCTATCTGCTTACCAAGTTTTACGGCAATCGAGTTGAATATTACTATGACATTTGGTTTAGTAGCTTTTGCGTGAAGGAGTAACAAGCATACTCGTATATTTACTTTCACGTTTATAATATTACTAGGATTTACTTACGTTAGAACGTTTTTTAATTTGCGACTATAATCTGACGTTTGGTTCTTAGTAGTTGTCATTTTTCCTCAGCAAAATGTGCCAAATCATAGCCAACAATTAAAAAACGAAGTATAAGTTGGTTTTTTATTTACTTATTTATTAAGTTACGCCCTCAGTTTTATTCTTGTAAGTCTCGATCGCTTGGAAATTAGTGACTAAAGATAAACAATGACAATTGAATTAACTTTCAGCCCGATCGGCTTACCTCCAGAAAGGACATATGACTGACTTAAATCTGACTGACTGAACAACACTCGATCACTGAACAAGACTAGACATAGAACAGAACGACCTACTTACTCAAAAATGTACAAAAAGTAATAAAACGAGTTAAGAACGCTATACTTTGTCTTATTTTTTTGGCCACACTGATACCAGAATCTCTGTTGGCCGATGCTTATTTTAGCTGGTAGCACTCATATCGTTTTATATGAATTTTAGTCTTACGAACACCCTATCTCTAGTTTAACACACGTGCGACAAACACGCTGGACGCAAATTAGATGAAAAAAAATGATTTAAATTATAAGAACAATATTGCCATCACTGTCATGATGAGTAGCGCTGAGCGCTGAGCGAGACGGAGATAACCCTTGTGACATCGGTTTCGGACCGAAGATGTTTGTGAATTCTGCATACCTGGGTAGGTACATTGTATATTGACGTGTAACAAATACAAATCATTAATTGATCATAATAAACCCTATTATGATCAATTAATGATTTGTATTTGTACATAGGTCTCTTTCGGCCTTATATTAGATACCTATTCACATTTTCACATTTAAAATAATAGTATAAAATTAATAATGATTTATTTCAGTGATAGAACTAAGTAACCAACGGTTCTATTACTGAACTTACCAACTGTGTTCTTCAGTCTTTATTTTTCGATGAAATTTTCGACCTATATCGGTCCGTCGAATCTACAGTCTGCAAACACCATTAAGTTGAGAGAGTAAAAAGTTTGTTCCTAAAAATAGGGGACGATAATCGTTCACAAGGTAAACGCGAGAGCTGAAGCGGGTAAAATGAGAAATGTTCAAAGTTTTTTACATAAATCTTTTGGAAAAAGTCTGAAAATTATTACTTGTGAGCCTTCTTTGCACGTTCTTCGGAACTCAATAGAAAATTTGGTGTAAAATGAGAGGAATTTTGAACTATTATATCAGGCCACTCGCTTGGCAATTAAGGGAAACAAACGAATCCAGTCACGGGAATTTTTTTTAAACAATAAAAATAAAAATATTATTTTAAACCGATTTTCATTTAAATTTCCCGTCGCACCTTAACGATTTTTTTAGTTCTATGGTATGTTAAAAATTGAATATAATTAAAAAGATTTTTAAACCCATCTTTTAAAATATAATATTGAGTATTGTAGATAAGGCACGCCTGTAATATCGTTTAAGTTTAATTTAATTAAAAACACTCAAACCTTAATGAATAAGTGTAATAAAGTTTCCCGAAAAAATATACTGGCCACAAATTGAGAGCCGATGTTGCCAGGTAAAAAAAGAAAATTCAATATCCGCTTGGATAAAAATAAACGAAATTTATTTAATAACAGAACGCAGGTGGGCGATGAAATAATGATTGGGGAAGTATATTTTTATGATGTAACACCGAATGACAGCCGGTAAATTAATTGGGTATAAGTACTTACCTACTTGAAAAATATATCGCTGATAAATATTTAGCAATTATTGAAATATTTGCAATTTATATTCTGATACATATCTAAAGGTAATGATCGTACACATAAGTGCCCTTCATTGTTTTTTATATTTAACAGATGATCCGGGGGCTAGTGTACAATTTACACCCATAATATAAGCCTAATTGCTTAAGGGGAAAGTCTACCTACTGTTTTCTCCAAAAACTTTACAAATCGCAGTCGACTGTTTCCTCCCTGGATAACAGGTTTTTTTTTTAATCTATGTCTATTCTAGTTAGAAAATAAAAACACCAAAACGTAGGGGCACGGTCTTGGCAGATATAGGTTTTATGGCATAAACAAACATATTTGCTCTAATGCCTTTATCTAGGGAGGAAACAGTCGACTACGTTTGTATAGAGGAGGAGTAGACTTTCTTCTTTAGATCTGGAAAGTTGTCAATGCATGAAATTTAAATTCGACAGGATTGAAGGGTTAGAATTGTACTGCAGTCAGAAATGCAGTCATGAAGGTTTGTTTATTTTTTCTACGGTACAATCGATAAAAACAACATTAGATGGATAGTGTTTCGAAATAGCGTAGGGAACCCATCGCAGGTACCTACACTAAACTTCAACGAAGTCTTGACTTAAGAAATTATCTGAAAAAAAAAAACTAAGATGAATAAGGTTAAAGCTTCATAAAATTCAGGTAACAAATATCGTTGAAATATAAAAGGCAAAAAGGCCAAGCGCAAGGTGTCATAGCAGATATGAGATTAAAACGATCTATATTTCTACTCTACTAGGCCCCAACAAAAAAGGACGTATTGTATCAAATTAATAGCGGCACCTAAAATACCGCTGTTTTTATTATTGAATAATTTAAAAATACTATACTTAAAATTAAAAACATTTTCCGGTTTTATTCGCGTGGTTTCGAGACCTTTCCAGGTTCCTTCTTCAGAATTGACTGAACAAAAATCAATGCTATACTTGCCAAAGTTTCGAATACGATGGAATAATGAAATAGCTTGAAACATAAAAACACATATAAGTAAGAGATACTTTAAAAAGACTGTGATTTAATAAATAAATTCATCAGTGAACAATATCAGGTCACGATTTATTTAAGTTGACTAGAGAAAATTTAGTCTTGGCTGGGGCTACCGTCGACCAGCCACACCAATGACAGATGACACTACCGATGGAAAAATCAATAGAGCAAACAAGATTTTCCGAGAACTTTACAGATATAAAATTCAAAATCCTGACTGATTCACTAACTAGCTTACCTACCTATTATATCAACGCACCTGTTCCGTTGGAGGTTTTCTCCAAAAGGATATAGGTACTACCTCGCTATCTCCAAATGCACTTAAATAATTTTCTTTGTTCTATCGTTAATAAATAAATTTTTCGGTTTTAACCGCGTGGTGTGTATTACTTTTAGGACTCGTTCAACGCTCAACGTTGTTCTATCGTTCGTGGCTGTTCTCTCAGAGCGTCATTTTAGCGCTCATCCCAACACAATCAGATAGGTCAGGTCACATGGCAAGGACAAATGTGGCAGTAAGTCAGAGACGGGCCCTCCCGAGATTTCTTATACTCCTGTACAAGACATTTAATGTTACAACGAATAGAAAGAACCTTATGATGTATTTTACTAAAACCAAATGGAACAAAGGAATACTTTTTTTTATTTCAGTCCTGGATTTACTGTTAGGTAGGTACTGGTTTTAAATTACGGATAGGTGTCAATAGGTGACAACTTAATTTTTTTTTCTGTTTTCGCGATGTTGGATATAAATTAAACTCTTCTTCAAGAGACCTATAAAGGTCTCGAAACGTTGAGCATTGGAACAATGCTAAAAGTAATAACCGAAACTCATAGAAAGCACGGCAGGGTTACTGCGTTTCTTTCGACCGATAATTTCTGAAAAAAAAAAATGAAATGAAAAATATTTATTAACCATTAAAACCTATTTACAAACAATCGAATTTCAGCGGCCCCCACACTAGACATAGTCTGTGTCGTGAGGTGCCAGAAAACAATTTACATTTTAGTGATTGTAGTATTCGGTTGACCGTATCTATACTATGGAATTAATAGAATCTGACACGTACGTAATTCAAATTTGTGTGAAACTGCTGAAGAAAATGTATTGGTCGGATAGACTGATAATTCCTAAATGACGAAATAAAGTAAAGTCTCAGGTTACAACTAGTTTTAAATGAATTTGTAAGCATGTAAATGCGTTCCTGAAGCGTTACTGACGAATCGAACGATGTCTGACTTTCCATAAAATAAGATGTCCACTCTATTAATTTAATTTAATCTTCTTATGCTCCTGTTATTACAAGGTACGAGGATAATGTCAGGGATATTTATTTCTTCTTCCCGTTGTACATTTTTATGATAATAATATTTAAATGCTTCGTAGTTTACAGGTCTATAAAATTGTTAAAATTATTGTCGTAGTCAGGAAGATTCTTGCATTAGACCTCCTATAACTTAAGAACTACTGCGTTACTTTGTAGAGCAGAAAAATAAGTATTAACTTTGTAGAAGATATAAATAATACAAATAAACACACAGAGATAAATGGTAAGTGTTTGAACCAAATTATTACAAAAGTATCAGAAAAATAGAGAAAGAATAAAAAAAAACACATTTTTTATTAGAAATTAAAATTAAAACTAATGAATAATGGTTAAATCTCTTAGCTCTTATCTCTAAACGTGATGTGTTTTAAGCAACTTTTTTAAAAAGGTTAAAACAAAACAAACAATGTAAAAAAGAAGGACTAGGTACTACCTACGTACAAAGCCCACACTTAACTAGGGAGACGGCAGTGGAACGGGTTGACCAGTCTTCTATCGTGGCTTATGGCTTAACCGGTCTATGTATCGTTACACGGACAAGACGAACTTTATTTACCAAAAGTTTACAGTCCAAGTTAACAATTTATCGGATCCACCACAACACACACAAACTCAGCCTAGTGAGGCTGAGCTTGTCCTGTGGGAAAGAATGGTTATCCACATCAACAGTGGTACATTTATCAAGAAATGAACAATTTAATATCAGAAAGGTATTTAAGTACTTAATACCTATCTTATACCTACACTAAGGAGCAAGGTATGGGTGTTTAATTTAGGGGAGAGTGAGGGAGGTATGTGTGTTTGTAATAAGTAATGTGATTTCTTATGTGTGAGTGTGTGTGAATTATCCAAATTAAAACAAACATCCCACCAAAAACTTGGCTTTAAAATCCCCTCCATCTTCGTAAATTCAAACCAAGTTTTAATAAAGTCACTACCCCGGATATTGTAGACGGTAAAATGTTGAGCGCCAATTAAGAGTGAATCCGCATTAGACGACAGGTGGCGTGCCGTCTTATTAAACTGAGTCCAGGTGTAGGTACTAATTTATGTAAACTATTAGCTACGGCTTGTGGTTTTACTCATATAATTTCCGATTCTTTAGGGAAATCCTCCTATCCTACTAATATTTAAAATGTGAAACCTTGCGTTTGAGGGGACAGTCCACCTACTCTTTTCTCCATACAAACTTTACAAACGTAGTCGACTGTTTCCTCCCTGGATAAAGATATTAGAAAAGATATGTTTATGCCATAAGTCATATATCAGCCATTACCATACCCCTACGTTTTGAGTTTTTAAATTTTTTGATATTCATTTCTATTCTAATTCTGTTCAAGTTAGTCGAAACTAATTTTAAGATTTCAACAACTTTTTCTGTGACCCTCTTTGGGTATAAAAAAAAAAGTCGGGGCTAGTTTAATGTATTTAAATTCAAATCAAAATCGTAAGCACCTAAGAAAAATCTTATTCTTCTTATATACTAGTTAGGTATTTGATTATATAAATTTATTTCATCGAATTCAGGTATTAATAGGTATTTGATTAGTAAGTGAAACCCTTATTTTCAACGATTGTCATTATTCTTCAAGAATCAATTAAAATTATAAGATCATTATGAGTGTCTACATACTCAGAGCATTAAATTGCCATACATATCTAAAGTCTGCCTTTGAATATGGCCAGCTTAAAACTTGCACGTGAAACTTAGGACACCAGGGAGACGAGCTCAGGACTAGTCTAACTTGTGTACCTTCTGAGGATTACCGCCTGATGCATTTAGATGCATAGAACTACATTGTTAAGATGTGTCTTGGAACTTTGTTATGGGTTTCGTCGGGGAGGTTACCCTGTTGTCTGGACTGATTATAATTAGTGAAAATGATATTTGCCATTGTATTACCTACTACCAGCGCCCCGCTGTTTCACCCACTTATTTTTGGTGTATTTTTGAAATCGGCACAGTATTTTTTGAGTTTATTCATCAGGTACAAACACACAAACACATACACACAAATACAAATTTTTCCTTTTTATAATATAAGTGTAGACAAACATACAGACACACACACACAAATACAAATATTTCCTCTTTATGATATTAGTGTAGATGAATAGTCCGGGTGTCTTTCTATGTAATAAAATGTAGGTATGTTACTGTATTAATATTCTCATTTTAGTAAGAGATCATAGTTACAAAATATAATTCGTCTTAAACTATTCATCGTTCTTTCATTCAAAAAAAGGCAAGCAGACCTCCCAGTAGGTATACTTTCAATTTAGCGTCTAAAACAACGGTAACTTTTTTGGAAAATTGATGCGAATCCGACTGTAATAAAAGTTGGTAAGTTTAAAATTCACACAGGGGTATGGAAATACTGTACCTACAGGGAAATCTAATCAAAATTTCAGGATACAATATCATCGACTTACGTTCAGGGTACTCATTCAGTTACTTTGTGAGATGAAAACCGAAGGGAATAATTATCACAATTTGAAAAGTTGTATTCCTATATTATATGATTAGTAGAAAATAAGTGATTCCACCACGAGCGCAGCGGATTCGTGCGACTTTTTGCGTTATGAAAACGACCGTTGAATATTAATGATTAATTTTGGTATAGAGATAAGACCTTGGAGAAGGACACCGGCTACTTTTGATCCCGTAAATCCAGCGAGATCGGGACTTGCGCGCGTGAAACCGCGGGGTTAGCTACTTTCTTATACAGGACACAAAGTGAAAACTTTAACGAATTTGTAAACAGAATGTAAATGTAAGTTGAGGCACCGTCATGACCGCTTCATCCTGTACCAATGAATTATTCGTTCAAAGTTCTAGAACGAAAGTTTATACAAATGGCACGGTTGGTTTCTGTATTACGTACATGGTACAAGTTCTAAGATAGACGAGAATTTAATGTTAATTTTCATATAGCTAAAAACACTTTTGTCTTTACAACACGCGTTGTCTTTACGAATCTAATGGCACCTTATATGCCAAAATCCATCGAACCGCTCAGGCTACAGAGAGTGACAATCAAAAATTGGTTAATACACAATACACATACATCTGTACATGTTACGCTCGAAAAACATGACCCTCCTTCAGCAGTCAGGTAAAACAAAGACCATATTATATCTATTTCACACTTGACCAACAATTTATGAGTGATACCTACTACCTAATACTTACCCGTGATACTACTAGTGACAGTAGAAACGGCGGGTGAAATAATAGCTAAGGTACTACGTGGTATAATTAATTATTATTATACCACCCGCTTTTCTCTCATATTGATACTTTCATACAATAAAAACAAATGACGATCGAAACAGAAACAAAATGCTATCGAAATGGATCACGTTAATAATATTTGGAAATCAACAACCAACCACAATTTGTCGACAGAATTAGCCAGGTAGTATATTACCCGTTTGTGGTAATACTACCTTGCTAATTGTGTGTGTGTTACCGTTGTGTGTGTGTGTGTGTTTTACATCATCATCATTTAGTGCCATTTTTATATTGAAGTTTGGAGGTCAATACTCAAAATTTCCTCCAATCACATGTCTGTGTTCTTTAGCTGCGGGTATGTCAGTCTGGTTTACTTTTTAACGTAATGGTATTTATCATATTTGGCAAATAAATAGTACGTGCACATTTTTTGTATTGCATGCAACCACAAGTAAAGGGTTGGAATGCTCTGTCACGGTAATATCCGTTGAAAATGTGCCTAGGATATGAGCTCCCAACTTGGACCAAACAACAAAATTTACTGCGTTTCGCGCGATTGTTGCAATCCACCGTTTTGGGCTATTCCCGTGCACCCATTCGTGGTTCGTTAACTTTGTTATACGAGCATTTGGTACTTAGTTCATGATACCTACCGACTCGAGGGGGAAATCACTTTATGTTAATGACTACGGAATATTGGTTCTAACTAGGTTGAATGTAGATTATGAACTTGGAATCGCCCAGTTTAATAGTAAGTATATGAAACAGGCAATGTTATATTTTGGTCCTGACCGTGCACCGAGAAAATGTTACCGAGCAAATTTTTTCAGTTTCGCATAAGATCACTTTCGCGTGATGTCACTTTCGCAGAACTTCACTTTCGAAGAATGTCGCTTTCGTAAAAAGTTACTTTCGCAGAATGTTACCTTCGCAAAGAGACACTTTCGGAGATTGTCACTTTCGCAAAAAGTCACGTCTGAGAACTAGTAACGATAGACCTATATAGATAGGAATAGGTTTGTGCCATACGTCCACCTAAACTAAGTTAGTTTAGCTTAGCTCCGCATACTTATAGTCCAGTCAAGTTCTCTATATAAGTGAGTCCGCCGCAAACTATGCCAGCTATGCCCCATCACCTGTACGACCGACGACTTTAAGGAGGCTAATGACGCACCGTCATTAGTCTATCGCATCGCTCTCTAATTTTCTAAACGCTGACACGCAAAGAAGAAGAAGGCCATCTTAAATTATAAGTCATTCATTGCAAACCTATTTACTCTATTTTATCAAAACTACTGCTTTAAAATCTGAATTTTAGAGCAGTTTTCGATATTTAGTACCCAGAGCAAACCAAACAGAAATGCTTACTCAGTTTACTTTCCTATAAATCTATTTATATCAATAAATACCTATCACAAAAGTGGAATTCGGCTAGCATTTCGAGCAGTAGTTGCATGTGACAGTTACCTATGATAAATTGTCCCGAACTAAATCATAACCAGGCAGAAATATTCTCGCGTCACTCTGTAATGTATTGCTGAATATTGTGAATGATGTTTTTGTTTAGTATAACAGATGATACTCGTTTTATCTACCTATACATGTAATATTTAAAGACTGAACTGATTGACTTACTGACTGAACTATTGTCAACGCATAGTCAAAACCACTGGCCCTATATGGATATGAAATTAGAAGCAACATAAAGCATGATTTATGCTAGACCGGGCCGTGTCCGGGCCGTGGCGGGGACGGGCTACTTATGTATGTGGACAGCACGGACGCGGCACGGAGAACATGCAAAACTAAAGCTGTCTTCAAAAGTAGCTCGTCCCCGCCCCGGCCCGACCACGGCCCGGTCTAGCAAAAATCATGCTTTAGGTTTTAAAAACATGAACCAACTCAATTTGTAACTCTGTGTAGACGGCCTCTGTGATCCTCCTATATGTAGTAGGTAGGTACTTTAATTGTCTTAACGAGTCGGATTAGGTCTACACATAAAATGACTATTTTTAGCTGTAAGAAGTCTCTCTATGCAGTAATCCAGAATGACGCGGTAATTAACGGAATCTGGCTGAAAAGTTAAAATATTATAATAATATGGTATAGGATATAGCGAGTACACCATTTTATTCATTTAAAAACACTAGTTAACTTGTTGTTAAGCTATTGCACAGCTTTTATCGCGGGCTTTGAGCGCAGCCCCCGAATTAAAAAATTCAGTTACGAAAATAAAACCTAACTCCCCCCCACTCCGCCTACCTACAAAATAAATAAATAATTATAATTGCATAAGTTGATAAAAAAAATGCTTTGCAATAGCTTTACCGTCCCCGAGTGCCACACGTTTTTTTATTAATTGGTCATTTCAAGACATGCCAAGTTACAAAACCTTCTTGTTAATATTTTAAAGTTTTTCCTTTTTTCAAATCCCTATACTAATTTTATGATACCTATTTCATAAAAAAAAAGAAGAGAAGATAATTTTTGAAATTTCATGACATAGAAAGTTCTTAAATCCGATATTTTTTTTTTCACATTAAAGACGTTTTGTTAAAACGCTTAGCACAAATAACTTTTTTAAAGTTTTAATATAATAGCCCACTCAAAGAGTAGGTATATTTATTTAACCCTTAGACTAGTTCGACTGCATGTACGCTCTATTATTATATAGACAATATATCTCTATGACTCAGACAGCTTAACGACGTTCAGTTTTACTTTTTTTTTCAACCCCATTTATCCCCTTAGAGGGGATTAATTAATACAGTCTGTTGAATTGATCTCAGTTCCGTTTTCGTTTTTTAGAGTTTATAACTTACCTACTAAAATTTGGCACCTAATTTTCCAAAGACAGTTAGACAACAAAAATATTAATTGAGCTATGTATGTGTATTTATTTATTTTAGTTTAGGCAGTAGCAGTAGGCCTGTACGTGACTAGATTTTTTTTGTATATAAATACATACATATCTATACTAATATTATAAAGAGGTAACGTTGGTAACAATGTATGTATTTTCCGGGTAATCTCTGAAACTACTAAACCGATTTCAAAAATTCTTTCTTTATTATGAAGCTACATTATCGAGGAGTAACATAGGCTACATTTGGTTCCGATATTTCCACAGGACTCGTTTAGACTCTAAGTACCCAAACCGCAGTCTGTCAATTTCGCGTTGTGCCTAGACCTAACGAGAAATGGGCATATTGATGTATAGACTTATTGCGTATTAGTTCATGAGCGAAGTAGGTAAATTGAGGTTTAGTCATAGTGCGCATTAGCTCTAAAGCGAAGTAAATGAATAGAGGTTTAGTTATATGGCGATTGGCGAGTTAGGTCTAAAGTTTAGACCTAACTCTAAGCTAGGTAGGCACATTTAAATTTATTTTTAGTGGGCTATCTTAATCGGTAGTATCTAACACGAAATCTGCCAATTTCGCGTTGTGCCTAAAGAGACATCAGCAAATTGATTTTGAACTTTAAAAAAAAACTATTTTTCGTATTTAAGATTAATTCAAAAGAAATACATAATCTGTGAAAATTTTAACTAGGTAGCTATCACGGTTCATGAGACCAGCCTGATAACAGTGGCAACAGACGGACGGACAGACAGCGAAGTCTCAGTCAGTAATAGGCCGGGACCCTAATACTAAGACTTCGCTGTCTTTTTTTTACCCTTTGGGTATGAAACTCTAAAAATACATTTGAAAATTCGAACATTCTGGAAGGAATATCGACTTAGTCGTATCGCTAAATGGGCACTACGAGAAGTAGACCTATTGCAACATAGTCATACCGCTAAATAGGCACTACAAGAAGTAGACCTATTGCGACTTAGACCAAACGCTGATTTTAAATGACAGTATGGCACAACGCGAAATTGACAGGCTGCGTTTTAGGTACTTAGAGACTAAACGAAAAATACACGCATTTTCCCAGTAAATAAGTAATGAAAAACTGAAGATTTTAACGTAACTCTGTAGCGTCGACGGAAGCGGCATTCCGGAAGTAGCCGGTGTACACCGGATATGACGTACAAATTTCTGATATCCGCTATTGCTCGGCAACAGTTTGTTTATGTTTTCTAACGTCTAGTGGATAGGTTTCCGCTTTACTGAAAATATGAGGTATACTGAGGATATGATACTGAGGATATGAAAGTAATTTTACAGCCTTTGACAGTAAATGGGATAAGTATTAGCATGTACTAAATTATCATCATCATCATCGCTCACGATGTTCCCGGTTGCATCCCTCTCGAGAGCCCGGGGTCCGCTTTCCTACTTTTACGTCTTCACTTCGCACGATCTTCGGCATCCCGCGTATGGCCTCACCCATTTGCACGCATATCCGATCTTACGGCGCATCTTAGCATGAACTAAATAATAGGTACTAAATCTTTAATCTATGACATTAGATATGAATGACTGTCTCTGTGGTCGGCCCGACTGCAATGCAGAAGGTAGCGAGTTCTATTACCGCCGGGTATGTATGCTTAAAAATAATTATTTGTTTCTGATCTGGGTGTTTTCTATGTTTCATAATATTTAGGTATTTTCAATAAAAAATCATATGTAGTAACTATACCCATTTTCTAGTACCCATAAGTACAAACCTAGTGCTTAGTTTGGGGCTAGATGGCGCTATATGTAGCGTCGCGCAATATTTATAGGACCATGATAAAAAAACACAAAATTAATTAAAATTAAACGGTCTAAGCTTTCTCCTTCTTAAGAGGTTACCTTGAGAATTTAATAAAAGGGGCACTGCTTACTTAACTTTCCTAATAAACTATTTACAAACAGTATTCCTGCCTCTTTATCAAATTACTGGAAGCCAAAACTTGAGTCTGTCTTATCTTTTGGATTGGCACAAATTGTGTTAACGTCCTATATAAGATCAAGCTTTATCCGGATTTCATCTAAATAATTGAATGAGGATCTATTCTGGCTGTGAAAAGGTTCGACAGGAATTATGTGGCTATGAAGGTTGCGAGATTGAGGAACGACTGGAACAGTTGTTTTTTCTAACTACTTTGAACTCTATCCCCCATCCACCCCCTCCCCCTTTCCCTTCATTTTCCCCTCTATTTTTAATGACGCTTTTCATATTGTAAAAATATTTCTACTGGAACTATCTAAGTATGTAAATGTATTTCTACAGTACACATCTACACAATTGCATTTTACTGGGTTTTATTCACTTACGACTTAGGTATATTATTTACTAGCTGTAAATCCCGATCCCGAGGGATAATCGGGATTAAAAGCATCCTATATTATACTCTCCATCACTTAAACTATCTATATTTCACAATAAAATTGCCTATACAGTAGGCTATTTACATCTGTATCGAGTTTCAGTGTCGTTGTATCTTCATATAGATTTTGCCTCAATGTTCGACAGAAATTAAACTCATTTTTCCGGTTTTAATTGCGTGGTGTTTATGACTTTTAGCATTGTCTCAAAGCCCAACGTTTCGAGACCTTTACAGGTCTCTTCTTTAAGATTCTGAAGATACTGAGTCCTTTACAGGTCTCTTCTTCAGGATTCAGGATGCGATTAAAACTGAAAAATGAATTTAATTTGTAAGAGTTTTCTTCAAAAACATTGTCCATAGAAAAGACACTCCTCAAAACCGCTAAACACATGGACAAAACAAATAAAACCAACCATTGTTCGCTTTCAACGTGAGACTGAAGGCGTGATTAATTCTCTACGTTTACCTAATCCGTTCCACATCTCTAACGCTGTTTATCTAACTAAGTAGGATTTTTTCACCGTTTGATACAGAGATTAGGTATTTACCTAGACCACTCGGCTATCACTACCCCACTAACATACTAGCAGCGCCCGATGGTTTCACCCGCGTAAGTCCCGATACCGCGAGAATATCGGGATATAAAGTAGCCTATGTGTTATTCCAGGTCTCCAGCTATCTACATACCGAGTTTCATGGTCATCGGTCCAGCGGTTTTTACGTGATTAAGTAACAAACACACACACATAGGTACACACTAACTCACAAACTTTCAGCTTTATAATATTAGTAGAATCTAATTTATTAGACTCATATTGTATGTTTGTGTATCTATCACGCAAAAACGGCTCAACAAATTTAGCTAAAAATACATCTTAAAAACACTAATCTAAGATAAGTCAATTGTATTTACGTGAAAAATTGCTTCTAATATCGTAAACCAAAGTCTCTTACCAAACTCAGTGAAGGATCTTTTACATGATGCTTCTTCTTCTTCTCGAGTCAACTCCGCGTCCCAGGGACCTTAAATATTGTATCTCGCCCAGTATGAGGCGACCTCTACAGCGTTGTCTGTTGCGTCACAAAAATTTTGCATTGTGCAGGAGGATTGTTTGCTCTACTTGCCCAGGGTTACAATGGCAGTAAATATTTGACGAGTCGGTATAACCCCAACGGCTCAGATATGTACATGATACTGATTATTTTATTATTTTTAGGCAAATCTACTAGAAAGAAATTCAAGGAAAGCTTTCGGAACGTGCCCTCCAATGAAGAGAAACCACAAGAAACTCATTGGGCTCAACTCATCAACCACCTTAGCCTAGGCTTAGTGGAATCGCTTCTAAATCGCCACCGTCTGAATAGCATATAACCGCTCAGTACACCGTTTGTTCAACGTTATTCAACCGGGCCGGTTCTAATTAACTAGCAGTCAATAACAGAACGCCTCAGACTCAGTACTAGGGGCCAATTAGCCGGCAATTAATTTTGTAATAACAACCGGTTAACGCGAAAATGTGTTTACCTTTGTATGTGTAGTGAAGCGGTTGTAAATTGGATTAATATGTAAAATAATTGGTTAGGTTAGGTAATTGGTGTAGGTACTTATTATAAATTATAGCGGCGACAGAATTACATCTTCTCTGAAAATTTTAACTGTCTACCTGTTACGGTTCATGAGGTACCTGTGATAGATAAACATACAGATAGCGGATTCTTAGTAAAAGGTTTTTACCTTTGGGTACGGAACCCTTGAAAGGCTCGCTGTCACAAAAATAACCAAAGAACATCTGGTGATACATCTTTTTTTTTTAAATTAAAACCCGAAGAAAAATAATTGCTGCGAGGTGGCGTTTCGTTTTAAATATCATGGCAACAAACAGAAATAATGTAAGAAATACGTTAACTTTTTTATTTTAGATATGTCACCTACCTAATAAAACGTGGACTAATCAGACAAATATAAAAATCCAGCTAGTCGATTGGACAATACGAGGTAATATAGAAATTGACATACCTACATACAAGATTCGCGCGAAAAACATAATCCTTCCTTGGCAGTCGGGTAAAAAACCTACTTCGAAAAAAATATAGTGATTTTATATTATTTTGTTTATTTGCAGTTGTCGCGTGCTGTCGCTATCAAATTGCACTTCAAACATAAACGTAGTCTAATGCATTTATTGTGTTAAGCACTTAATTCAGAGCAACTAATAAAAAAATCATGGCAATTTACTTTGACATTACCTACGTACGATCTCTCGAACTCACGAAGTTTTTACAAGAAATAAATGAATGTAGAATTGTTTGTAATCTAGATGATTTGCCAATCTAGATGATTTATACAGCGCAAGATTGTTTTTTATATAATATGCTGCTTCTATAAATTATAAATAAATAAATTCTGTGAACATCACACAGCGCCATCTAGCCCCATGGTAAACTATTAAGCTGGTGACTACGGTGATTAGACAACATATATAAACACTAATATTAATTTTTCTTTTGCAATTAGATTTTAATTTTACATTGATATTTTTACGACTGTACATTTTGAGTTTTTTTTGCGACCGTACACCTCTGTACGCCTGAATGTACGGTGGGTAGTATTTTTTTCTATTGATCCCTTTGTTTTTTTTAAATAAGGATAACAGTGAAACATGTTCTAAGGTATAACATATAACTAAGGTCTAAGGCTCGATAGCTCGTACGTTCTAAGGTCGTACGAGCTATCGAGCTGGACCGTATTTTGTCTTTACCGCGACATAAATTTTCATAGTTAACATTTAAAAATAAAACATATTACTAACTAGGTACCAAGGCAACTAGTTCATTAAACCCTTGTACGTTACACCTCCACTGAAATTGTTTGTATAATATAGAAGTAACAAGAAGAATACGATAAACGTTGTCTACTTCAACTTTTTGTATTCAATCTCTTGATCGCGAGTTTATTAAGCTGTTCTCTCTTGATAGACATTCTGTGGCAATTCAACTCTCTTCATACAACAGACAATACATATTGTATTAGACTCTACTATGCACTTAAGGTGTTTTAGATAGTACTGAAGTGCCGAAAGCTCGCGTCAAACTTTGAGGCCTTATTACAAAACGTAGTCTAAATGCAAGCCTTGGTTTAAGTTTAAGTTATGAATGGTTTCCGGTAGACGAGAAATACTTAATACGCTGACTTAAAGTGCATTTAAACATCTTATCAAAAACAAAAATAAGTAATGAAACTACTATTTTTAACCGGTCCCAAAAAGGGTCTTTTTTTAAATTTCGTAACAATTTCTAAACTACTTGTTCACTACATTTCTTTTGTCAACCAAAAGCCATGCTAAGATAATAAAAATCCGATCTTCACTGTGATATGAAATAAAATAATATTACCTTCTTCATGCCTATTTAATAATTATACTTACGGTATCTTATCTAAATCTCTTCATTTAGTTTCTGCAGGCATAATCCCTAGAATCAACAAGTCAAACGGATAAATGAAGACAAACCTGAAGACAAACCATTACATAGTTTACACTTAAACTTCGTTTTGTAATAATTATGCAGTGGACGAAGAGTTTAATGTGTCTTCGAATTGTTTACGAGTACGCAGTTCTTTTAGGACTTCTTAGGTCTTTTAACAGGTTCATAGGAACTTTAAAAAAAACTTTTGTAGTAAAAGCTTTTTTTAAGTACCAAATGGGTTTGCAAGACTTGTGCATATGCCGTAGTTTGTAATTCATTTCGAGCGATTCTGTTTTATCCGTGAATATTGCCTCCATCTGACGACCTCTGTGGCGCGTCGTGCGAAAGCGCGACTGCAACGCAGAAGGTTGCGGGTTCGATTCCCGCCGGGTTCAAATATTTATGCTTAAAAAATAAATATTTGTGTCTGGTCTGGGTGTCCTCTATGTATTATTATGTATGTATTTACAAAAGAAAAATAAATATAAGTATTATATCCATTGTCTAGTCACCGTAACACAAGCTTAGTCGCTTACCACGGGGCTAGATGGTGCTGTGTGTTGTTGACACAATTTTTTTATTTATTTATTTATCTTTGCATATAACATTAAAGGCCTGATCGATTGATTGACTAAACTACATACCTATCAACTGTGCGCCTAAACCTAGAGATGTTTTATTATGCAATGTGGAGAGTAGTTGTTTGTTAAGTTAATATTTACACTAAGAAAGGGTCGTATGTAAAAATGTTACAGAAAATGGTTAAATTTTACAAAATTGTATTTTTCTTTTTAAATCCCATCCAGATCCCGTGGTCGTACTTAGGTGAGCAAAACCACGGCGAGTATCTAGTTAACAATAGTAATTTACCTAAATTTTCCTAATCCTACAAAACCCTTAGCGACCTTGGACGCGCAGCGCCTAATAGCCCCATAGATATATAAAATACATGTACCATAGTTTATAAAATAGAGCAAATATGCCGCGCAACGCCACGCCTCTAAAGCTGGGGTCCCACGGCCTGTTATATCACAGGCCAGGCCAAGCCGCGCCACGCCTGTCGAGGATTTTCTCACGATATTTTTCTTCACCTACCTTTACTTCTCTTCTTCTGAGTCGTCATCTTCATTGCTGAAGGTCGTGTTTAGGATCGATTGTCAGTCATTCGATGCACCATGTCCTTCCACGATTTGTCATCGGCAGCCTTAGAAGCGTTGGCAATTGGTAGACCAGTGAGTTTTAACGCATTACGCTTACCACGAGGCTAGATGGCGCTGTGTATTGTTCAGGGAATTTATTATTATTATTATCTGTTATACGTCCAGTATCACGGGGCTATGGAGCCCCGGACTTTTGGAAGGCGTGTGTGGAGCCGAAACCAACACGTAGAGGCCCTTTTGAATAACAATTTTACTCGCTAACAATAAAGTGAACACCAAGCCGGTGATTATCCCTGTCTGCACTATAAAATGCAGCCAAGGACAACCACCGGATCGGATAGAACTATTGAGAAATCTACGGATGAAAACAACATGGGCTATAGTGATGTGATGGTAGTGGATTGGCTACTGGGGGAACTATGGTGATTATGGCGCCTGCCGTAACAATGTCTAATAAACACGTAAAAATGGCAGACGGAGACTCGCCAACTCACAAACTGGGCCACCCTAATCAGCTAAGTACATGCTGAGCAAGGGAGCAACAGAGACGTGAGAGGCTAAAGGATGGAGAGACCTCCCTAGATTTTAAGTCATCACTGGGCTGCCAGAGAGTGGTCCAACTCATCACTGACGTGAGGTGTACATCCTTCGAGCATTCCTGCTCTCGCGACTCCACTCCGACCGGCCGGTGAAGGCAAGCCGGACCGCTTCCTCGTCAATGTTCACTCCGACCAGCCAACTAAGACAAGCCGGAGGTGAGGAACGGTGACTTCCCCCTGGAGCACTCGGGTAGCCGCGGGGTCGCTACTCCCCGACACCTCGCCTCAAGGTGCCCTGCGGGCTTATTATTATTATTACTACCTTTACTTTACCAACATGTATCTATTTATTCTGTTATTTTATCTCTATAGCTGTACTTATACATAAAACTACTTAAACCGGTATCGTGGCCAGATAATCACCTCTTGACAAGGGTTCATAGATGGAGACACCTGTGCTCTTGAAATATTATGTGAAGGACACTCGGGTAGGATGAGTTGAGCTTGGATACTTTGTAGCCTTGTAACACTGTAGGGTATTATGTTCTTACATCATTATTTAACCTACACCTAAAATTTTATACAAAAACAAAAATAGTCGAAGAGTATGAAAAATAAAAATTCATGTTATTTTTTATTCACCGAGAGCAATGAAATGAAAAGAAACCACAAAACCCTCATGAGGGGTTTTTGATTTTTTGTAATCATTTGTAAAATTTGAAAAGGAGCAGGTAAGAATCATGTCCATGGATTATGTTCATTAAAATATGACAACATTTTATAGTACGCCTTATTATTTCACAAATTAATAAGAAAACAATTCGAACCAGTGACCATGCGATCCTGTGCAGAAACGATGAAACACTTCTGTCTGAAGTAGCCTACGAGTATGAAAATATTACACAGCGTTAGCCAACTGCCAGGAGCAGTTTGTAAATCTTAAAAAAATGTCATTTATTTAGTAGGGACCGATGGTAGGGACTGTTATTATTGTCTATGGTAGCATTAGGTTGGAACAATGAACTTGTTATAATGTAACAAATAAAAAATGAGGAACTCTTTATTAAATTCTTATTACGTAACAGACTTGGTTCCTACACAATTTTTGAGTTTTTTTGCCCTCTAATAGACAACACACATTGGCACAAATATGTGCGACAATTAATCGTAGTCTTGTAAATCATTAAATCATTGTACACTGTTTTTTCACTGATAAATTTTATTATTAATGAAAAGTAAAGAAAGTTATTTTGAAATATTCCCACAAGGTAAAAAAGGAACGCTTATAAGAACACAGCTTGTCCGTCTGTTGAAGCTTAGTTTCTAGCTTAACCATTTGCAATATCTTAAATATCGAGAGATTGCCTGTTAATTAAAGTAAAGAATTACTAGAAACATACTAAGTGATTTGCTCAAAGCTATTCCACGAGTCAAAAATATTAGGCCGACTACTGCAGATTAATGGAACTATACCTCTAAAACGTTGTCATGTCATAATATTATGGTTTGGTAGTTTTTAGAGAGCACATACAAATTTCTGAAAACTAAACTGTACTTAAACATTGTTTTAATAATTAATTATAGTGGTTTAAGAGTACTATGCTATTTAAGCTTATAGTATGAACAATATTTACAATAAAATAAATAAATAACAATAATAGGCCAACGCACATCTTTTTACATTGTGTTTTTGAATGTCCACCATAATGTTTATGACGACAAGAGTTTGTCGCAGGTCGCTTGATCATGCACAGTGCGCTGTTAACCAGTTTAAAATAGAAGCAAGGTCTGTCTATTTCGCAATACACTGTCGAGAGTGCCTGTTGCTTTTATTTTCATTATGCAGGGTAACCTAATAAAGTGGTCTCATCTAACACAAAGAGTTTTGTCGTTACATTAAAAAATCATATTTGTTTGAGAAAGCTTTGTCTTCATTTTACTGAGAGCCTTGTACAAATTAAATTGTCAGAGTTGCTTGTAGAATATGTATTTTTAAAATGTTTTTTGTTTTGTTACGTAACTGTCTTGTTGAGGGCAAAAATGGGTTTGCAACTGAATAATGTTAAAGTAGAACTTGCCCTATCTCTTCCCTTGGGTGTCGTTAAAGACGAATAAGGGATCTAGCTAGACTAGCAAACTTTTAATACTCCTCGCGTGATGTCGGGTAAACTTCTTGGTCCGAGGGAATGTTGGTGCCAAATCTATGTGCAGTTGATTTGACACCAATACCAACAACACACCAGTACCGTCATAAGACGTATCTACATACCGTGCTGACCACAAATAATTTGAGGTTTTAGCGGACCTAGTTTCTTGAATGGGATGCAACCGGAATAGGTAGGTATCTATTGATGTGACTGGATGTGACGAATACATTTAAAAGTGTTATGACAAACCTAATCAGGTTTTTTGACACTTTACATTATTTATGTAATTACTTTTATGTTTCTAATAAATAAACTAAACTATATAGATCATGTATTCCTTAAAGTATTCCTTCTATCATTTACATAAAAAATCACATCAAACAAAGTTGTGAGTTACAACTTGTGTCGTCGTCCCAGTAGTGTCAAGATACTTTTTCCGTACGATTGACGACGATACGAAGTGCGCCGGGTCAGGTGGTATTAACTAAAGATAGGTATAGTAGGTACATCTATTTTCGCTACACAAGCCATCCTTTCCAAAAGTTGAAAACTTTTTATCGTCCCCAAACGGCTGTGAAACTATGCAATGGGGACGTCACTCTCCATACAAGTTTTATGGCGTGGAAGAAAGGGGTTCGCCTATCAAGGAAATACAGTCAAAGTTTTTGCAGTACAGTTTATTATTCTGTTTTGTTTTCGAGTTTTTTCGAGTTATTCGACCCTTCCTGAGGACGGGAAAACAATCAAAAGTTTGCAAGTTTCTCCAACCGCAATGGTATTTTATGGTCGTTTTGGGATTTTTGTGTGTAAACAGTGTTAGTTTTCTTCGTCTTTTTACTTTAATTGTCGTTTAGTGATAAATAATTTTACATGTTTTCGAAAATCGATCAAAAATTGGGGTTAGGTATACGGCTATACACATACTAGCGTGGTACTACGCCTTGCTACGTAGCCTCGGAATAGAAAAGGGCTACCCCATTTCTTCCCGTGGGTGTCGTAAAAGGTGACTAGCAAACCTTTAGTTCTCACTACGGGGTGGCGCATAAACTGCTTGGTCCCTAGATGGGTTGGTGTCAGGCAGGCGGCCGGTCATAAAAATTTTGCCAAATATATTTGCAGAAGGTATGGTCCATGATGACTTACCTACGGCGCCGCCGACCCCAAATAAAAAAAAACTATTTGGGGTTTAGCGGACCCCGGGATTCCGAGAGGGATGCCACCGGGAACATGGTCCGGATAAGAAGAGCTTGCTACGCCTTAGAACACTTGCGATTATCTATTTGTAAACATGCAGTTGCGAAGATATTATTTTCCTACTAAAACAAAATGGAGGTCGGAAACGACAATAAAAAACTTTACAGACTTCTTAATAACATAAAATTGTAATTAGAGAAATAGTACAAAAACCCAATAAATTATTTACTATCGCATTGTCAGATAAACAGATTTATATAGAAAACATCGCAATCGGAATATTAATAAAAGGCACGTACATCGTGTTTGTATGAAAGAGTTTTCCTTTAGACAAACGTGTCTAAAAGTTAGTGCACGCTTTAAATTTATTTCAAAACTCTACTCCTACATCGTGTTCGAATATAACTAATCAGAGAGATAAAATATTGACTATAATAGACTGTACATACATCCATGTTTATAATTATTATAACCAGTTTTAAAGATAGGAGTATAGTCAGGTATGATTGGATGAGGGGGGAAACCGTATGGTTCAAATATTTCCCAAAATTTGGTTGTCAGGTATGATCGGATGAGGGAGAAACCGTGTGGCTCAAATATTTTCAAAAATTTGGTTGATAGTTTTTAGTGTTAGCCACAGTGTTTACAGAAGCAATTTGCCTCGCACCGATCTAAGGCTACCGGCAGTTCCAATGTCACCTACTTTGTGAGATATTTAAGTCATACGGTCTTTCTGCGTATCCGATCTTACATAACTATACTCAACTCCAATTATTAATTTGTATTAATAATTGGAGCACTTGAGCCTCAGTAAAGAGTTTCGTTTTTAAGGGTAGGTCCTACACATGAAACTTAAAATTCATCTTTTCTTAAAAAATAGTCTTCTTAGCTGTTGTTAAAATGGACAAGGGGATCGCTCCAATAATTCTACTAATATTGAATATGTGTAAGTTTGTTTGTAAGTTAGAAGTTAAGAGGATAGTCTCCATTCTCTTTCTCCATACAAACGTAGTTTAAATTATCCTCCCTGGATAAAGACATTAGAGCAAACATGTTTAAGCCATAAAACTTATATCTGTCATGACTATGCATCTACCTTTTTATATTTTTCATTTTTTTATTTTTATTATTATTTTAATTAGAAAATAAAAAGGTAGATGCATTGTCATGACAGATATAGGTTTTATGGCATAAACATATTTGCTCTAATCTCTTTATCCAGGGAGGAAAATTTAAACTACGTTTGTATGGAGAAAGAGAATGGAGACTATCCTCTTAACTATAAATCATCAAGGTGTCGTGTCGTATTGATTTTAACGGACCTATATAAGTAGGTCCTACTCTATAATGTGGTTTGATACTGAAGTAATGTTTTAAATCCAAGACGTGCTTTAGACGACTATGTATGTTAAATAATATTATTTTGTCAATATTTGTTTGCTATTTGTGTTGTATTCATCTACTTTTTGTATAGTGGTGCGTCTCACCCAGTGATAGAGTTGCACGCCCGAATGTTGTATTCAAATAAATAAATATCTAACTAAATAATTGTACTACTAATGTACTGTTTAAACCACTAAAAATATTGTTTATCTCTAGTCATGAATTTCTACTAGATACGTACCTAGTTGACTACGTGTTTCAAATGTTTTCCGCGTATTTCTAATACAGTATTCTACTTATAAAAGAATTTTATTGTTAAACACTGACAAGAAGAAGTTTAGTATTTAACATGCAACTTGTAGGTCTATACTAATATTATAAAAAAGAAATATCCATTTTGTTTGTTTCTAAAGAATAGTATCTGAAACTACTAGACCGATAACAAAAAATCTTTCATCAATAGAAAGCTACTTCTGATTCCAATATTCCTATAGAATTAATATTTAGAAAAAGTAGAATATGAAAAAAAAATACAACTTAGGCATGGTCAAGGCTGATATAGGATTTATGGCATAAACATATTTATTCTAATGTCTTTATCCAGGGAGGAACGAGTCGACTACATACCTAGTTACATTTTCCCGGGTCTTAATCGCGTATTATTGTTTATTTTCTTACCTCGACGTTTCAACCATGTTACAATGGTCTTGGTCGCGAGGGGACAAATAAGACCCGGGAAAATGTAACTATGTTAACAAATCGTGTGAATTTAATAGTTTAAGAGCCGAATACGTTTGTGAAGTTTGCATGGAGATATAGTTGGTAGACTATCCTCTTAAATATACCTATGGCTATGGCGACAACCCCTTAGTTAAAGTCGCTCTACGAAAGGAGCTTCAGTAAATCTGTTTTTATGTTATCAAACGCACTGAAAATCCCTGCATCTCCCAAACGAAATTCCCATCACTCACTCCACTATTGTTTCATAACAAAAATAATTCAATAGAAATTCCGATACAAACGTCAAATAAGATTAAGTTCGCACCGCCCCCGATCCTCACTAAATCCGTTTCCACTAAGAATTTTCCATTCGATTATCCTCAGAGTAAAGTTCAATAAGAATGAGGAAAAAGTCGTCAACTATACGGGAAAATTGTAAATAGAGATACGTCGGAGGTTGAGGTCTTGATTTGTCGCAACTTATCTTGAGGCTCTATACTGTGTGGGTGTAATCAGGACAGGGGGATATCCTAATTTGAAATGAAATACCAATGTCCATTTATATATTTTTTTGAAAGCTTACAATTTGGATAGTACATTAATAATTAAAAGCAAGTTTTTGTACCAAGAATTAGAACAATACAAACAACAATGTTTGTTTTTAACTAATTCTTGGAACAAAACTTGTGAACTGTTGTCAGTTCACCTGTAACAAGGAAATTAAATTATTGATCTTAATGTTAACGTAATTGTAAAGGCTTAAAGTTACAAAAGTTCTTATGGTTTTCCGCACCTACTTGGCCTTCGTACGTTAGTTTAAACCTAAAGTTTCCTTACTTCTTCGACTGTGGACTGTAATAAAAAGCTACAGCTGGCCCTATAACTAGACCTTCGAAAGCTACTTTAAGCCTTAGGTTTCCTCACGTCATCGGCCGTGGTAGGCCGAACTCATGACCTTCAGAATAAAACTCGGGGTTTATTTCATCCCTACTTTTATCCCAAATATATATATCACTAGACTAATAACGCCTTTTAAAGTCTATTTGGGTTTCAAAAGGGGGTAACAGTGACATAATTACCCCGCACATAACCCTGTCCTGAATACGTCCATCCGCTTTCTTTCTCATTCCTGATAAATCATTCGTACAATTCGTGACGGAATCCGAATAGATCACATCCCTATTCTCCGTCGAAAGGGATATCGTACAAACGTTACGATTATTATTAAGTGGTAGTTTCTTTTTATTCGTACCTTTATTTGAAGTAAAGTTTTACCTAAACAAGATTTATTAGGTACAATTTTTAGCAAGACATTTTAAGAAGGTCCTTTAGATTGTCATTATAGTTCTACAAAGATGTTTTGTACTAGAACTTTTTTTACCTTTGATGATCACCATACTCTAAACATCAAAATTACACCAAAATTACGTCAATTGTAGAACAAAAACAAACCCTTTTTTGCCACGTTCGGGAATAAGCCTACATTATTAGGTCAAATATCTTAGCTTATTATGAACAAAGGGCCGGTAGCTACATTAGAGATCGAATAGGAATATCCATCCAAGAGGCAAAACAACCAGCCTTTTGATTATTTGACACAGGGACTCGTTATTGGATTACTAAATATATATTTTTTTCATTTTAAGTAATACCTTGATTTAAGAATACTTATATTTTGGAAAGTTCATAATTTTGGCACTAAATGTTATTTTCAATATAACCCAACCGGCAAAAATGATTCAACATTACGTCATCAACATCATCCCATTGCAGCTGACCCTTCAAATTGATCTCTCAGGGGTCAGCAGAAGACCTTTCCCCTACAAATAACCACCACCGCAATATATCAACCTATATATTCTGAATGTTGCCAATAAGATCAGCTAAATGTCCCCATTCACTACTTAGAGGGAATCAATCCACTTGTCATTTGTGGGTCGCGATAAATTGAGGAAATATTTTCGGGGAATGGAACTGCGATTGGTGTGAGCTGCCGGAAATGTTAATGGCTTTAGTTTAGGTTAAGTAGTTTTCCGTGGAAGTTGTGGGTTTTCTTATACGGAAATAGTTGGTTTTAGGTGTCTGTACCTCATGTTATGGTACAAAAAATACTCCTTATAAGATCACTTTCTTAATTGTCTGTTCGTTAGTCCGTTTTTAGGGTTCCGTAGCCAAATGGCAAAAAACGGAACCCTTATGAAGTTTTAATTTGTGTGTCATTACGATTTTATCAGGAAAGGTTGAAATTAATACCAGATACTAAGGTCTAATGGTCCCAATTACGAGTATAATAATATTGTGTATAAAAATCAAGGTTCTGATTAAAGCTTCAATCCATCATTGTAGAAGATTAAAATTTATGTACTTATAAAAGATGACTAAGTTTATGTAACTGTCTCTGGCAGTTTACTTTAAAACTTAGTGTCGCAGTAAATTATTCTTAATAATAAACCGCCTTACTTATAAAGGTATAGGTGAGGGGGATTACTGTCGTTGCTACAATATTAGATATAACATACATACCAACTTATAAAACTTCCCTTTACACAGGTAATTTGGGTCCCAAACACTGACAAGGCCTATCCCAAAGTTAGATGAACCCTAAATAAAAAAGTTTGTTTATAAAAATGTTTTCGAATAAAAACTCATTTAGAAAATCCAGACAGATGTAAAAGTTGAAAACATTTCCCTAGCTTACTCTTTACGTAGGAAGGGTCGCCATTGAAAGCTTCTGGATGAGTATTCTGAACTGTATACCCATATACAAACCTTTTTAGGGTTCCGTAGCCAAATGGCATTAAACGGAACCCTAATAGATTCGTCATGTCGGTCTGTCTGTTTTTTTTTAAGGTGGAGAAATGTAGTCTTATGCACCATCACTTATTATGTATTATAGGTATTTAGATATAGCTGGAGACTTAAAAAAAATAAATAGATTACTTTTTATTCCAATATTCTCGCGGCACTAGGAGTTATGCGGGTGCTGCGCTTCTAGTGACATCATTAATGTTATAAAAAGTACCTAAAAATCGATTAACAATCCCACATATATACACGTTGCGCTTGTGTGTCTGTGAATAAGCATGCATCCACACGCTTATTCATAGGTATTCACTCGTACTTCATTCACTCATTCACAGACAAAGAAGCGACAGTGAAGTAATGATGGGGTCGACGATGTAGTGTATGCTCGCATAGAAAAAAAACCCTATCGTAGGACCATCGTAAACAGATAATTTTATAAGGCGTGAAAAATTGTGTATATTGTTGCTCCTTCACGCAAAAACTGCTAAACCGTTTGCGATGAAACTTGGTTTCCAGATAGCTGTATACCTGGATTGTCATAAATTACCCTTTTTTATCTGATATTCTTTCGAGATCGGGACTTACATGGGTAAAACAGAGTGCTGAGAGTTCCTTCTAAAATAAAAACAGTAAAAACGTAAAATATTCAACAAAAGTTCAGAATACGGCCACCGCGAGGGACCAACTGCGGACGTTTCCTATTGTTGTTTTGATTAAATTTCGACAGTGCAACCAGGATTGTTCTTTTCATACTGCACGGACCAAAATTGAACAGAACGCAACATTTTTGAACAAGTCAACTGGGTGGCAGATGTGTAATAATACTTATATATTGGGTGGGCAAACTGTTGGTAGGTTAACCATTTTTGATGACTTTTTGGTGTTCATCCCGATATTTTTTTGACTAGTTTCTTTGATCAATCAACTAGTTCTGTGTGGAGACTGTAATAATCTTCTCATTTGCTATTTTACTTTTTGTATGTTACCTACATACGAAGCCAATAAAGCGTTTTTGAACACATAGAAAAAAACGTATTTGTGAATGTTTTAAAACATTTTATATCCTCTATGTGTACGCGCAATATAACTTGCTTACATGTTATTAATATTTTCATTAGGTTTTACTTTTTCCAACATAATTTTGTAGGAGTTTTAGCGTGAAGGAGTAACACAACTTACTTACACACAAACTTTCACATCTATAATATTAGTAGGATTCTCAACAGTTATCAAAATGTTGCAATAAAACAAATGTTTCAGGTAAGCGACATCGGTAATTAAGTATGACAATAAGTTTAATTTAAGTCAACTGAATTGCCACGGTCCACCGCGCACCGGTCACAGTACGATGTCGTCTCAAACTTGGCCCTGAAGCGTTGCGATAAGTTACCAAATGCTTTCTTCATCGATACAAACTATAAATACAGATAACACAGACCGAATATCACAGAGTGCCAAGAAAAATGAGGGTGGTGTTAGCAGTAGCACTGCTCTGCCTTGTCGCAGTATACGCAAGGGAACTCGGTGAAGATGAGAAGGATCTTGTAGCAGCTGCCAGTGGCAAGAGTCATCATCACGAAGAAGGCGGCGGACATGAACATCACCACAAGCATCACCATGATCACGGTGAAAAAGGACATAAAGGACACAAAGGTCATCACCATCATCACAAGGGCGATCATGGAGATCATCACAAACATCATCACCACGGACATCATGAAGAACACGGTGGTGGACATAAGAAGCACCATGATGAACACGACCATCATGGGCATCATCACGAACATGGTCATCACCATAAAGGCGGAAAGCATGGCCACCACGACCACCACGATAAAGGTGAAAAGACTGACGGGTACCATAAGAAATACCATAAAGATACCTTCCACAAAGATCATCACTTCTACGATGATCATCATAAGGAAGGTAAGCATCACAAGAAAGGAGATCATCACGGTCATCACGAAAAGCATGGAGGTCATCACAAGAAAGGCGGTCATCACGAACATGGGCATCATGAGCATCATCATGGCAAACACGGCCATCATGATAAACATCATCACGATGAAGATCACAAAGGTCACAAGGGTCATCATGGTCACGAGGAACATCATCATCATCATCATGACGGTGGCAAAAAGGGCGGTCATCACGACCATAAGGAATGGGGTCATCACCATGGCAAACACTAGTATTTTGAAAATGAGCTGTGATATTTTTCTATATAGTTATTGTATTTGTTACGGGTTTTTGTTAGTTTTATATAAATTAAGCTTAAGCGCTGTTTACAAAAGTTTTTCGAAAATAAATAAGATTTTGTTATGAACGCAATGATATTTTATTGAAAGCGATTTGAAAGTGAGACATGGTACTGAATATTCAAAAAGACACCTATTAAACAAAAAAAACTACATTCAAATCGGTTCATCCGTTCGTGAGCTACGATGCCACAGACAGACAGACAGACAGACAGACAGACAGACAGACAGACAGACACACATACACGTCAAACTTATAACACCCCTCTTTTTCCGTCGGGGGTTAAAAACAAAAACGTAGACTATTTTTATCCCAATATTACTAAAGCATCAAGAGCAATTCGCATATATTAAAATTGTCCAAAATATCATTACAATATCAATTCAGTCAACCTTCAATTCTAAATTTTGGCGATTGACAAATATTCTATACTAATATTATAAAAATAAAAATCATTTGTATGTTGGTAACGAATAGAGAGTTAGAGTTTAGAGCGGTGTTGGTCTAGTGGTAGATACCCCGGCTTTCATTCCGAGAGTCGTGGGTTCGAATCCAGGCCGACCGCGCACCAATGTCTTTTTCTTTAAGAAAAAGGTATGTGCGCTAATAACATCGCTCTTACGGTGAAGGAAAAACATCGTAAGGAAACCAACATGTCCTAGGACTCACCACGGTCCGAAGACATGGGATATTCAGTGTTTTCTATGTATCAAATGTATGTATTTACAAAAAAAAAGAATAATATGTAGTATATCCGTTGTCTAGTACCCATAGTACAAGCCTAGTGCTTAGTTTGGGGCTAGATTGCGCTGTGTGTAACGTCGTGCAATATGTTTTTTTTTATTATTACAAGTAGGTAAGTAATTGCAAAAAGTAAGCTCGAATTATAACTAGCAATTTTATTTGGAAATTACATTATTCGATGTGTTGTTAAATGGTAATTGTGATCAATTTAAATGCGGGAATCAGTGCCCAGGTGATAATAGCAAAGTAGGTATTCTAAACCAAAATAAGGTGATCGTTATTTAGAAGTGACCTGTTTAATTTCGTGTCACACCGCACCGTAATTAGTTCCCAGACGAGGGTCACCTGTCCTATAGGATTAGCGGGGAAATAACTTGGCTAATTTCAAATCCAATTTTATTGGTGACGTTTTTATTTATTTTTTGTTCGTGTTGTTTGAAAACTTAGTAATTTACAGTCTCAACGAAAAGGCAACGAAAAACTACTAACTTTTTAGTCTTGAAAAGGAAGAAGAATCAATTTAGTAGATACTTCTGTTCTTCCGAAAAAGAATTAGGTGCTTTTTAAGAACTGATTTCGATCCATTTCTATATCCGATAGACATCATTTTATTAACAAACTTTCCAAATTTAAACTCTCTACAATCAGCGGTTTAGACTGTGCGTTGATCCATCAGTCTGTCAGGACAAAGCATTTTATAGAAATGGATTCAGATTATTTTTATTATTTTTTTATATTTATTTAAGTAAAAATAGAAAAAATTAAAGACATTTTTCGGTTTGAATCGCGTGGTTTTTATTACTTTTAGCATTGTTACAACGCTCAACGTTTCGAGACCTTTCCAGGTCTCTTCTTCAGGATAGAGAAAAATAGAAAATCTTAAAAAACATTAAACACCCGCAATACCTGGAGGGGTTTGACTTGGGTGTACATTCCTCATTAGCATACATTATTTGTTTGATTCCATAATATTGTACTTAACACACATTGTAATAATATATTTCAAGTAACGACAAACATAATAAAAACAACACACCCACAATGCAAAAAATACTCTCAGAGTTAATTGGTAATTAATTGATAATTGATTGTATTAGGCGTTACTTTTCGAAACTCCATAACTACTTTGTAAAAGAATAATATTTAGTTTTTAGTCCCGACATCTGACTAATGTTATAATAATTATAACACAGCGTGCAGTGTGCAGGATGGATTCAATTTGTCGATGAATTTTTTTGGGAAAGGGATTTATCTTAATTTTACAGTTCTATTAAATATATTCTATGTATCCTATATATATAATATATTGTACCTACTTACAAAAAAAAGTAAAAAAAACCTAGTACTTACTTAGTTTGGGGCTAGATGGCGCTGTGTGTGGTGCAATATTTATTTATTATTATTCTTTGAACGCGAAAATTTGCAGTCAGAAAAATCTGTGTAGTGTATTGGGTATACACAATACACTACACAGATATATACTACACTATACTTGTAATATTTATGTATATTCTGTGAATAAAAAATATTATACATACTGACAAATTAAGAACCTCCTCCTTTTTTTTGAAGTCGGTTAATAACATAAAATTTCGATATTATCACTTGCATTAACGTTTTTTTGTGATTCTATTATTGTCAACTGCTAACCATTTTTTGCCAATACACGTAATAAGGGCCCGACAATTTGTTTATGTAATGGTAAATGCATTACATAAACAAATTGTAAAATGTGCAATGAACTTAAACCAAACTATCGTTAGGGTTCTGTTTTTAAGTTACCTATAATCATTTAAATAGTTCATAGGCTAGGCATACCGTGTGAGTCCGTCGGAATTATACGAGGTAGGTACCTGGCAGAACTATTTGCTGCACTGTCTTTTCTAATGTTTAAAACGGAAAAGGTGTATCTTCGTGTAGTGGTAATGGCTCACTTAGTGTTAGAGTTTTAGGTCGCCCTAAGGCCTCTAACTTAAACTGCTGCTACCAGAAATAACAACCGGGACCAACTGCTTAACATGCCTTCCGAAGCATGGAGGATATACTAGAACTAGTGTGTACTAGTTCTTAGTGTTGATGTTCTCTATAGACTAGAGGGTTTAGAGGTGACGTCTTAAACAAATTCTATGCTTATTTTACGCGAATTAAATAGTTATAAAGCCGTTCTGCAGCGCTGACAATAATGATGCGTCTATCGTAAAAATTAAGTGGTAATAGCTGCGGCCGCTAACATGACCTCGATGAATGACGATTAAAAACGTCAAAAGCATCATTGAGTTAGCGTTACCCAGCGTTACCGCTGTGGTTAGCGTGGCTGTTTACAACTGTCTTTCTTCGGATGCCACATCTACTGTGATCAATGTCCGATTCTCGAATAGGTAGGTAATAGGTATTTAAGGAAACAAATAGTCATACTAAAACAGCTTGAGAAGAGCTTTAAATTTTATTGATTCATAAAACCTTCAGTTCCGGCTGAAAGCTATAACCCAAGTTAGTTTCCAAGTTCAGCCATTTGGCCTCTAACTACTGATAGGTGATCGTTACTCCTTTGTTACTACTCGTATATTGTTTTGTACCCATTGAAAACTATTACTGAACTACCGGGTATCTAGGAATAGTTTTAGGGTTCCGTATGCAAAGGGTAAAAACTGAACCCTTTTAGTGAGACTCCGCTGTCTGTCTGTCTTTTGTCACCAGGCTGTATCTTATGAACAGTAATAGCTATATAGACAATTGAAATTTTCAATTGTAGTTTTTTACAGTAGACAATTGAAGTTTTCTTTATAAAGGCTGCGGCCCGCGGTAAGTCCCGATTTCGTGGGAATATCGGGATCAAAAGTAGCCTATGTTACTCAGGGTGAAAGTAGCTTTCTAATGGTGAATCAAAGAATTTTTGAAATCAGTCCAGTAGTTTTTGAGTTTATTCAGAACAAACATACAGACACACACACACGCACACACACAAAAATACAAATCTTGCCTTTTTATAATATTAGTATAGGTAGATATAGATAGTGACGTTTTTATCCAGAGGCGATACATTTTTATTCAAGAGATATCTTCGTCTTTCAATTCAGAGAATTCTGAAAAATCAGCCCATAGTTACAAATCCTATAAAATTAAAAAAGTTTATTGAAAACTATTTGCGTACCGTGGTTTTATTCGGCCTTTGTCCATAATACACCGCTTTATCGTTGAGTACCAACCTTTATTTAAACTTTCCGTCCATGTGTTGCACCTTTTATTTTTCACAGGCATTGTTTGCGAGGAAAACGTGATGAAAAAGCGTAGTGTGAAATTCAACCCAATAGGTATATCGTTTTATATTCCTGCTTTGTTCAATCTTGTTTGTACCTAATATATAATCCTATCTACACTAATGCCAGCTTTCCACTGCGAGCGCACCGGAGTTAAAAATGTGTCAGTTTAACATCCAACGATTGTTTCCATAGCGCGAAAGAGTTGTATGACTATAAATACAACCGTTGTATGTGAAACTGACACATTAATGACTCCGCTCCGCTTGCAGTGGAAACCCGGCATAATATTTTAAAGCGGAAAGATTTGTATTTTTGTGTGTGTGTGCGTCGTATGTTTGTAATAAATAAATTCAAAACTACTGGACCGATTTAATAAATTCTTTCTACCAGTAGAAACATTATCGAGGAGTAACATAGACTACTTTTGATTTCGATATTCTACAGCGGGTGAAACCGCGGGACGCAGCTAGTTACAAATATAAACACGAAAGTTTGTTTGTGACTTTGTTACTCCTTCATGCAAAAACTACTGAACCGATTGCGATGAATTTTGTAATATAGATATCTGGAGATCTAGAATAACACAGGGTACTTTTTATCCCAATATTCCGGCGGAATCGGGACTTACGCGGGTGAAACCGCAGGGAGCAGGTAGTCGTTCTACACTCCTCTTGTTTTGTTCTATTTTGTTTGTTTAAAATAATCCTAGAAAATTTATTTTCAAGGAAAAATAGCATTCAAAAATTTTCACTTGCGGCGGTTTTGGAAAATTAAAAGAAATTTAATATAATCATACTAATCTACTAATATTATAAATGTGAAATTTTAAATATTTTGTTTGTTTGATGTTGATGTTTGTTTCGATGGATGTCACGCAATAACTACTGAACTGATTGCGATGAAACTTGGTATGCAGATAGCTCGAGATATGGATTACCACATAGGATAATTTTCATCTTTATATTCCCGGAACGCGCGTTTAAACCGGGCTAGTTCATAATGCTTTGCGCATTGCGAAGGTTTCTTACTTCCTTAGTACTGACTGAATGGTCCATTAGTCCCTACCACATTAAGTATGTAGGGAGGTAGGTAAGGAAGGCATATACATAGTTAGGTATAAATGCAGGTATGTACCTTACCTAATTTATGAAGTAAATAGTTTTCAAGCTCTCAAGTAACTAATTAAGTAGGTACCTACCTACCTAACGATATATATTCTACGTACATTATTATTTATCACATAGATAAATAATTATGTGCTTACCTGCAAAGTAATGTACATAAAATAAGCAATCGGAGTAAAAGAACGCTCATGTAAACAAATTATGATGGTGTGGTCAGAGTTAGAAAAGATAGCGAGTAAGGGACAACGCGCAGTTATAATGAAAATATTTTTTCCAATTGCCCTTCTGCCTTGACTTTTCACTGTGGTGCATTGCGTCTAAAACATTAATAAGCACCATCATCTAGTGAGATAGTGGTCAAAAGCTCACCTAACGTTAAAAAGAGAAAGGGAAATTAACTAAAAAAAATTGGACTCCATAAGTGAAGTATAGATTGTTTTATAGATGTCCTACAGATTTTTATTTTTGACTCGCTTTATGAGTCTACTGTTATTTATATTACTTTTTGTTCTCCTAAGCAAAACGACATTAATAATATCTCCCCAACAGTGGTCACTAGTCGATCTCGGCCATAGTGACTGTTTTGGCTATGTTTTTAACGTTGCAGTTATTCTCGTCTTTTAAATTTGATTGTTTTTGTACATGCGTTTATTTTAAAAATTGCAGCACCTTGCACACAGCGCATTTAGCCCCGAATTAAATCCAAAGCCAATTTTAGCACATACGTATAAAAGGCAAATTTCTTGTGACTTAATCCACAACCCATTTGTAAGCAAACAGGCGGCTCGTAAAAAGGCGTCGATCATAAAAATATTTGATTAGGCTCGTCTCTACACTGTACCAATTCACCATGTTGAAACATTTAGTAGGTGAAGCAGGGTGTATCACGTAACTCTCAGCCGGTTGTTGAATACCGAAGCATAAAAAAAAACGTAGTAGTAAAAAAAAACGTAAAAAAAAAAGTAAATTTCACACAAAAAAGCACTTACGTACATAAAATTCGAAATTATTTTTTCTAATAAAGTATTATTTACCTATAAATAGTGTACTTCATAGATAATTGACTATTCATGAAGTTAATCATAAATTGGTTATTTTATGACGTATTCACATAAAGTTCGTATTTTTGTATTTTAAATTTTAACACCGATGAATGTAAAAAACCTTCATGGATGCTCAAGACTATTCCGAACCAATTAGTTAATTCAATCTAACACTTTTAATAATCAATTCTAAGTAATGTGTCTGTCACATTCTCGTTGACGTTAAAAATCACTAATAAGAGCGAGACAGGGCATTACTTAGCCAAAGAAATCACTCAGATTTCTCTATAAATACGTTTCTAAATAGCTGTGCAAGTGAGTCTAAAAGTACGAAATTATCTAATACTAGCTGCGTCCCGGTGTTTCACCTGCGTAAATCCCGATCTTGTAATAATTCTTCTTGGGAATATAGAGATCAAAAGTAGCCTAAGTTACTCAGGCTGAATGTAGCTTACTAACGGTGAATTTTTTTTAACATCGGACCGGGCGTTTTTGAGTTTATTCATAACAAACCTTCCTTCTATGTCCTTCTATGTATAATATGTATGTAATTACAAAAGAAAAATAGATATAAGTATTATATCCGTTGTCTAGTCACCGTAACACAAGCTTAGTCGCTTACCACGGGGCAAGATAGCGCTGTGTGTTGTTCACAGAATTTATTATTTATTAAACACACACACACACAAATACAAATCTTTCCTCTTTATAATATTAGTATAGAAGTAGGTATAGACAAACTAAGGTTACCTAAACACCTAATAGCAATCGCCCCAGCAAAACCGCTATTGCTATCACAACTTACGTGATAGCAGCCGACTCTAAATTATTTATCGTAATGCAAAAATAATTCAAAAACTGTGCTTCGTTTACGAACGTAAGATGGGGACATATATTCATAACTCCGGGGGTTGCATTTATTATAACCTCTTTGAAACCCTTCCTCTTTTCTTAATGATAAATTTTATGTCTACCTACATTTCGTAAATTATGAAATGTAGTAGACAGATTATTGGCA